>CM038216.1:198639642-198790621 GCA_021442155.1 Cymbidium sinense
GCGGACTTATTCAATGCCAATTTAATTAACTACAAATAATTCAAAGATTGTAAATTTGTGGCCATTAAACTGGGTTTTAACTTGCCGGATCAACCCAACTATAAAGATGACAAGATTGTTTATTGGGTAAAACCTCATGTTAATACTATTAAAATTAACACTGATTTCTCTATCTCTCAAAATGCTTTTGGTTGTGGTGGCAGTTTCGGAAACCCTAATGGTAAAGTCCTATGTGCTTTTACTTACCCCCTTAATACATGCTCTATTCCTTTGTGAGCTAATGGTACAAAGCTCTTGAGATTTGCCTTCAAAAGTTGACTCAATATTTGGATTGAGGTGGATGCCCCGCCGTTGATTGATCTTTGACTTCCACCAAAATGGGCAAGTAATTGTACTATCTTCAAGCACTAGAGCTCTCCTTTCTCAACTCTATTTTAAAATCTCTCATGTATGATGTGAGGGTAATGCATGTGCTGAATACCTTGCCAATCTGGGTGCTAGATTGGATGGTAACAAATTCTTTGATCAACTTAGTCTTCCTAAACATTTGCGTGGATTGGTGAATCTGACAATACTCCTTATCTTAGAAATTAATCCAACCTTTGATTGATCCGATATTACCCGATTAACTATGATCATCATTTTCTATTTAGTGTTGCTATTTCTTGGGAATTTGCATCATCGATATCCCTTGTTGTTGGTTTAATTACCTAGCTTTAATTGGGGCTTACCGCTTCGCTCTACCATGTGTTGAAGTTCATTTGGAATTTCGATGCATCCGATACCCCTTGCTGATATGGCATCTACCGTTGGTTTAACTCTCCCAACCTTAAATGGGGCCTTATACTTGCCGCTTCCACTTTTAATGGTAAGGTGTTTCTTGTTTGTCGGAGGGAGATTTTATGCTTTATTTTTTTCTTTATTTTTTGATCAATAGGGACAAACCTCTTGCCATCAATATTTTGATTATGGATCCTTTTGTTTATGTTTCTCATTTTATGATTAAAGTTGTGTTCTTCCTCCTTTCCTCTTTCTGGAATTATATTTTGGGGCACTTGTCTCAATGTTTAAATGCTATACTTCTGATACCCTTATGGCGGGCCCTAATTTATCTATATTCTTCTCCTTATTATGGTTGTGGCCTCCTATGTTCCATAACCTTACCTCCACAACCTATAAGGAGAGAAATTGCAATATCTTTGCTATTATAACTTCTTTTCTCAGATTGGAATTATTTCTGATTTCCATTTTCATCTATTATTATGATGCTATGGGATTAGGCTGATATTATGTGTCTTGATGGATCTTAAAGATGGCTTTCCTTTAGACCACTTTATAACCGATGTTGTAACATTATTTTTATTGGCTTTTCTTATGGTGGGTGCAATATATATTTTGATTTTTTAATTGTATTGGATTTCGGCCTTTTGTCCCCAGTACTTTGGGTTGGTTTGTCGATTGTATTTGCTAATCTCATCTCCCCAACCTGTAAGGCGAGAAACTGCAATACCCTTGTTATTATTATTATTTCTTTGCAGGATTGGACTTACTTAATGATTTCCTTTCAGTCTATTTTTTTTAGGATGGTAGTTCACCGCTAACCGCTCCTTCTTGAAGGATTTCATTGATTACTTTTGAACCCTTTCTGGCTATGTTGCTCTATTCTTTTGGCTTATCTTATGGTTGGTGAAATAATTGTAGTGCTATTTTATTTGTTGGCTGTTGGATTATCGGGTCCATTATCCAAGAGTCGCCTTTGTGGTGGTCGTTTTGTTGCCTATTATTTTTGATTGTTTCGCAGTTCAATTACTTTGTTGCCCCACTATTTTTGCTATTTGCAACCAGGCTGCAGCTGATCACCTGATGTTTAAAGTCTACTTAATCTACTGTTATTTTTCCCTATTGGTTCTATTATAATTGTGTAGATCACTGTGATTATGCTATTGCCTAATTGGATATTAACCTATGCACTGTTTACTCTGAATGGGTGGATTTTTGGCCAGCTTGTTGGTAGCATCGCCTCTTGGTTGTTCGAACTGGATTAATGCTCAACAAGTTGCTTCTGGGTTTTTGGGATCTTATCACCAGCAGGTCTCTTTTGAGGTTTTTGGTTGCATGGTGGCTTTTGCTTTTCTGCTTATTATTGTTGTTTGCAATAGGGCTGCAGCTGATCATCACATGTTTGAGGCCTATCTAAACTGCTGCTATTTTTTCCATCTTGGTTCAACTAGACTTGGGCAGACCACTTCATTATCTACCTTGAATTTATCTTATGCATTGTCTATTTTGAATGGGTGGTTTTATGGCCAACTTGTTATTTTTTCCTATCTTGGTTGTTGGCTGAACTGGATCATTGGGTTTTATGCCCAGCAAAATGCTACTGGGGCTATCTATCATGCTCAATAGGGTGCTTTTGGTGTTGTTTTGCTGATTTATTTTGCTAACCCCATCTTCCCAACCTGTCAGGAGAGAAATTGCAATTTTCTGGTTATTTTTATTATCTCTTTGTAGGATTGGTCTTTCTTTATGGTTTCTTTCCACTGCTCGAGGATTTTGGTTTAGCTGCTAGCCTGCTCATCTTTACCTTGAAGGATTTCAATGTTGATTATCTTTTGAATCCATTTTGTTTCTTTTTTGCATCTCTTCTTTTCACTGGCTTATCATATGGTGGGTGCAATAATTGTATTGTTGTTTTCATTGTTGGTTGTTGGACTTTCGGGTCCTATGTCCAAAGTCTTTGTGATTGTTATTGTTTGTTGCTGCTGTTTTTTTCAATATTTTTTTGATTGCAACCGCTGTCAATACGATGTTTGAGATCTACTTAACCCGCTTATTTTTTCTTCTTCTTGGTTAGATTTGTATGATCACTAAGATTATGCTTTTGCCTAATTTGATTTTAACCTATGCATTGTTTACTCTGAATGGGTGGATTTATGGCCAGCTTGCTGGCTATTACTATCTTTGTTGAAGGCTGAACTGGATTACTAAGTTTTGCCGAAGTTTCTCGGATTGTCTCTCTCTTTACTTGAGTTGTTTGTGGTGGGGAGCAGCTTATTACCCGGCCTTATGGTTCATCTAATCCGCTGCATTCCCATCCCTCGATAGACTCGCAATTCATGTGGTAATTTGGGCTTGGGATATGTTGTCTTGCCTTACACTCTTTGGTTACAAACGTAACTCGTAATAAAGAGGTTGTTAACTCGCATTGCTTTCTTTCATTTATTAGGTATATCCTGGGGCTATTTTGGGCCGTTACCAAGACTATTTGTTTAATATTTGTCCCATATGTTTGGGATGGGGTTAATTCCATGCTATTTTATTTTCCTTGCTGGATTTCAGCAGGTCTTTCTATTGGTCTTTTATGCTTCTTATGCCTCTTTGTTTTTCCTATGGTGGGTCTTCATGCGATCTAATTAAACACTTGGACCTGCTTAAAATATGGTAGACGACAATGATGGTTCACTTTCATTTGTGTTGGGATTCTCATGACATGGTGCCTAATATGATGACATTTACTCGCATGGGATCCCTTGCCCATTCGCTCTTTTTTGCTTTCTTTTCTATTCAAGATAGGGCTTTGCTTAGGTTTGCGTACTAAGGCTCAACAGACTTTCTACAAATGCTATACAGTTTTTGATGATGTGATGATTTCACCCTTTTGGTTTGGTAGTAGCTCTTGTGATGTAACCCTTCGTATGGATGCTCATATTTGCATCACCCCAACTTGGTGTGACTGACTTCTCTATCACACTTGCTTATCATCTTTTTATGTTGCTTTCATTTTTCACTGTCAGATTACCTTAACTTTCTAATTTCTTTTTTTCCTACAATTTTTGTGCAATTCTCTTGTTCTCTTTGTGTTTGCTTCATAGTGTCATGCATTCCCTTATCCTCAAGAGTTTGGCCCTAATCTTCCATTGGCTTATCTTGTTAATCAATTTGTATGTTTTCCTTACTCTTTATTTTGCTTTTGGTTAGATATAGGATTTACTCTCTAGATTGTAGCTCTAGTTGTGGAGGTTATCCCTTGAGGACCTTGTAATTGTGGCAAAATTCCTCTATATGGGTTTCCCAAAAAACTAACCCTAAATCTGTTCAAACCCTAAACCCATAAACCCTAAAGTAACACTAAACCTAAAACCTAAAACCTAAACCCTAACCTAAACCTAAACCCTAAACACTAAACTTAAACCTAAACCCAACTCTAACCTATAAACTCACTAAACCTAAACCATAATACCCTGAATGTTAAACCCCAAACCCTAAACCCTTAACCCAAAACCTACAATCCTAAATCCTAAAACCTAAACCCCAAACCCTAAACCCTAAACTATAAACCCTAAACCATAATCCTTAAACCCTAAAAAACTAAAAACCTAAATCTAAAATAAATAAAACCTAAAATAAAATAAATAAAAAAACTAAACCTAAATAAAAAAAACCTAAACTAAAACCTAAACTAAAACCTAAAGCTAAACCTAAACCTAAACCTAAAAATAAAATAAAATAAAAAATATAAATAAAATAAAATAAAATAATAAAATAAATAAAAACCTAAACTAAACTAAAACAAAATAAACCTAAAATAAAACCTAAATAAATAAAAAACTAGATGCAAAATGAAAAGAAAATAAACCTAAAATAAAATAAAATAAACTAAACCTAAACTTAAAAAAATTAAACCTAAAAGTAAAACTTGAAAATTAAGCCTAAAAAAAAACCTAAACCTAATAAACAAAAAAATAAACTAAACCTACACTTAAATAAACTAAACTAAAAAATAAACTAATCCTAAACCTAAACCTAAACCTAAACCTAAAACTAATAAAACCTAAACCCTATACCCTAAAAAATAAACCCTAAACCCTAAACCCTAAACCATAACTAAACTCTAAAACCTAAAACTAAACAAACTAAATAAAACCTAAAAATAAAATAAGTAAAAAATAAAACCGATATAAAATAAAATAAAAACCTAAACTAAAATCTAAACCTAAACCTAAACCTAAACCTAAAACTAAAATAAAATGAAAAAATATAAAATTAGCAAAAATAAAATATATAAAAACCTAAACTAAACTAAAAAAATAAAATAAACCTAAAAATAAAAATCCTAAATAAACTAAACTTAAACCATAAACCCTAAACCAAAAACCCTAAACCGTAAAACTAATCATAAACTAACATTAACCCTAAACTTAAACCCTAACTTCCTAAAACCTGAACCCTAAACCCAAACTAACCCTCACTAAACTTAAAAAACATAAAGTTTAAAGTTAAACTAAACCCTAACCACTAACCCTAAACCATAAACCTAACTAAACCTAAAACCTAAACTAAAGTTTAAACTAAACCCTAAACTTAAACCTAAACTTAAACCTAAATAAAACCTAAAACCTAAACTTAAACTTAAACCTAAACCCTAACTAACCCTTTAAACCTTAACCTAAATTTAAAACTAACTTAAACTCTAAATCTAAATCAGAACTAAACCCTAAACTATAAACTAAACTCCTAAACTAAACTAAATTAATTAAACTAAACTTTAAGCCTAAACTATAAACCTAACTCACTTAAACTAGAAACCCTAAACTTAAACCTAACCTGAAACCCTAAATCAACTATAAAAACCCTAAAACCTAAACCCTAAACCTAAACCCTAAACCCTAACCTAAACCTTAATCTAACCTAAATCCTAACCTAAACCTAAACTAAAACTCCTAAACCTAAACTAAAACTAAACCCTAAATGAACCCCTAACTAAAATACTAAACTAAAATGTTAAACCTTAAACTTAAACCCTAAACTAAACTCTAACCTAAACTAACTCTAAACCCTAAACCTTAAACCAACCTAAACACTAAACCCTAAATTAAAACCCTAAACCCTAAAGCCTAAACCCTAAACCTAAACCCTAACTCTAAACCTAAACCTTAAACCCTAAATATAAAACATATAACCTGACCTAAACCCTAAACCTTTAAAAATGTAAACCTAAATGAAATAAGACCTAAAAATAAAATAAATAAAATACCTAAATTTAAACAAAATAATAACCTAAACTTAAACCTAAACCTAAAAATAAAATAAAATAAAAAATAAAAGTAAACTAAAATAAAATAAAATAAAACCTAAACTAAACAATAAAATAAACATAAAAATAAAACCTATATAAACTAAAACTAAATAAAATAAAATAAGATAAAATAAAAAATTAAAAATAGAAATTAAATAAAATAAACTAAAATAATAAACCTAAAAATAACTAAAAAATAAAACCTAAACCTTAAACTAAAAAAAACCTAAACCTAAAAAAAAACAAAAATGAAAATTAAAATAAATTAAACTAAAATAAATAAAACCTAAACCCTAAACTAATCCTAAACCCTAAACCTTAAACCCTAAACCCTAAACTGTGAACCCTAAACCATAAACCCTAATACTAACCCTAAATCCTAAACTCAAAATCGTAAAGCCTAAAACCTTGAACCTTAAACCCTAAACTAACCCTATACCCTAAACACAAAACCCAAAAAACCCTAAATCCTAAAGCCTAAACTAAACTAAAACTAAACCTAAATCCTAAACCTGAACCTAAACTAAACTACAAACCAAAACCTAAAGTTTAAATACTAAACCTAAACCAAACTTAACCTAAACTAACCTAAACCTAAAATACTAAACTTAAAACCTAAGCTAACATACTAATCCTAAAACTAAACCCTAAACCTAAACTTAAACTGAAACCCTAAACTCTAAACCTAAACCCTAACACACTTAAACTCAAACTAAACTAACCCTATAACCTCTAAACTTAACTAAACCAAAACCTTAAAACACTAAACTCTAAATCTATCCACCTAAACTTAAACCTAAACTAAAACCTTAAACTTTAAAGCTAAACACTAAACCCTAAACCCTAACCCTAAATACTAAACTAAAACCTTAAACTTAAACTAAACTCTAAACACAAACCCTAAACTAAACTAACCCTAAACCTAAAACTTAAACTCAACACTAAACCCTAAACCCTAAACCCTAAAACCCTAAACCTTAAAGCCTAAACTATAAACCCTAAATATTAAAACTCTAAACTCTAAATCCTAAACCCTAAACCCTAAACCATAAAACCTACAACCTATACCCTAAACCCTAAACCCCTAAAAATGTAAACCTAAACTAAACTTAAAAAATAAAAATAAATAAAAAACCTAAAAAAATAAAAATATTAAAAAAATAAAAACTAAATAAATAAAATAAATAAAAACCTAAACTATACTAAAAATTAAATAAACATAAAAATAAAAAACCTAAATAAACTAAAAGTTAAATGTAAAATGAAAATAAAATAAAACTAAAATAAAGAAAATAAAATGTAAATAAAATCCTAAACCTAAAAAAGAAACCTAAAAATAAATTAAAAATAAAACCTAAACCTTAAACTAAAAATAATGTTAACCTAAAATAAATATAAACCTAAATTAAAGTAAAAGTAAAATAAATAAAACCTAAACCCTAAACCCTAAACCTACCTTAAACCCTAAACTAAAACCCTAAACCTTAAATGCTAAAACCTATAAAACCCAAACCTAAACTAAATAAACCTACAAAAAAATAAATAAGAAAACCTAAACCTAAATAAAATTAAAAATAAAAAATAATAAAAACCTAAACTAAAACCTAAACCTAAAGGTAAAAATAAAATAAAATAAAATATAAAAGCTAAACAAAAGAAAATAAATATAAACCTAAAAACTAAAAAAAATAGAATAAACCTAAAAAAAATAACCTAAATGTAAAATAAAAAAATAAAATTAACCTAAAATAAAATAAAATTAGAACAAAATAGAAACCTAAACCTAAGCAATCAAACCCAAAAATAAAACCTTAAAATAAATAAAAAATAAAACCTAAACCCTAAACTAAAAAAAACTAAACCTAAAATAAAATAAAATAAACCTAAAGCTAAATTTAAATAAACTAAACTAAAATAAATAAAACATGAACCTAAACCTAAAATAAACTAAACCTAAGCCCAAAGATAAACTAAATAAAATAAAATAAATAAAAACCTAATCCTAAAAATAAACCTAAAATAAAAACATAAAACCTAAACCTGAAAAAGTAAAATAAAAACCTAAACTTAAACCTAAAAATAAAAAATAAAACCTGAACTTTAAAATATATAATAGAAATTAAATCTAAAAATAAAATAAAAATAAAACTAAACTAAAATAATAAACGTAAAGGTAAACCTAAACCTAAAAGATAAACTAAAATAAAAAATTTAAACTAAAGTAAATAAACATAAAATAAATAAATAAAACAAAAAAATAAACCTAATGAATAACATATAAAATAAACTAAATAAACTTAAACCTATTAGAAAAAGAAAATAAACACTAAACTAAACCCTAAATAAAACTAATAAACATTATACTAAACCAACAACCCTAAACCCTAAAAAAAATTAAACCTTAAACCTAAACCCTAAAACCAAAATAAAAAACCATAACTAAGAACATAAAAATATTAAACCTAAACTAAACTAAACCCTAAATAACTAAATAAAGAAACTAAACCTAAAATAAACTAAATAATACTAAACTAAACTAAACCTAAAATAAACTAAAGACAAAACTAAAACCTAAACTAAAACTTAAACTAAACCTAAACCTAAACTATAAAACCTAAATTTAAAGACTAAACCTACCTAAAACCTAAAATTATAAACTATAAACCCTAAAGTCTAAACTTAAACTAAACCTTATACCTAAACCTCTAAACCCTAAGAAAACCAAAATAACCTAAACCTAAAAAATATGAAACTAAACTAAACCCTAAAACTCTAACTTAAACTAATCTAAACTAAACCTAAGTAAATAAAACCCTAAACTAAAACCTAAACCCTAAACCCTAAACACTAAACCTGAAACCCTAAACCCTAACCCTAAAATGCTAAACCCTAAACTCTAAACCCTAAATAGAAACCTCAAACCTTAAAACTAACCCTAAACCTTAAACCCTAAACCTTCAACCGTAAACACAAAACCCTAAATGCTAAAACTAAACCCTAAAGCCTAAAGCCTAAACCCTAAACCCTAAAACTGAACCCTAAACCCTAAACCTTAAACCCTAAACCATAAAACATATAACCCTAGACCATAAACCCTAAACCCCTAAAAATGTAAACCTAAACTAAATAAAACCTAAAATAAAATAAATAAAATACCTAAATTTAAACAAAATAATAACCTAAACTTAAACCTAAACCTAAAATAAAATAAATAAAATAAAATAAAGTAAACTAAAATAATTAAAACCAAAACTAAACTAAATAATAAAGTAAACATAAAAATAAAAAACCTATATAAACTAAAAACTAAACGTAGAATAAAAATAAAATAAAACTAAAATTAAATAAAATAGAAACTAAATAAAATCATAAACCTAAAAAATAAACCTAAAAATAACTAAAAAATAAAACCTAAACCTTAAACTAAAAAAAACCTAAACCTAAAATAAACATAAACCAAAATTAAAATAAAGTAAACTAAAATAAATAAAACTAAACCATAACCTAATCCTATACCCTAAACCTTAAACCCTTTACCCTAAACTGTGAACCCTAAATTGTAAACCCTAACACTAACCCTAAATCCTAAACTCAAAACCCTAAAACCTAAAACCTTAAACCTTAAACCCTAAACTAACCCTATACCCTAAACAAAAAACCCAAAAAACCCTAAAGCCTAAACCGTAAACCCTAAACCAAAAACCCTATACCCTAATCCATCCCTAAACCCTAAGCTAACCCTAAACTAAACTATAAAACCTAAAACCTTAAAGTTTTAAACACTAAACCCTAAACCAAACTTAACCTAAACTCTAACCTAAACTTAAAATACTAAACTAAAACTTAAACCCTAAACCTAACCTGCTCCAACACACTAAACCTAAACTACACACCTAAACCTAAACTTAAACTTGAAACTTAAACTATAAACCTTAAGCTCTAAACTTAAACTTAAACCTTAAACCCCTAAACCCTAAACCTAAACCCTAAACCCCAACACTAACCTTAAACCTGAAACCCTAAACTCAGAACCCTATAACCCTAAGCTTTAAATCCTAAACTAACCCTAAAACCTAAAAACACTAAACCCTAAAGCCTAAACCTAAACCCTAAACCCTAAAGAACCATAAACCCTAAACCCTAAAAACCAAAAATCCAAATTTAATCCTCTCAACCTTCTCGGCCAGTGTTTCTAACGCATGTTTCCTTTATTTTTTTGTTTGGCTTTTTTTGATCCTCCTCGATTTTCTATATTTTGGTCTCTATTTGGCCGCTAATGTGAGTGTCCCTTGCTCTTTCAATGGGAGGCCGCTATGCAAATGAGATCTCTTCAAACTTGAGGCTTCTAGGCTTCGATTTACAAGGTATTATGGATCTGACTCCATCTGTTACTCTGCCTATTGTTAATTCCTTCAAGGATGCATTATCTAGTAAGAACACTTCCTCTAATGCTTTTGTCAATTTGATTTCAACATCTTTTTATGGAATGCCTGCTGTATTGTGCTCGGATCTTGACATGGAAAAATTGGCGACCCTTTTGAAATCTCTTTAATTGGTAAATTTTCTTTACGTCGCCCGACTCTTGATAACATCCGATCCTTTTTTCATAGCTTAAAGCATTTTCACTATATTGATTGATCCTAGGCATATCCTTATTCAGCTATCTAATGACTTAGATTACTCAAGAGTTTTTGCTCGTCGCTCCTACTTTGTGTATAATTATCAAATGAGACTTTTGAAATGGTCTCCTCTTTTTGATGTCAAAGAGGAATCCCCAATTGTTCCTTTATGGCTAGCTTTTCCAAACATGAGAATACATTACATTACCCATCAAGTTCTCTTTGCGGTTGGGGCTCTCTTTCTTTCAAATTGATCAGCCACCACTACAAGATCATGGCGGCTCATATTTTAGTTGAGATTGATATTACCAAAAGTATCCTAAATAAGTATGGATCTAAGAAATTTGGTTATAATCAAAAGTGGAATTTGAAAATTTCCTATTTTTTTGCATGCACTGTAAGATTCATGGTCATGATCATTCTGAATGCTTTGTGTTGCATCCTCATCTTAAAAAGATTAAACTGACGGATCCTAATCCCACTCTAGCAAATGAAAAAACCAATAAATTGGCTTATGTGCCTAAAGTCACTCAAAAGGGATTACTATCTACTGATTTGTCTATTGGAGAGCATTCTAAGCAGGTTAATAATAAGGCTCATGAGGTTCATGAGGAGGCCAATGACAACTTACCTATTATTGCTTCTAATTGTAATAATTTGGTTCCTCTAGATAATACCTTGATTATTTTACCTTACCCCTTTTGGCTAGTGAACCCGATGAGACTCATATGAACACTAGTGGTGACTTGAATGGGAACTTTAGGTTAGAACAAAATCTAAAAACTAATTTTGAAAGTGCCCATTTGATGAAAGAACAAAATCTGAAAAATGTTGATCCTTTGGTAGTGGAACAAAATCTGAAAAGTATTTTTGAAAATGAACATGAAAATTGTGCTATTAATGGTTTCACAACCTCTCCCTCTCCTACCCTTCAGAGTGATACTGTGCAAACCAAATTCATCTTAATTGACAGAAGAAGGAAATTACAATTAGGAATGTTTTGAGATACCCCCTACTCCAAATTTTACAAATCACTCTCTCTCGGATGGAGATACTTTGGACATAGATAGACCTTTTCAAACTATTACTAAGAAAAAATCCTTTAAAGCTAGAATGTTCACTAATAGCTCCACTAGAACCACTAGATCTTCTCTAACTTCCCATAAATGATTACATCATGTGTCTTTCTTCTTCTTGTTTTTTATCCTTCTGTTGTCTTTCCTTTTCTCTTCTTATTTATTATGATTAATTTTCTTATTTGGAATGTTAGGGGTATTTGGACTCTCGTTGTCCGCAACCGTGTTAGAAGCTTTTGCCGTACTCATAGAATAGCCTTACTTGTTATTATTGAACCATTTATACACTCCTCTAAGATCACCTAGATTGCTAGAATGCTTGGCTTTCAAAACTTCTTTTATAATATTAGCAATAAAATTTAGTGTTTTTGGAATAATTTAGTCAACATCTCTATCCTTGATGACCTTCATCAATTGGTTAATGTTCAAATCTCATTGGGTGAATTTTTGCTCTTGGTTCATTTATTTATGCATCTTGTAATAGAACTGGTAGGAGCATCCTTTGGGATAACTTAAGAACCTCCTTCGTCAACAAACCTTGGTTGGTTGGTGGTGATTTCAATACTATTCTCACTTCTTTGAAAAGAAGGGGAGGTTGCTCTTCTAACATTCATTCCATGGAACCCTTTTCTAATATGATTCATGATTGTAATTTGATTGATATTGGCTTTTTGGGTTCCAACTATATGTGGAATAATTCTAGACTTTGGCAGCGGCTTGATAGGACCCTCTTTAATTCCCTTTGGATCAATCGATGGCCTCTTACTTCGGTTGAACATTTAAGCAAAACTTTATCTGACCATGCTCAACTTTTGATTTCTATCAAAAATCCCTCCACTAGACCATCCTTCCCTACTCCCTTTAGATTCCAAAATATGTGGATCCATCATAGCAAATTCATTAATGTTGTTTCCATTAATTGGCGGCCCCTATTCATCCTAATAATTCTGTTAAAGGCATGATTCACCTTTGGCTTAAGCTAAAAAGGCTTAAACAAAATCTAAATTGGTGGAACAAGCATCATTTTAAAAATCTTTTCGCTAATCTCAAAAATATGGAACAACTTGTTTGCTCTCTTGAAGATGCTGTTTTGACTGACTCTAATAAGCTTGATGAATTGAATGCAGCTAAAGATAACATGATTAATTATAAGAATATAGAGGAAACCTACTGGCACCAAAAGGCTACTAGCAAACATATTGCTGATGGTGACAGAAGCACAAAGTACTTCCATGCTCTTTTTTAAAAGAAAGAAAGCCTTAAACTCTATTAAAAAATCAAAAATAATAACGGCACCTGGATTACTGATAATAATGATATTAAAGATTCGTTCATACATCATTTTCAAAATTTATTAAACAACAACCCCTCCTTAGAAGCCCTCTCCAACACACACCTAATCCCCTCTACAATCTCTAATGATAAAAACCACTTGCTCAGTCCTACGAAAACTGAGATTGGTAGTATTCTAAATAGCATGAACACTGATTCTGTTGCTGGCTCTGAAGGCTACATGACTCAATTCTTTTAACATTGCTGGCCTATTATTAAGACTGACATTGTTGATGTTGCTGATTTTTTTGAGGGCAACCCTTTACCTAGATATTTTTCTAGCACTTCCATTGTTCTCATTCCCAAAATTAATAATCCTAAATCTTGGGGCGATTTCAGACCTATTATCCTTTGCACCTTCTTTCATAAACTCATTGTTAATTAGATTGCTAATAGAATTAGTCCACTACTGCTTAAAATTATTTCCTCCAACCAAACTAGCTTCGTTAAAGGTAGAGCTATATCTGATAATGTACTTCTAGCACAAGAGCAGATTCATGAAATTGACGTTCCTATCAGAGGTGGTAACATCCTTTTTAAACTGGACATCACTAAAGAATTCGATAACCTCTCTTGGGATTTCCTCTTTCAAATTCTTCATTTGCTTGGGTTTTCTGATTATTTTATCCATCATCATCAAAATTGCATTTCAAATGTTTTGGTTTTCTATTATCATGAATGGTGAATCCTTAGGTTTTTCCCTTCAAGCATGGTTTGAGACAAGGGATCCCCTATCCCCCATTCTTTTTTATTATTGCCGTTGAATATCTATCTAGGAGTCTGAATGATCTTTTTTACAATAATCCTAGGATGTTTTAGAACTCAAGGTGGTCTTACTATCTCTCATCATAGTTTTGCTGATGACTTATAATCTTTTGCAATGCCTCAATTCCTCACATTAAAACTATTAAGAATCTTTTAAATAAATTTGGCAATGAAAGCGCTCTTTTTCTCAACGAAGGCAAAATTTATTTCATTCCTTCTTCTAAAATCCCAAGCAATAGAACCAACCAAATCTTGAGAATTACTAATTTTCAACAACAACAACTTCCTATTAAATATCTTGGTGCTCCACTTTTAAAGGAAAAGATCTCACCTTATGATGAGCTAATCCAAAAAATCTCTAATAAAATTTCTATTTGGGAATTTCATTTACTTTCATTTGGTAGGCTCACTTTGATTAAGAGCACCCTTAACTCCATGCCTTTGTATCTCATTCTAACCATTGACACAACTCTACCATTAACAGAATTGACTCATTAACAAATTTTCTGGGATCTAACAATTCCTCTAAAAAAATGCACCGGACTTCTTGGTATAAAACCCGTGGCACTTTTGAAGGTGGTCTTGGATGTAAACCAATCAAGGAAAATCACCGCTTTTCTTATAAACTTTGGTGGAATTTTAGGAAAAATAATAGTCTATGGGCAAATTTCATTACTGCTAAATACTGCTAGGGTAAGCAACCTCTCATCTGCCCCTATAAAGTGAGAGATTCTCCGATTTGGAAAATACTTTGTTCCATCAAATGGGATGCCGAATCTTTAATTTCCTGGGGGATTAACTCTAGATCCTCTTTCTTTTGGCAAGATAACTGGACTGGAGGTCGGTCCATTGAGAATTACTTTCTACTCATTCCACTGCTGCTATTAAAGTGAACTCCTTCTGGCAATAATATGTGGAACAATAGTAAGCTTTACCGATTATATTCCTCCCTCTCTTTAAATAAGCTACTACTTTCCTATCATTCCTACCAATCAAGATCAGATTTTTTTAAGCTTTCTCATAATGGTGATTTCAACTTTAAAAATGTTTGGATTCACATTAAAGAAGCTCATGATTTTTCCTATGTGTTTTCCAAACTTTGGAATAACAATATCCCTATTTCTTATTCTATTCTTACTTGGCATATTTTGAAAAACTTCATCCCTATTGACTCCTTGTTGTGGGGTAAAGGTTTTCAATTACCTTCAAAATGCCAATGCTATTTCCACATTGAGAATGTGAACCATGTTTTTGTTAACGGTGCCATTGCTTCTAAGCTTTGGATTTGGTATGATGACCTCTTTAACATTGTCATTTTCAATGGCTCCTTAAATTTATACCAACTCCTTGAAGTTTATTTTGACAACACTACTAAAGGTCACATTAAAGTCATAATTGTTATCACTCTTATTTGGTTCATATGGATGGACCAAAATGATGAAAAACATTGTGGGATCCCTATGAACCAATGAGGACAATTGCTAGAACTAAAAAAAAAATTCGTGACTTGTTTAATGCCAAATTAATTAAATACAAACAATTCAAAGGGTGCAAATTTGTGGCCAATAAATTGGGTTTTAACTTGTCGGATCAACCCGTCTGTAAAGATGACAAGATTATTTATTGGGTAAAACCTCATGCCAACACATTTAAAGTTAACAGATGGCTCTATCTCCTAAAGGTTCAAGCTATGGTGGCATTTTTAGAAATCTTAATGGAAAAGTCCTATGTGCTTTTGCATACCCCCTTAATCCTTGCTCTGCTCCCTTTGCTGAGCTCATGGCAGTGTACAAAGCTCTTGAAATTTGCCTTCAAAAAGGTTGGCTCAATATTTGGATTGAGGTGGATGCCCTTCTACTGATTGATCTTTTGACTTCCACGAATATAAGTGCACTACCTTCTTAAGCAAACTAGAGCTCTCCTTGCCCAACTCTACTTTAAAATCACTCATGTATGGCATGAGGGTAATGCATGTGTTGATTATCTGGCCAATCTGGGTGCTAGATTGGATGGTATAAAATTCTTTGATAAACTAACCCTTCCTAAACAATTGCGTGGCTTGGTTAATCTGGACAATACTGGCTTCCTTATCTCAGAAATTAATCTAATCTATTGGATTCACCTGTTTCAATACCTCTTTTACTGCATGATCATTTTCTATTTACGTTGTTACTTCTTTGGTCTTTCCGATGCATCAACCGATATCCAT
Source organism: Cymbidium sinense (assembly GCA_021442155.1). Lineage (NCBI taxonomy): Eukaryota > Viridiplantae > Streptophyta > Magnoliopsida > Asparagales > Orchidaceae > Cymbidium > Cymbidium sinense. Next base: position 198,655,720 of record CM038216.1, read on the forward strand.
TATGTTTACTTGTCGATCTCTGGCATGTGATGTTGGTATAATTGTCCTAGCTTTAATTGGGAGCTTACAACTTCTATTATTTTATTGTTAATTGCCGCTCCTTTGAATTTCGATGCATCATCAAATTACTCCTTGCTGGTCCTTTGCTGAGCTAAGTGGCATCTGTTGTTGGTTTAATTATCCCAACCTTGTTTGGGGTCTTACTGTTTCTGCCTCTCCTATGCTCCATAACCTTACCTTCATAACCTGTAAGGAGAGATCTTGCAATATCCTGGCTATAACTTTTTCACTGCAGATTTGGAATTATTTCTTGATTTCCAATATTCTGGATGTTGTGGGACTAGCTACTGGTCTGATTCTTTGTGTTCCTTTGCTCTTTAATGGTTTATCTTATGTTGGATGCAACATCTATGTTGAAGGTTTAATTATTGATTGTTGGACTTTTGGGCCTTTTGTCCAGCAGGCTGCACTTGGAGTTGGTTTAATGTATTTGCTGTATGTCATTACTAACCCCAGTTTGCATACCTATAAGGAAAGAATCTGCAATACCCTTGTTATTATTAATGGTTCATTGCAGGTTTGGAATTGTTTAATGACTTCCTTTCAGTATGATTTCTCTGAGGATGATAGTTACTAGCTTGTTCTCCTTTGTCCTAAAGGATTTCATTGATGAGACCCTTTTGAACCCCAATTGTGGCTCTCCCACCGCTTTTTATTGGCTTATCATGGTTGCAATAGTGTTGTTTTAATCTATGGTTGGATTTCTAGATTCACTATCCTGCAGGCAAACTTTGTGTTTGTTAACTATTTGTTGCTTGGTGTTCTTCTGAATGTCTTTGCGATTCTCATCTGGGTTGTTGCTGATCATTTTATCTGTTGTTTTTAAACTTTTGGCTCTGTTAAAATTTTGCAGATCCAGCCTATTGGTAATTATTGTCCTATTGCTCTTCATGATGCTTCTGGGGTTTGTTTTGTTTCATTCAGTTGGCCTCTCTTGAGGTTGTGGACTGCATGATGGCTTTTATTTTTCTACTTGGCTGTTTCTTACCTCTTGTTTCTCTGAATGTTTGTGTTGTTAACATCTGGGATGATGCTGTTTTCACCTGCTATTGTTTTTTACTTCCTGGCTTAGCTAGTCTTGGCCAGACCACTTCCTTAACTATCTGGGATTCAACTTATGCATTGTATAATTTGAATGGTTGGTTTTATTGCCAACTTGCTATTTTTTTCTTTCTTGGTTGTTGGATGGTTTGGATAATTGAGTCTTATATCCAGAAGCTACCGGGGTTGTTTATCTAGTTTAGGGTGCTTGGTGTTGTCTTGCTGATTGTCTTTGACAACCTCATTTTCCCTATCTGCCAAGAGAGATTTTGCAATTTCTTGTTCAATTTTATTATTTCCTTGCAGGTTTGGACTTCCTTAATGGCTTCTCAGTTTGCCTTTACTGTGGTGGTGGGTTTAACTGCTAGCCTGATCAGCTTTATCTGGAAGGTTTTTTCTATTGCTATTTTACATCTCTACTTTTTATTGGAGATTTATATGGTGGGTGTAATTTTTGTTTTATTGTTACCACTATTGGCTTTTGGATTTTAGGGTCCTTTGTCCAGCAGGTTGTCTTTGTGGTTATTATCTTTCTCGATTTTATTTTTCTACTATTTTCTTAACAATTGGGCAACTGCTGATTTCTCCTACTGCTATTTTATCCCACTTGGTTCTATTAAAATTGTGCAGATCCCTGTGATTATCCATCTGATTATTTGGATCTTTACATATGCTTTGTTTACTCTGATTGGGTGGACTCTTGGCCAGCTTGTTGGTATTAACTGTCTTGGTTGTTGGCTGAACTGGATTAATACTCTACATGCTGTCTCTGGGTTTTGGTTTGTTTTGTTCAGCAAGCCTCTATTGAAGTTGTTGATTGCTTGGTGGCTTTTGTTTTGAACCCCCTTATTGATTTATTATATGCATATCATCTGAATTCATTGGTCTACTTTACTTGCTGCTATTTTCTCCATCCTCTTTCAGTTAAACTTGTATCTATTGCACTGTTTATTTTGGATGGGTGGCTTTATGGCCAGCTAGCTGGTTTTTGTTATCTTGGTTGTTTATTATCTTGGATATTTGCTATCTTGGTTTTTCAGGATTCCTATGTTGGCTCCATCTTTGTTGGTTGTAGGACTGTGGTCCTACAATTATTTCTCGATTATTATTCGATTATTTTGGTGATTGGTGTCTGCACGCCTTCCGTAACCCTATTTTTATGCTCTATCAATTTGGTTACTAACTACTAATGTCTACTCGATTGAGGTTTTATGGCCAACTTGATGTCCCTTGTTGTCTTGGTGTCTTCTTGGCTATTTTTTGTCTTGGTTATCTACTGTCTTATTTTTTCTGGATTCTAATGTTGACCCTCATTTGAATCCCATTTTTGATTTATCTTCTGGTGGGTTCCAATGTTGCATTAATTATTTTGTTGTTGGGGTTGGCTTTCCCTTGTTTATGTGGGTGCTTGTTCATCTCCTGATAGTTGTGATCTACATTATCTGTTGTTGTCTCTATTCCCATCTAGGTTCAGTTAGGTTTGTTCAGCTATCTTCTTGGTATGCACTGTCTATTCTAAATGGGTGGTACTATGGACAACTACTGCCTTTTGCTATCTTCCTGTCTTGGTTGTTTGTTGATCTGGATTATCCAATTTTTGGTCCTCAATGTCGCTCGAGCTATAGCTGATGCCTTTTATTTTGTGCTATTTTTGGTAGGTTGAGTCTATTTCCTGTGTTGGGTTATGCTGCCTTCCTATACAATTGCTTTTTCCCAACTACTGATATTGATATTAATAAGGGGTTGTTCACCGCATTCATTATTATGATTGGGTTCAGCCTTTACTTCTGTTTGTCCTCCGTCTGAAAGATTCATATATATATCATATGTTTGGGATGGTGTTATTTATAGGCTCATTGACTTGCTTAGCAGGATTTCAGCAGGCTGCCTCCTTTGTTTTCTTGTGGAGGGTTTATATGCTGGCCTATTTCTCTTCTTGGATATGACTTTTCATGAGGTTCTAGCAAAGATGGCTCATTCTCATATGTATAAGTATTCTCATGTCAGGGTGACTATATTGATGATACTTTTCCTGCATGGGACCCCTTATCCTTCTGCCCTTTGCAATTTCCTCTCTATATTATATATGGTTTTGTTTAGGTTTGTAGGTAATAAAGCCCATAAGACTTTCAACAACTGGCTGCTATCTTCTCACAGGTTTGTTGGCTATGATGTGATGATTTCACCCCTTTGGTTTGGTAGTAGCTCTTGTGATGTAACCCTTCAAGAAGTTTGGATGCTCATATTTGCATCTACCCCATATTGGTGACAAGCCTTTCTCTATCACTATCATTCTCGATTATGCTATTTTCATTTATCTTTTGTCACATTTTAACCGCTTCTAATCTCTCTTACATTTTGAGTCCTTCTCTTGTCCTCTGCGTGTTTCCATAGTGTCATGCATTCTCACTCTGAGCATTGGTCCTAATCTTCCATTGGCTTATTATGTTAATCAATTTATATCTTTTGATTGCTTTAATGTCTTCTTTTGCTTTTGGATGTACTTAGATGGATTTACTCCTTGTGATTGTAGTTTTTTTGAAGTTTTGAGTTTATCCGCTAAGGACCTTGTAACCTCTTTTGTAAAATACTACATGGGGTTTCCTTAAAAAAAAAGAACCCTAAACCCTAAAAACTCTAAACTCTAAAGCCTAAACACTAAGCCCTAAACCCTAAACCCTAACCCTAAAATACTAAACCCTAAAACCCTAAACCCTAAACTCTAAACCCTAAACACAACCCTAAACCCTAAAACTAACTAAACCTAAACCCTAAACCTTCAACCCTAAACCCTAAACCCTAAACCTTAAAACCCTAAACCTTAAAGCCTAAACTATAAACCCTAAACCATAAAACCCTGAACCCTAAATCTAAACCCTAAACCTTAAAGCATAAAACCTTAACCTATACCCTAAACCCTAAACCCCTAAAAACGTAAACCAAAACTAAATAAAACCTATAAATAAAATAAATGAAAAACCTAAATCTAAATAAAATAATAACGTAAACTTAAACTTAAACCTAAAAATAAAATAAATTAATAAAATAAAAACTAAACTAAAATAAAATTAATGAAAACCTAAACTATAGTAAAAGTTAAATAAACATAAAATAAAAACTTAAATAAACTAAAAGTTAAACATAAAATAAAAAAAAACTAAAATATAGAAAATAAAAGTAAATAAAATCCTAAACCTAAAAAAAACCTAAAAATAAATTAAAAATAAAACCTAAACCTTAAACTAAAAAAAAGTAACCTAAAATAAACATAAACCTAAATTAAAGTAAACTAAAGTAAAATAAATAAAACCTAAACCCTAAACCATAAACCTCAAACCCTAAACCCTGAACCTTAAACCTAAACCTAAAACCCTAAACCTTAAATGCTAAAAACCTATAAACCCAAACCTAAACTAAATAAAACCTACAAATAAAATAAATAAGAAAACCTAAACTTAAATAAAATAACAAATAATAAATAATAAAAACCTAAACTAAAACCTAAACCTAAACCTAAACCTAAAGGTAAAAATAAAATTAAATAAAATATAAAAGCTAAAATAAAAGAAAATAAATAAAAACCTAAACTAAACTAAAAAATAGAATAAACCTAAAAAATAACCTAAATGTAAAATAAAAATAAAATTAACCTAAAATAAAATAAAATAAAAACAAAATAGAAACCTAAACCTAAGCAATAAACCCAAAAATAAAACCTTAAAATAAATAAAAATAAAACCTAAACCCTAAACTAAAAGAAACCTAAACCTAAAATAAAAATAAAATAAACCTAAAGCTAAATTTAAATAAACTAAACTAAAATAAAAAAACATGAACCTAAACCTAAAATAAACTAAACCTAAGCCCAAAGCTAAACTAAAAAAATAAAATAAACAAAAAAACCTAATCCTAAAAATAAACCTAAGATAAGAATGTAAAACCTAAACCTAAAAAAAGTAAAATAAAAACCTAAACCTAAACCTAAAAAATAAAAAATAAAACCTGAACTTTAAAATATAAAATATAACTTAAACCTAAAAAAAACTAAACTAAAAAAATAAACGTAAACGTAAACCTAATCCTAAAAAATAAACTAAAATAAAAAATTTAAACTAAAGTAAATAAACATAAAATAAATAAATTAAACTAAAAGAAAACAAACCTATAATATATATAAAATAAACTAAATAAACAAACCTAAACCTTATTCTTTTAATTTTTTTTTAAAACCCTAAACCCTAAACCCTAAACACTATATCCTAAACCCTAAACCCTAAAACTAACCCTAAATAGTATACCCTAAACCTACAACCCTAAACCCTAAAAAACCCTTAACCCTAAACCTTAAACTCTATATCCTAAAATCAAAATTAACCCTAAACCATAAACCCTAAGCACTAAGCCATAAAACCTAAACATTAAACCCTAAACCCTAAACCCTAACCCTAACCCTAAACCCTAAAGCCTAAATCCTAAACCCTAAAACCCTAAACATAAAACCATAATCTAACACTAAACCCTAAACCCTAAACCCTAAAAACCTTAATCCCTAAAGCCAAAACCAAAAACCTTAAACCTTAATCTAACCCTAAACCCTAAGCTAACCCTAAACCCTAAACCACAAAAACCCAAAACCCTAAAGCCTAAACACCAAACCCAAAACCCTAAAACCTAAAATCCTAAACCCTAAAATCTAAACTCTAAACCCTAAACCCTAAACCTAAAACAAAATTAAACCATCACGCTCTCGGCCACGTTGCACTTTGGTGATTCCGTGTTCCCTTTCATTTTCCTTGTGGCTTGGCCATCTTTGATACTTCATAATTTTCAATTATTTGTCGATTGGCACTAATGTGAGTTTCCTTTGCTCTTTCAATGGAGGAGCTGCTGAAGCTTTTCAAACTTGGAGGCGCTTATGGCTTCGACAAGGTATTATGGATCCGACATCATCCGCATTCGTTGCTATTAAGTCCTTCAAGGATGCATTATCCGGTAAGAACTCTTCCCTAATGTTACGGTCAATTTGATCTCAACCTCTTCTCATGGGATGCCTACTGTTATGTGTTCGATCTTGATGTGGAAAAGTTGGTGAAGCCTTTTGAATTCTCTTTAGTTGGTAAATTTTCCTTCACAACTCTATAACATCGATCATTTTTCATAGCCTAAATCTCTGCATTTTCACTATCGCTTTGATTGATCCTAGGCATATTCTTATTCATCTCTCTAATGACTTAGATTACTCAAGAGTTTTGCTCATCGCTCTACTTGTGTATAATTATCAAATGAGCTTTTGAATTGGTCTCCTTTTTGATGTAAAAGAGGAATCTCCAATTGTTCCTTTATGGCTAGCTCTTCCTAATAAGAGAATACACTACATTACACATCAAGTTCTCTTTGTAGTTGGTGCTCTCTTTGGTCGGCCTCTTCAAATTGATCAGGCCACCGCTGCAAGATCATGACCTTCAATTGCTCGTATTTTGGTTAAGATTGATATTACCAAAATGTATCCTAAAGAAGTATGGATCGGCTCTAAGAAATTTGGTTATAATCAAAAAGTGGAATTTGAAAATTTTCCTATTTTTTCCACACATTGTAAGATTCATGGTCATGATCATTCTGAAAGCTTTGTGTTGCATCCTCATCTTAAAAAGAATAAATTGCCGGATCCTAATCTCTCTCTAGAAAATGAAAAAATCAATAAATTTGCTTATATGCCTAAAGTCAATCAAAATGGAACTCATCCCCCTACCCCTACTCTTTTATTATCTACTGATTTGCCTATTGAAGAGCAATCTGAGCATGTTAAAAATAATGCTTATGAGGTTTGTGAGGAGGCTAATGATAACTTACCTAACATTGCTTCTAATTATAATAATTTGGCTCCTCAAGACAATACCTTGACTCAGTCTAAACTATCCCTCTTGGCTAGTGAACCCGAGGAGACTCATATGAACCCTAGTGGTGATTTGAATGGAAACTTCATGGTGAATCAAAATCTAAAAACAAATTCTACAATTTTCATCAGATGAAAGAAATGAAATATGTGCTATTATTGGCTTCACAACCTCTCCTTCTCCTACCTACAGAGTGATACACATGCTAACCCAATTTCTCAACTTAATTATGACACTCAAGAAGGGGAAATTACCATTAGGTATGCTTTGACAGATACTGGTCATATTCTGAATATCACAAATCACTCTCTCTCGGATGGAGATACTTTGGACATAGATAGTCCTTTTCAAACTGTTAATAAAAAAAATCACTTAAAGCTAGAATGTTCACTAATAGCTCCACCATAACCACTAGATCTTCTCTAACTTCCCATAAATAATTGTTTCATGTTGTCTCTTCTTCTTGCTTTTTATTTTTCAGTTATCTCTTTTCCTTTTCTTCTATTTTATTATGATCAATCTTCTTATTTGGAATGTTTGGGGTATTGGGACTCTCATTGTCTAACTATTAAAAGCCTTTGTCTACTCATAACATAGTTTTACTTATGTTGAACCATTCATACACTCTTCTAAGATCACCCATGTTGCTAGAATGCTTGGCTTTCAAAATTTCTTCTATAATATTAGCAATAAAATTTGGTGCTTTTGGAATAATTTAGTCAACATCTCTATCCTTGATGATCTTCAACAATTGGTTAATGTTCAAATCTCATTGGGTGAATTTTTCCTTTATTTATGCATCTTATAATAGATGGTAGGAACATCCTTTGGGATAACTTAAGAACCTTTGCCTCCTCGGTCGACAAACCCTGGTTTCTTGGGGGTGATTTCAACACTATTCTCGCTTCTTCGGAAAGAAGGGGAGGTTGCTCTCCTAACATTCATTCCATGGAAGATTTTCTAATATGATCCTTGATTGCAATCTTATTGATATTGGCTTTTCGTGCTCACTATGGTGACATAACTCTAGACTGGCGTGGCTTGATAGGACCCTCTTTAATTCAGATCAATGGCCCCTTACTTCTTGAACATTTGAGCGTAACTCTATCGACCATGCACCGATTTCTATCAAAATCCTTCCACTAGGCTATCCTCCCCTACTTCTTTTAGATTCCAAAATATGTGGATCCAACATAGTGATTTCATAAATGTTGTTTCCATTAATTGGATGGCCCCTATTCATCCGGATAATTTCATTAAAGGCATGATTTTCCTTTGGCTTAAGCTTAAAAGGCTTATACAAAACCTAAATTGGTGGAGCAAGCATCATTTTAAAAATATTTTTGCCAATCTCAAAAATATGGAGCAACTAGTTTGTTCTCTTCAAGATGCTATTTTGACTGATTCTACTAAGCTTGCGGAGTTGAATGCAGCTAAAGACAACTTGATTAATTATCAGAACATGGAGGAAACCTACTGGCGGCAAAAGGCTGCTAGCAAACATATTGCTAATGGTGATATAAATACAAGGTATTTCCATGCTCTTTTGAAAAAAAAAGCCTTAAACTCTATTAAAAAAAATCAAAAATGATAACGACAGCTGGATCACTGACAATAATGATATTAAAGATTTTGTCATACAACATTTTAAAAACTTATTAAACAACAACCCTTCCTTAGAAGCCCTCTCCAACACACACCTGATTCCCTCAATGATTACTAATGATGACAACCACTTGCTTAGTTTGGGTCCTACGGAAATTGAGATAGGTAGTATTCTTAATAACATGAACACTGATTCTATTGTTGGCCTTGAAGGCTAATCACACTTTTGGCTATTATTAAGTCCGACCTTGTTGATGTTGTTGATTTTTTTGATGGCAAACCCCTTACCTAGATATTTTTCTAGCACTTCCATTGTTCTCATTCCAAAATTAATAATCTCAAATGGGGTGATTTTACCTATCGCCTTTGCACCTTCTTTCATAAACTCATTGCTAAATTAATTGCTAATAGAATTAGAAAAATTATTTCTCCCAACCAAACTGGCTTCATAAAGGTAGAGCTATATCGATAACATACTTCTAGCCCAAGAGCGATTCATGACATTGATTCCTATCGAGGTGGCAACATCCTTTTCAAACTGGACATCTCTAAAGCTTTTGACAACCTCTCTTGGGATTTCCTCTTTCAAATTCTTTGTTTTCGATAATTTTATCCGCCTCATCAAAATTGTATTACCAATGTTTGGTTCTCTATCATGAATGGTGAGTCCCTTGGTTTTTCCCTTCGATGCATGGCTTGAGACAAGGTGATCCCCTTTCACCCTCTCTTTTTATTATTGCTATTGAATATCTTTCGAGGAGCCTAAATGATCTTTTCTATAATAACCCTAGCATGTTTTTTAGAACTCAAGGTGGTCTTCCGGTCTCTCATCTTAGTTTTGCTGATGACTTTATAATCTTTTGCAATGCCTCTATTCTTCACATTAAAACTATTAAGAATCTTTTAAATAAATTTGGCAATGAAAGTGGTCTTTTTCTTAATGAAGGAAAAGTTGTTTCATTCCTTCCTCTAAAATCTCTAGTAATAGGATCAACCAAATCTTGAGAATTACTAATTTCCAGCAACAACAACTTCCTATTAAATATCTTGGTGCTCCACTTTTTAAAGGTTAGAAAAGATCTCATCTTTTTGATGAGTTAATCCAAAAAATCTCTAATAAAATTTTTGCTTGGGAATTTCATTTACTCATTTGGTGGTAGGCTCACTTTGATTAAGAGCACCCTTAACTCCATGCCTCTATATCTCATTCAAACCATTGTACTGACCAATTCTACCATTAATAGAATTGACCATCTCCTTAACAAATTTTTCTCGGGTTCTAACAATTCCTCTAAAAAAATGCACTGGACCTCTTGGTATAAAAGTGGCACTCTTGAAGGTGGTCTTGGATGTAAGCCTATCAAGGAAGCTATCACTTTTTTTTCCTATAAACTTTGATGGAATTTTAGAGTAACAATAGTCTTTGGGCTAATTTCATGACTAAGTAAGCACCCTCTCATTTGCCCCTATAAAGTGAGACTCTCCTATTTGAAAAGACTTTGTTCCATCAAATGGGATGCCAAATCATTAATTTCTTGGGGATTTAACGCACCTCTTTCTTTGGCAAGATAACTGACCGGAGGTGGGTCCATTGATAAATTACTTTCTACCCATTCCACACTGCTATTAAAGTGAACTCTTTGTAATAATATGTGGAACAATAAAGCTTACTGATAATATTCCTTCCTCTCTTTAAACAAGCTTACTACTATTCCTATCATACCTAGCAATCATGATCGATCCTTTTAAGCTTTCTCAAAATGGTGATTTCAACTTTAAAATGTTTGGATTCATATTAAAGAAGCTCATGATTTTTCTAATGTGTTTTCAAACTTTGGAATAACACTATTCCTACTTTTTTTTCTATTCTTACTTGGCATATTTTGAAAAAAACTTCATTGACTCCTTGATGTGGGGAAAGGTTTTCACTTACCTTCAAAATGCCACGCTTTCACATTGAGAATGTAAATCATTTTTTGTTAACTGAGCCATTGCTTCCAAACTTTAGATTTGGTATGATGATCTCTTTAACATTGTCAAATTCAATGGATCCTTAACTATATACTAGCTTCTTGAAGTTTATTTCGATAACACTACTAAAGGTCACATTGAAGTCATAACTGCTATCACTCTTATTTGGTTCATATGGATGGATAGAAATGATGCAAAACATCGTGAGATTCCTATGAATCACATGAGGATAATTGCTAGAATTAAAAACAAAATTCATGACTTGTTCAATGCCAATTTAATTAACAACAAACAATTCAAAGGTTGTAAATTTGTGGCCATTAAACTGGTTTTAACTTGGGATCCAACTAAAGATGACAAGATTATTTATTGGGTAAAATCTCATGTTAATACTATTAAAATTAACATCGATGGCTTTGTCTCTCAAAATGCTTTGTGGTGGCATTTTCGAAACCCTAATGGTAAAGTCCTATGTGCTTTTGCTTACCCCTTAATACTTGCTGCTTCCTTTGTCGAGCTAATGGAAGTGTACAAAGCTCTTGAGATTTGCCTTCAAAAGGTTGGCTCAATATTTGATTGAGGTGGATGCCCCGCTAATTGATCTTTTGACTTCCACCAAAATGGGTGTAAATTGTACTATCTTCTCAAGCAGATTAGTCTCCTTTCTCAACTCTATTTTAAAATCTCTCATGTATGGCGTGAGGGTAATGCATGTGATGTTTGCCAATCTATGTGCTAGATTGGATGGTATAAAATTCTTTGATCAACTTACTCTTCCTAAACATTTGCATGGATTGGTGAAACTGGACAATATTAGACTCCCTTATTGTAGAAATTAATCCAACCTATTGGATTGATCCGCTATATATAATTAACTATGATCATTTTCTATTTAGTGTTGCTATTTCTTGGGAATTTGTTTGATGCATCATCCTGATATCCCTTGTTGGTTTAATTACCCTAGCTTTAATTGGGGGCTTACTGATTCAGCTGTTCCAACTGTTAATATGTTGATGTTCATTTTAAATTTGTTGATGCATCCTGATACCCATTGCTGGTTATTTGCTGATCTCTGTGGCATCTGCTATTGGTTTAACTCTCCCAACCTTAAATGGGGCCTTACTACTGCTTTTCCACTTTTAATGGTAAGGTGTTTCTGTTTCGGAGAGAGATGTACTTTATGCTTTATTTTCTTTATTTTTTTTGATCAACTCTTAATCAATATTTTGATTATGGATCCTACTATTTATGTTTCTCATTTTATGATTAAAGTTGTATTCTTCCTCTTTTCCTCTTTCTAGAATTATATTCTTGGGCACTTGTCTCAATGTTTAAATTCTATACTTCTGTATACCCTTATGGCTGGCCATAATTTATCTGTTATTCTTCTTTATTATGGTTGTGGCCTCCTATGTTCCATAACCTTACCTCCACAACTGTAAGGAGAGAAATTGCAATATCTTTGCTATTATAACTTCTTTTCTAGATTGGAATTATTTCGATTTCCATCCATATTATCGATGTGGGATTAGTTCTGATATTATGTGTCTTGATGGATCTTAAAGATGGATTTCCTTTGGACCACTTTATAAATGTTGTAACATTATTTTTATTATTTTTCTTATGGTTGGTGCAATATCTATTTTGATGTTTTAATTGTTGGCTGTTGGATTTCTGGGCCTTCTGTCCTGCAGGCTGCTCTTGGGGTTGGTTTGTTGATTGTATTTGCTAACCTCATCTCCTGTAAGGAGAAATTGTACCCTTGTTATTATTATCTCTTTGAGGACTTACTTAATGATTTCCTTTCTATTTTTTTAGGATGGTAGTTCACGCTAACCGCTTCTTTTTGTCTTGAAGGATTTCATTGATGGCTTACTTTTGAACCCTCTCTATGGCTATTTTTTTTGGTTTTATCTTATGGTTGGTGCAATAATTGTAGTGCTATTTTATTTGGTGTTGGATTATCGGTCCATTGTCCGCCTTTGGTAGTGGTCGTTATTTGCCTATTATTTTTGATTGATTTCGCAGTTTGGAATTACTTCTATTTGTTGCCCCACTATTTTTTTGCTATTTACAACCTGCTGATCACCGATGTTTGAAGTCTACCTAATCTTACTATTTTTTCCCTATCTTAGAATTGTGCGATCACCGTGATTATGCTATTGCCTAATTGGATATTAACCTATGCATTTACACCGAATGGGTGGATTTTGGCCGCTTATTTGGTAGTTACATCTTGGTTGTTGTGAATTGGATAAATGCTCAACAAGCTTTTTGGGTTTTGGGATCTTATCACCAATGTGCCTCTTTTGAGGTTTTGGCATGGTGGTTTTTGCTTTTTTGCTTTATTTTGTTTGCAATAGCAATAAGCTATCATCACATGTTTGAGGCCTATCTAAACCGTTTTTTTTCCATCTTGGTCTAGACTTGGCGTAACCACTTCATTATCTACCTGAATTTATCTTATGCATTGTCTATTTTGAATGGGTGGTTTTATGGCCAACTTATTTTTTCCTATCTTGGTTGTTATTGAACTGGATCATTGGGTTTTATGCAGAAGTCGCTCTGGGTCTTTCATCACTCAACATGGTGGTTTTGGTGTTGTTTTGCTGATTGATTTTGCTAACCCCATCTTCCCAACCTGTCACGAGAGAAACTGCAATTTTTTGGTTATTTTTATTATCTCTTTACAGGATTGGTCTTTCTTTATGGTTTCCTTCTAGTCTGCTTTTCTTGAGGATTTTGGTTTAGCTGCTAGCCTGCTCATCTTTACCTTGAAGGATTTCAATGTTGATTATCTTTTGAACCCATTTTGTTTCTTTTTCGCATCTCTGCTTTTCACTGGCTTATCATATGGTGGGTGCAATAATTGCATTGTTGTTTTCATTATTGGCTGTTGGACTTTCGGGTCCTATGTCCAGCAGGCTATCTTTGTGATTGTTTTTTGTGTTGTTTCTTTAATGTTTGCTTGCAAAACTGTTGATTACTGATGTTTGAGATCTACTTAACCTGCTGCTATTTTCTTCCTCTTGGTACTGTTAAATTTGTGCAGATCACTGAGATTATTGTTTTGCCTAATTTGATTTTAACCTATGCATTGTTTACTCTGAATGGGTGGATTTATGCCTTGGCTTTAGGCTTTTGATTGTCTGAATGGATTACTGAGTTTTCTGCTCAGCAAGCTGATTCTATGATTGTCTCTCAGATTTTCTTTACTTGGAGTTGTTTGTAGTGGGGAGCAGCTTATTACCTATGCCTTATGGTTCATCTAATATGTTGCTACATTCCCATCTCCTCTCTGATAGACTTCTGCAATTCCTATGGTAATTTTGGCTTGGGATATCCTGTCTTGCCTTTCACTTGATGGTTACTAACTATTGTAACTTCTGTAACAAGGAGGTTGTTAACTTCTGCATTGCTTTCTTTCATTGCACTTCTTTTCCTGGGGTATATCTCTGGGCTATTTACTGGGCTATTTACCAGGACTGTTTGTTTAATATTTGTCCCATATGTTTGGGATGGGGTTATTTCCATGCTATTTTATTTGCCTTGTTGGATTTCAATAGGTATTTCTATTGGTTTTTTATGCTTCCTACCTCTGCTTGGCCTTTTCTGATGTTTTCCTGTGGTGGGTCTTCATGCTGATCTAATTAAACCATTGGACTTGCTTAAAAATATGGTAGACCTGACAATGATGGTTCACTTTCATTTGTGTTGGGATTCTCATGACATGGTGCCTAATATGACGACATTTACTCTGCATGGGATCCCCTTACCCATTCTCGCTTTCTTTTTATTATTCAAGATAGGATTGCTTAGGTTTGCGTGTACTAGGGCTCAACATACTTTCAACAAATGGTTGCTATACGTTTGTTGGCTATGATGGTCGTGATGATTTCACTCCTTTTGGTTTGGTAGTAGCTCTTGTGATGTAACCCTTCAAGTATGGATGCTCATATTTGCATCCGCCCCCAACTTGGTGTGATGAGCCTGAGCCTTCTCTATCACACTTCCTTATTATCTTTTCGCTTTATGCTATTTTTCACTCGTCTCAGATACCTTAATCGCTAATTTTTTTTTTTTCTACAATTGTGTGCAATTCTCTTTCTTTTGGTGTTTGCTTCATAGTGTCATGCATTCTTCATCTGAAGAGCTTTGGCCCTAATCTTCCATTGGCTTATCTTGTTAATCAATTTGTATCTTTTGCTTTCCTTACTACTTTTATTTTGCTTTTGGTTGTATTTAGATAGGGATTTACTCAGGTGATTGTAGCTCTTGAGCAATTATGTGGAGTTTTGTGTGGCAATAAAATTCCCCCCATATGGGGTTTCCCAAAAAAAACAAAAACCGTAAACCCTAAACCCTAAACCCTAACCCTAAACCATAAACTTAACCCTAAACCATAAACCTACAGCCCTAAACCCCAAAACCCTAAACCCTAAAACCCTAAAACCCTAAACCCTAAACCCTAAACCCTAAACCATAAACCCTAAAACACTAAACCCTAAACCCTAAACCATAAAACCTAAAGCCCTATACCCTAAACCCAAAACCCAAACCCTAAACCCTAAACTTTAAACCATAAACCCTAAACCGTAAACTTTAAACCCTAAAAACCTAAAAACCAAAACCTAAACTAAATAAAACCTAAAATTAAAAAAATTAAATAAAACCTAAATATAAATAAATTAAAACCTAAACCTATATAAAATAGAAACCTAAACTAAAAACTAAACCTAAACCTAAACCTAAACCTAAAATAAAATAAAATAATAAGTAAAAACTAAATTAAAAAAAATAAAATAAATAAAACCTTAACTAAACAAAAAAATAAAATAAACCTAAAAATAAAAAACCTAAATAAAATAATAACTAAATGTAAAATAAAAATAAAATAAACATAAAATAAAAAATAAATAATAACCTATACCTAAAATAACCCAAAAATAAAACCTAAAAGTAATTAAAGAACTAAACCTAAACCCTAAACTTAAAAAAATCCTAAACCTAAAATAAACAAAAGAAAATAAACATAAACCTAAACAAAAATAAACTAAACTAAAATAAATAAAACTTAAACCCTTAATCCTAAACCCAAAACCTAAAACCCTAAACCATAAAGCTTAGCCCTAAACCCTAAAACCCTAAACCCTAAACCCTAAACCCTAAACCTTAAACCCTAAAACCTACAACCCTAAACCCTAACCATAAACCCTAAACCCAAACCCTAAACCCTAAACCATAAACCCTAAACTAAAACCCTAAACCCTAAACCCTCAGAACCTAAAACCCTAAAAACCTAAAAACATAAACCTAAACTAAATATAACCTAAAAATAAAATAAATAAAAAAACTTAAGCCTAAATAAATTAAAAATAATAAAAAATAAAATAAAAACTTAAACTAAAACCTAAACCTAAACCTAAACCTAAAACTAAAATAAAAAAACTAAATTAAAATAAAATTAATAAAACCTAAACTAAACTAAAAAAATAAAATAAATCTAAAAGTAAAACCTAATCATAAAAGAAAAATAAATCAACCAAAAATAAAAATTAAATAAAAACCTAAACCTAGTCAATAAACCTAAAAATAAATAAAAATAAAACCTAAATCTAAAATAAATAAATAAAACATAAACCTAGACTAAAATAAACTAAGCCAAAATAAATAAACCTAAACCCTAAATAAACTAAACATAAACAAAATAAAATAAAATAAACTAAAAATAAACCTAAACCTAAAGTTAAACCTAAAATAAAATCATAAAACCTAAACCTAAAAAAGTAAAATAAAAACCTAAACCTAAACCTTAAAAAATAAAAATAAAACCTAAACCTAAAAAATAAAATAAAAATAAAACTAAACTAAAAAATAATCAAACCTAAGCCTAAACCTAAAAAATAAACTAAAATAAAAAAATAAACTAAAATAAATAAGCTAAACAAAATAAAAATAAAAAATAAACCTAAACAAAAATATAAAATAAATTAAATAAACTAAATAAACCTAAACCTACCTATTTTTTTAATTAAAACCTGAACTAAACCCTAAACCCTAAAGACAAAATCTTAAACCCTAAAACCTAAACCCTAAACACTAAAACTAACCCTAATCCCTAAACCTTAAGGCTACAACCATAAATCCTAAACCCTAAAAAACCCTTAACCCAAAACCCTAAACCCTAAACCCTAAACACTAAACTCTAAACCGTAAACCCTAATCCTTAAACCCAAACTAAGCCCTAACCCTAACCTTAACCCTAAACCATAATCCCTAAAATATAAACCTTAAAACCCTAAACCTTAAACAATCAACAAACCTTAAACTCTAAACACTAAAAACCCTAAACCCTAAAGTCTAAACTATAAACCCTAAATGTTGTTAACCTAAACCTAAGATAACAAACTTAAACCCTAAAAACTTAAACCTAAAGTCAACACTAACAAAACCTAAAACCCCTAACCTAAACTCCTAAAACTCCCTAAACCTAAACTTAAACCCTAAACCTACAACCTAAAATTAACCCTAAACTATAATTCTAAACTAAAACCTAAAGTTTAAACCCTATACCATACCTAAATGTCAAACTCAATGTTAAACCCTAAACCCTAAACCCTAAACCCTAAAGCCTATAACCCTAAACCCTAAACCCTAAACCTAAACCCTAAACCCTAAACTAGAAACCTTAAACCATTATCCTTAAACCCTAAAAAACTAAAAACCTAAACTTAAACTAAATAAAACCTATAAATAAAATAAATAAATAAAAATAAAAATGTAAATAAAAAAACCTAAAATAAAACATAAAACTAATCCTAAACCTAATCCTAAAAATAAAATAAAATAAAAATAAAAACTAAATTAAAATAAAATAAATAAAAACCTAAACTAAACTAAAAAAATAAAATAAACCTATAACTAAAAAACCTAAATAAAATAATAACTAAATGCAAAATAAAAATAAGATAAACCTAAAATAAAATATAATAAAAGCTAAAAAAAATCTGAACCTAAAAAATAATCCTAAAAATAAAACTTAAAAATAAATAAAAAATTAAACCTAAAGCTCTAAACTAAAAAAATCCTAAACTTAAAATAAACATAAAAAAATAAACATAAACATAAACTTAAATAAACTAAAATAAAATAAATAAAACCTAAACCCTAAACCCAAAACATAAACCCTAAAACCCTAAACCCTAAACCCTAAATCGTAAACCCTAAACCCTAAACCCTAAACCTAAAAACCTAAAAACCAAAACTTAAACTAAATAAAACCTAAAAATAAAATAAATAAAAAACTAAACCTAAATAAAATAAAATAAAAACCTAAACTAAAATCTAAACCTAAACCTAAACCTAAACCTAAAAATAAAATGGAATAAAAAATATAAAATTAACAAAATAAAATAAATAAAAACCTAAACTAAACTAAAAATAAAATAAACCTAAAATTAAAAAACCTAAATAAAATAATACCTAAACGTAAAATAAAAAAATAAATGTAAAAAATATAAAATAAAAACTAAATAAAAACCTAAACCTAAACAATAAACCATAAAAAACCTAAAATAAAATAAAAAAACCTAAACCCTAAACAAAAAACTAAACCTAAAATAAAAATAAAATAAACCTAACCATAAACTAAAATAAACTAAACTAAAATTAATAAAACCTAAACCTAAACCAAAAATAAACTATACCTAAACTTAAACCTAAACTAAATAAAATAAAATAAACTAGAAATAAACCTAAACCTAAACTAAAAAATAAAACCTAAAAATAAACCTAAAACTTGAACCTAAAAAAATGAAATAAAAACCTAAACCTAAACCTAAAAATAAACAATAAAACTTAAACCTAAAAAGTAAAATAAAAATAAAACTAAACTAAAAAATAAACATGAACCTAAACCCAAACCTAAACGATAAACTCAAATAAAAAATCAAAACTAAAATAAATAAACATAAAATGAATAAACTACACTAAATAAAAAAAAAAAATAAACCTAAATAAAAATATAAAATAAACTAAATAAACTGAATAAACCTAAACCTACCGATTTAATTAATTTTTCTAGAAAAAAACCCTAAAGACTAACAATAAACCCAAAACTTAGAAACCTAAACCCTAACCCTAAACCCTAAACCCTAAACCCTAACCCTAAACCTTAAACCCTAAACCCTAAACCATAAAACCCTAAACTAAAACCTAAACCCAAAAACTCTGAACCTAAACCTTAAACCCTAAACCCTAAACCACAAAACATATAACCCTAAAACCTAAAACTAAAACACAAAACCTAAACCCTAAACCCTAAACCATAAACCCTAAACTGTAAACCTTAAACCCTAAAAGCCTAAAAACCTAAACCTAAACTAAATAAAACCTAAAAGTAAAATAAATAAAAAACTTAAACCTAAATAAAATAGAAACCTAAACTTAAACCAAAACCTAAACCTAAAAATATAATAAAATAAAAACCTAAACCTAAAAAATAAACCTAAAAATAAAACTTAAAAATAAATAAAAAAGTAAACCTCAACCCTAAACTAAAAAAAACTAAACCTAAATTAAACAAAATAAAATAAACATACACCTAAACTCTAAAAAACTAAACTAAAATAAATAAAACCCAAACCCTTAACCTTAAACCCTAAACCCTAAACCCTAAACTCTAAAAACTGAAAAATAAAAACTTAAACTAAATAAAACCTAAAAATTAAATAAATAAAAAACCTAAACCTAAATAAAATAAAAAATAAAATAAAATAAAAACCTAAACATAAAAATAAAATATAATAAAAATATAAAATTAACTAAAAAAATATAAACCTAAAAAAAACTAAAAATAAAATAAACCAAAATAAAATAATACCTAAATGTAAAATAAAAATAAAATGAACCTAAAATAAAATAAAATAAAAACTAAATAAAAATCAAAACCTAAATAATAAACATAAATAAAACCTAAAAAAAAACTTAAACCCTAAAAAAACAAAAAACTAATCCTAAAAAAAACCTAAACCTAACCTAAAATAAATAAAACCTAAACCTAAACCTAATATAAACTAAACCTAAACCAAAACATAAATAAATTAAAATAAAATAAACTAAAAATAAACCTAAACCTAAACCAAAAACCTAAAACTTAAACCTAAAAAAATAAAATAAAAACCTAAACTTAAACCTAAAAATAAGAAATAAAACCTAAACATAAAAAATAAAATAAAAATAAATTAAAAACTCAACCCAACTCAAAAAATAAACTAAAATAAATAAACATCGAATAAATAAAATAAACTAAATAAAAAATAAACCTAAATAGAAATATAAAATTAATTAAATAAACTGAATAAACATAAACCTATAGGTTTACTTAATTAAAAAAAATTTAAACCATAAGACCTATACACTAAACATTAAATCTTAAACCCTAAAGCCTAAACCCTAAACATACAACCCTAAACCTACAATCTTGAACCCTAACGCTAACCCTAACCCTAAATCCTAAACCCGAAACCCTAAAACCTCTAAACTGTAAATCCTAAACCTTCAACCTTAAACCCTAATCTAACCATAAACCCTAACCTAACCCAAACCATAAACCCCAAAAATCCTAAATCCTAAAGCCTAAACACTGAACTCCAAACCCTAAACCCTAAACCCTAAATCCTAAAAACTTAAAAACCTAAACCTAAACTAAATAAAACATAAAAATAAAATAAATAAAAAACCTAAACCTAAATAAAATAAAATAACAAATAAAATAAAAGCCAATACTAAACTAAAATAAATATAAAACCTAAAACTAAAAATAAAATAAAATAAAAAATAAAAATAAACTAAAATGAAATAAATAAAAACCTAAACTAAACTAAAAAAGTAAAATGAACTTCAGAATAGAAAACCTAAATAAAATAAAAACTAAACGTACAATAAAAATAAAATAAACCTAAAATGAAATATAATAAAAACAAAAATAAAATCCTAAACCTAAGAAATAAACCTAAAAATAAAGAAAAATTAAAACCTAAACCCTAAACAAAAAAAAGCTAAACCTAAAATAAAAATAAAATAAACAAAATAAAATAAACCTAAACATAAAAAATAAAATAAAACCTAAACATAAACCTAAAAATAAAAAAAATAAAACCTAAACCTGATAAAGAAAAAAAATAAAACTCAAATAATAAATAAACCTAAACCTAAAAAATAAACTAAAATAAACAAACTTAAAATAAATAAATTAAACTAAATAAAAATAAAAAATAAACTTAAATAAAAAAAAGTATACTAAAATTTAAACCCCTAAAAAACCCTAAACCCTAAACCCTAAACCCTAAACCATAACACTAAACCTTAAACCCTAAAAGTATAAATCCTATAACCTTAAACCCTAAACCCTAAACCCTAACCTAAACCCTAAACCCTAAACCCCAAAACCTAAATCTAAACCTAAAGTAACTAAATAAATTAAAAAATAAACCTAAACCCTACAACCTAATAAACCTAAACCTAAAGCTAAACCCTAAGAAAGGGCAGAACCTTGACAGCAGGAACATCACCATCAACCAGGCTTAGTCTAGATCTGGCGGTGGAGGCGAAGGCAGAGGACATTATCATAGTGGTGATGGGGGATCTGGAAGTGCTGGTGGATATGGAGGTAGTGGTCGTGGTGCATGAAGGCGAGGAGCGATGAGGTTACAACCATGGTCATGGGAAGGAGAGATCGGGATATGATGGATCTGCTACTTGAGAGGTCAGTGGTTATGGGAACCAAGAAACTAAAGAACGACGATCCGACCTGCTTATGGAATTGTGCCTTTACTGTAGAGACGGATCTAGTTATCTTAGGTTTTTGATTTGCTTTATGTGTGCTCATTTTATATCTACGTCACTTGTGTCTTATAAAACTTGGTCTATTACTTAGTTGATGAAATCATAAAGAAGAAATGTTGAATCTAAATTTATTCTTTGTTAAAAAAAAACCCAAAAACCCTAAACATAAAACCTAAACCCTAAACCCTAAATCTTAAAAACCCTAAACCCTAAACTCTAAACCTTAACCCTAAAACCCTAAACCCTAAGCCCTAAACCCTAAAATCTAAACCCAAAACCCAAAATCCTAGAACTTAAACCCTAAACCCTAAACTAACCCAAATCCTAAATCATAAACCTAAAAATCTAAAACCTAAACCCAAACTAAATAAAACCTAAAAATAAAATAAATATAAAGCCTAAACCAAAATACAATAAAATCAAAACTAAACTAAATCCTAAACCTAAACCTAAACTTAAACCTAAACCTAAACCTAAAATGATAATAAAATAAAAATAAAAACTAAATAAAAAAAATAAAAAGCTAAACTAGACATAGAAAATAACAAAACTCATTAAATTAAAAAACTAAACCTGGAATTAAAATTAAAAAACCTAAAATAAAATAAAATAAAAAATAAATAAAAATAAAAATTAAAACAAAAATAAACATAAATAAATATAATAAAATAAATTGAAATAAATAAATAATAAACTAAATAAACCTAAACCTACGAGTTTACATAATTTTAAAAAAAAAACCAACCGTAAATCCTAAACCTCAAACACTAAATCTACAACCCTAAACCCTACACTGTAAACCCTAAAATCGTAAATCCTAAACCCTAAACCCTAAACTCTAAAACCTAAACCCTAAAACACTAAACCCTAAATCCAAAACCCTAAACCCTAAAAACTTAAAAACATAAACCCGAAACCTAAAAATAAGATAATATAAAAAATGAAAACTAAAATAAAATAAAATAAAAAATAACCTAAACTAAATAAATCAAATAAATCAAAAAATAAAAACATAAATAAAATTAAAATTAAATCTTAATGTAAAATCAAAATAAAATAAAATTAAAATAATAAAACTAAAAGCTAAATAAAAACATAAACTTAAAAGATAAACCTAAAAATAAAACCGAAAAAAAATAAAAAATAAAACCCAATCCAGAAACTTAAAAAAACTTACACCTAAAATAAAGAAACTAAAATAAACCTAAACCTAAACTAAAATAAACTAAATTTTAAAAATAAAACCTAAACATAAACCTAAAATAAACTAAACCTAAACCCTAAATTAAATAAAATAAAATAAACTAAAAATAAACCTACACCTAAATTAAAAAATAAAACCCAAAAGTAAACCTAAAATAAAAACCAAAAACCTAAACCTAAACCTAAGAATAAAAAATAAAACCTAAACCTAAAAAATAAAATAAAATTAAAACTAAACTAAAAAATAAGCATAAACCTAAAATAAAAAAACTAAACTAAATAAAAAATAAAGATAAATGAAATGAAAATAATAAACTAAAATAAATAAAAATAACCTAAATAAACCTAAACCTATGAGTTTTCTTAATTTTAAAAAAAAAAACCCTAAGCCCTAAACCATAAACCTAAGATAATATAACTAAATAAATTAAAAAATAATCACCGTTGAACCTAAACCTAAACCTTAACCCTAAGAATATAACCTTGACAAATAAACATCCGCTAATTAGGATCAATCCTAGATCCTAGGTGGTGGAGGTGGCGGTTATCGCAGGGGTGTTGGAGGATCTGGATGTGCTGGTGGATATGGAGGTGGTGGTCAGGGAAGTGGTGGTCATGAAGGTTGGAGGAATGATGGAGTTTACAGCCTTGGTGGTGGCTGAGGGGAGAGATTAAGGATAAGATGGTGGATCCCACTACTCGAGATGCCAGGGTGGTTCTGATGGAAACTGGAGACACTGATGAACGATCGATCCGATCTACTCCTTATTTAACTACGTCTTTATAGTAGAGATAGTTCTAGTTATCTATGGTTTTTGATTTACTCTATGCATGCTCATTTTTGATCTATGTCATCGCTTGTCCTAGAAAACTTGGTGTGTTACTTGGTTGATAAAATCAAAAGGAAAAAATTTTGAATCTGAATTTGTTCTCTAAAAAACCAAAACCGTAAACCCTAAACCTAAAACCTAAATCCTAAACCCTAAACCCTAAACCCTAAACCATAACAACTTTAAACACTAAACCCTAAACCATAAAACCTAAAACCCTAAAACCCTAAGTTATAAACAAATCAAAACCCTAATCAAACCTAAACTCCTAAATCCTAAACTAAACTAAAATTTAAACTAAACCAACTAAACTAACCCTAAACCTAAAACCTAAACCCTAATAAACTTAAACCCCTAATTTAAATAAACTTAAAACCTAACTAAACACTCTAACTATAAACTTAAACCTAAACTAAACCTAAACCTAAACCCAAAACTATATGAAACAAAACCCTAAACCCTAAACCCCAACTAAACCCTAAACAAAATACTAAACCCTAAAACCCTAAACTTAAACCCTAAACCCTAAAACCTAAAAAAAAACCTAAATCTAAACTAAATAAAACCTAAAAAATAAACAAATACAAAAACCTAAACCTAAACCTAAAAATAAAATAGAATAAATTATAAAAATAAATTAAATTAAAATAAAGAAAAACCTAAAATAAATTAAACAATAAAATTAACCTAAGAATAAAAAACCTAAATAAAAAAGAAAATAAACTTAAAATAAAAATAAAATAAACCTAAAATAAAATAAAATAAAAACTAAATAAAAAACTAAACCAAAAAATAAACCTAAAAATAAATAAAAACTAAAACCTAAACCCTATACTAAAAAAAAACCTAGACCTAAAATAAAATTAAAATAAACAAAATAAATAAACTTAAACCTAAAAAAAATAAACTAAACAAAAAAAATAAAACCTAAACCTAAAATAAACTAAACCTAAACCCAAAACTAAATAAAATAAAATAAACTAAAATAAACAAAGTAAAACATAAACCTAAAAAAATAAACCTAAAACCTAAACTAAATGAAACCAAAAATAAAATAAATAAAAAACCTTTAACCTAAATAAAAAAATAAAATAAAATAAATACATGAATTACAACCAAAACCTAAACCTAAACCCAAAAAAAAATAAAATAAAATTTAAAACTAAACTGAAATAAAATAAATAAAAACATAAACTAAACTAAAAATAAAAAACCTAGATAAAATGAAAATAAATCCTAATATTAAAATGAAATAAAGCTAAAAAATAAAATAAAAACTAAATAAAAACCTAAACATAAAAATAAAACCTAAACCCTAAACAAAAAAATAAAATAAACATAAAATAAAAAAAAGAAAATATACCAAAACCTAAACTAAAATAAACTAAACTAAAATAAATAAAACCTAAACCTAAACCTAAACTAAATTAAACATAAACATAAATCTAAACTATATAAAATAAAAAAAACTAAAAAAAACCTAAACCTAAACTAAAAAATTAAACCTAAAATTAAACCTAAAATAAAAACCTAAAATATAAACCTAAAAAAAACCTAAACCTAAACCTAAAAATAATAAATAAAACCTAAACTTAAAAAATAAAATAAAATAAACAAAAAAAAACATAAACCTAAACCTAAACATAAAAATGAACTAAAATAAAAATCTAAAATAAATAAACCTAAATAAAATAAACTAAACTAAATAAATAAAAAAAGAAATTCAAAATAAAAAATAAAATAAACTAAAATAAATAAAAAAATAAACTAAATAAACCTGAACATACCAGTTTACTTAATTAAAAAAAAACCCTAACCCTAAACCCTAAAAGTAAGCCTAAACCTGCAACCCTAAACCCTAAACCCTAAACCCTAAACCCTAAATCATAAACCTACAACCCTAAACCTACAACACTAAACCCTAAACACTTAACTATCCATAAACCCTAAATAAAATAAATAAATAAATAATGAAAAAACCCTAGCCCTAAACCCTAAACCTAAAATAAACCCTAAACCCTTAAGCTTCAACCCTAAAACACTAAACCCAAAACCCTAAACCCTAAACCATAAACCCTTAACCCTAAAACCAACAACCCTAAACCCTACACCCTAAACACCAAACCATAAAACCTAAACCCTAAAACCTAAAAACACAAAAACCTAAACCTAAACTAAATAAAACCTAAATATAAAATAAATAAAAAACCTAAACCTAAATAAAATAAAGTAAAATAATAACCTAAACTAAAACTTAAACCTAGACCTAAACTTAAACCTAAACCTAAAAAAAAAAAACTAAAACTAAATTGAATTAAAATAAATAAAAACTTAAACTAAACTAAACTAAGAAACCCTAAATAAAATATAAACTAAAAGTAATATACAAATAAAATAATCCAAAAATAAAATAAAAACTAAACGTAAGAAACAATTAAAAGTAAACCTAAACCTAAACTAAAAAATAAAACCTAAAAATAACCTAAAACCTAAACCTAAAAAATAAAATAAAAACCTAAACGCAAACCTAAAAATAAAAAATAAAGCCTAAACCTATAAAATATAATTAAAAAAAACTAAACTAAAAATAAACATAAACCTAAACCTAAAAAATAAACTGAAATAAAAAATGTAAACTAGAATAAATAAACCTAAAATAAATAAACTAAACTAAACAAAAAATTTAACCTAAATAAAAATAAAAATAAAATAAACTAAAATAAATAAAAAATATACTAAATAAACTTAAACTTATCAATTTTCTTAATTTTTTAAATAAAACCTAAACCCTAAGCCCCAAACCCTAAACCCTATATCCCAAAACCATCAACCCTACAACCTGAATCCTAAATAAAAAAAATAAAAAAATAAAAATATCCTAACCCTAAACCCTAAACCCTAAAACCCTAAACCTAAATCAGAAACCCTAAACCCTAAACCCTAAAACCTACAACCCTAAACCCTAAACCCAAAAAATAAAATAAATAAATAAACCTAAACCAAAATAAAATAAATATAAAATAAAATAAAAATAAACAAAAACCTAAACCTAAACCTAAACCTGAAATGAAAAAAAACTAAACTAAAATAAAATAAATAAAAACCTAAACTAAAAATAAAAAAAATGAAAACCTAAACCATAAACAAAAAAATACCTTAACCTAAAATAAAAATAAAATAAACCTAAACATAAACTTAAATTAAAATAAATAAAACATAAACCTAACCTAAAAAATAAAACCTAAAATAGAAACCTAAAACCTCAACCGAGAGAAAGAAAATAAAAGCTTAAACCTATACCTAAAAGTAATAAAATAAAACCTAAACCTATAAAATAAAATAAAAATAAAACTAAACTTAAAAATAAACCTAAACCTAAACCTAAAAAATAAACTAAAATAAAAAACCTATACTAAAATAAATTAACCTAAAATAAATAAACTAAACTAAATAAAAATAAAAAATAAACCTAAATAAAAATCAAAAGTAAAATAAACTAAAATAAATAAAAAATAGACTAATTAAACTAAATAAGCCTAAACCTACTAGTTTACTTAATTTAAAAAAACCATAAACCTTAAATCCTAAACCCTAAAACCCGAAACCCTAAACCCTAAATCTTAAACACTAAACCTACAACCCTAAACCCTTAACCCTAAGAAACCCTTATACTAACCCTAAACCTAAACCCTAAAAGCATAAACCTTAAAACCCAAAACCATAAACCCTAAACCCTAAACGGTAAACCCTAAACCCTAAACCCTAAACCACAAACTCTAAACCTATACCTAAAGTAACTAAATAAATTAAAAAGTAAACCTAAACCATAAAACCTAATAAACCTATATCTAAACCTAAACCCTAAGAATGGGCAAAACCTTGATGGCAGGAATATCACCAACTAGGCTCAATCTAGAAAGGTGGAAAGGCTAATCCATTATCACAAGGTGGTGGGGGTTCCGGAGGTTCTGGTGGATATGGAGGTGGTGGTCAGAGTAGTGGTGGTTATGGAAGCGAGAGGGATGATGAAGGTTACAGTCATTGTGGTGGCTGAAGGAGAGATTGGGGATATGATGGATTCTACTCAAAGGTGGGTTGTTCGATGGGAACCGAGAAACCAAGAATGACCGCTAACTATGTCTTTACACTAGATACGATTCTAGTTATCTAGGGTTTTTTATTTTCACTATCAGTGCTCATTTTTTATCTATGTCATCCCTTGTGTCTTAGAAACTTGGTGTGTACTTGGTTGATCAAATCAAAAGAAGAAATGTCGAATCTGAATTTGTTCTTTGTTAAAAAAAACTAAAAATCTAAATCCCTAAACTAAAACCTAAACCCTAAACGTAAAATGTAAACGCTAAACCCTAAAACCCCTAAACCCCAAACCCTAAATAATAAACCTTAAACCCTAAATCTAAAATCCTAAACCCTAAATACTAAATCGTAAACTCAATAAATAAATAAAATAACAAAATCCATAAACCCTAAACCCCAAACCTTAAACCTTATACTAATCCTAAACCCTAAACCCTAAACCTTAAACCCCAAACCTTAAACCTTATACTAATCCTAGACCCTGAACACTAATCCCTAATCCCTAAACTCTAAAAAGCTAAAACCTTGAACCTAAACTAAATAAAACCTAAAAATAAAATAAATAAAAAACCAAAACCAAAATAAAATAAAAAATATTATAAAATAAAAACATAAAGTAAAACCTAAACATAAACCTAAAATAAAATAAAATAAAATAAAACTAAATTAAGTTAAAATAAATAAAACCTAAACTAAACTAAAAATCCTAAATAAAATAGAAACTAAAATAAAATTAAAATTAACTTAAACTAAAATTAAATAAAAAACTAAATAAAACCTAAACCTAAAAAATAAACTTAATAATAAAACCTAAAAATAGATAAAAAAATAAATCCTAAACCTAAACTAAAAAAAAAACTAAACTTAAAATAAAAATAAAATAAACCTAAACCTAAACTAAAAAATTAAACCTAAAATAAAAACCTAAAACCAAAACCTAAAAAAAATAAAATAAAAACCTAAACTTAAACCTTAAAATAAAAAATAAAACCTAAACCTAAAAAATAAAATAAAAAAAACTAAACTAAAAAATAAAACTATACTTAAAAATTAACTTAAAATAAAAAAATAAACTAAAATAAATAAACCTAAAATAAATAAATTAAAGTAAATAAAATGAAAATAAACCTAAATAAATATAAAAAATAAAATAAACTAAAATA
The DNA here is from genome assembly GCA_021442155.1 of Cymbidium sinense. Lineage (NCBI taxonomy): Eukaryota > Viridiplantae > Streptophyta > Magnoliopsida > Asparagales > Orchidaceae > Cymbidium > Cymbidium sinense. The sequence continues at coordinate 198,684,430 of CM038216.1, forward strand.
AATCAATAAAAACTAAATAAATATATACCTTTAGTTTACTTAGTTTAAAACCCAAACCAAACCCTAAAACTAACCCTAAACCCTAAACCTGCAACCCTAAATAATAAACCCTAAACACTTAAACCCTATACCCTAAACCCTAACCCTAAATCCTAATCCATAAACCCTAAACCCTAAACACTAAACCCTAAAACCTACAACCTAAACCCAAAACCCAAAACCCCAAACCCTAAATCCTAAACCCTAAACCCTAATCCCTAAACTCTAAATCCTAAAAACTTAAAAACATAAACCTAAACTAAATAAAACTAAAAATAAAATAAATAAAAGATCATAAACCTAAATAAAATAAAATAAATAACAGAAAATAAAAACCTAAACTAAAACCAAAACCTAAACATAAACGAAAAATATAATAAAATCAAAAATCAAAATAAAACATAAATAAAATTAATAAAAACCTAAACTAAAAAAAATTAAATAAACCTAAAATAAGAAACCTAAATAAAATAAAACCTAAACATAAATAAAAAAATAAAATAAATTAAATTAAATTAAAAAAACTAAAAAAGCTTAACCTAAAAATAAAACTAAAATAAAACCTAAAATAAATAAAAAATTAAAACCTAATCCCTAAACTAAAAAAAACCTAAACCTAAAATAAAAAAAATAAAATAAACCTAAACCAACACTAAAATAAATGAAACTAAAATAAATAAAACCTAAAATAAACCTAAGAATAAAAACATAAATAAAATAATAACTATATGAAAAATATAAATAAAATAAACATGAAATAAAATAAAATAAAAACTAAATAAAATCTTAAACCTAAAAAATTAAACTTAAAAATAAATAAAAAATGAAACATCAACCATAAACAGAGAAAAAACCCTAAACCTAAAATAAAAATGAAATAAACAAAACAAAATAAACCTAAACTAAAATAAACTAAAAAAAATTCTAATCCTAAACAAAATAAAATAAAATATAATAAAAATATACCTAAATCTAAATAAAAAAATAAAATGCTAAAAATAAACCTAAAATAAAAATCTAAAACCTAAACCTAAACTTAAAAAATTAAATAAAACCTAAACAAAAATAAGAAATAAAAATAAAACTCAACTAAAAAATAAACGTAAACCTAAACATGAACCTAAAAAATAAACTAAAATAAATAAACTAAACAAAATAAAAATTAAAAATTAAAAATTAAAAATTAAATTGGCTAAAATAAATAAAAAATAATCTAAATAAACCTAAACCTGCCTGTTTACTTAATTTAAAAAAAAAAACCTAAACCTTAAACCCTAAACTCTAAACCCTAAAAACCCTAAAAACCCTAAACCCTAAAGCCTAAATAATAAACCCTAAATCCTAAACCCTAAACCCTGATCCCTAACGCTAAATCGTAAACCCTAAACTCTAAAAACCCTAAACCTAAAAATAAAATATTTAAAAAAACCTAAACCTAAATAAAATAAAAAAATAAAAGATAATAATAACATAAACTAAAACCTAAACCTAAACCTAAAAATAAAAAATAAACTAATAAAAATAAAAGTAAACAAAAAAATAAACATAAACCTAAACCTAAACCTTAAAAATAAACTAAAATAAAAAAATCTAAACTAAAATAAATAAACATAAAATAAACTAAACTAAACTAAATAAAAATAAAAAATAATCCTAAATATAAATAACACATAAAAAATGAACTAAATATACTAAATAAACCAAAACCAACCATTTTACCTAATTTAAAAAAATACTTTAAACCATAAATCCTAAACCCTAAACCTTAAACCCTAAACACTAAACCCTAAACCTACAACTCTAAACCCTAAACCCTAAACCTAAACCCTCACCCTAAAAAACCCTAAACCCTAAACCCTAAACCCAAACCCTAAGCCCTCAACCCTAAAACCCTAAACCCTAAACACTAAAATAAACCTAAACCCTAAAACCTAATAAACTTAAACATATACCTAAACCCTAAGAATGGGCAAAACCTTGATGAGAGGAACATCACCGTCAACCAAGCTCAGTCTGGATCTAGCATTGGAGGCAAAGGCGTAGGCGGCGGTTATCGTAGTGGTGGTGGTGAATCTAGAGGAGCTGGTGAATGTGGAGGTGGTGTAGTGGTGGTCATGGAGGTAGGAGGACCGACAGAGGTTACAACCGTGGTAGTGGCAGAGGGGTGAGATTGGGGATATGATGGTGGATCCTACTACTGAGATGCAGGTGGTTCTGATGGGAGTTGGAGAAACTGAAGAACGACTGATCCGATCTGCTGCTTATGGAACTATGTCTTTATTGTAAAGATAATTCTAGTTATCTAGGGTTTTTGATTTGCTCTATGGATGCTCATTTTTGTTCTATGTCATCGCTTGTGTCTTAAAAAACTTGGTGTGTTACTTGGTTGATGAAATCAAAAAGAAGAAATGTTGAATATGAATTTGTTCTCTATTAAAAAAAATAAAAACCCTAATCCATAAACCTAAAACCTAAACCCTAAACCCTAAAACCCAAAAACCCTAAACCTTAAACCATAAATCGTAAACCCTAAATGCTAAAACCTAAACTCTAAACCTTAAACCTATAACCCTAAACCCTAAACCCTAAACTCTAAACCCAAAACCCTTAGAATAAAAAACCTAGATAAAATAAACCTAAGAATAAAAAACCTAGATAAAATAAAAAATTAAATAAATGTAAAATAAACCTAAAATAAGATAAAATAAAAATTAAACAAAACCTAAACCAAAAAAAAACCTAAAAATAAATAAAAAATAAAACTTAAAGCCTAGACTAAAAAAACCCTAAACATAAAATAAAAATAAAATAAACTTAAACCTAAACTAAAATAAACTACACTAAAATAAATAAAACCAAAACATAAACCTAAAATAAACTAAACCTAAACCGTAAACTAGTTAAAATAAAATAAACTATAAATAAACCTAAATGTAAACTAAATAAACTAAAACTAAAATAAATAAATAAAACCTAAACCTAAATAAAATAAAAAAACAAAGTAAAATAAAAACATAAACTACAACCTAAACCTAAACCTAAACACAAAAAATGAAAATAAAATAAAATAATAAAATGAAAATAAAAATAAAATAAATTAAAACCTAAATTAAAATAAAAAATAAAAAACCTAAATAAAATAAAAATTAAATCTAAAGTTAAAATAGAAAAACCCAAAATAAAATAAAATAAAATAAAAACTAAATAAAAACCAAAAAATGAAAAATAAAACCTAAAAATAAATAAACAATAAAACCTAAAACCTAAACTATAGGAAAAAAAGCTAAACCTAAAATAGAAATAAAATAAACCTAAACCTAAACCTAGACTAAAGTAAACTAAACTAAAATAAATAAAACCTAAACCTAAACCTAAAATAAATTAATCCTAAACCTAAACCTAAACTAAATAAAATAAATAAACCTAAAATAAACCTAAACATAAACTAAAAAAAGCCTAAAAATAAACCTAAAATAAATACCTAAAACCTAAATTTATTATAATAAAATAAAAACCTAAACCTAAACATAAAAATAAAAAATAAAACCTAAACCTAAAAAATAAAATAAAAATAAAACTAACGTAAAAAATAAACATAAACCTAAACCTAAACCTCAAAAATAAACTAAAATAGAAAACCTAAAATAAAATAAATAAACCTAAATTAAATAAACTAAACTAAATATAAATAAAAATAAACCAAAATCAAAATAAATAAAATAAAATAAACTGAAATAAATAAAAAAATAAACTAAATAAACCTAAACCTACCTGTTTCTTTAATTTTAAACAATAAGAAAAATAAAAATAATTAAAAAAACCCTACCTCTAAACCCTAAACCCTAAAACTAACCCTAAACCTACAACCCTAAACCTCAAACCCTAAAATGTAAATTAACACTAAACCATAAGCCATAATCCTATAACCCTAAACCTACAACACTAAACTCTAAACCCTAAACTGTAAACTAACCATAAATCCTAAATCCTAAACGCTAAACCCAAAATAAAAATAAATAAAAAATAGAAAAACCCTAACATTAAACCCTAAACCCTGAAATAAACCCTAAACCCTAAATTCTTAACCAACAACCATAAACCCTAAAATTCTAAACCTTAATCCCTAAACCCTAAACCCTAAACCCTAAACTCTAAACCTAAAACCTAAACCCTAAACCCTAAACCTTAAACCCTAAACCCTAAACCCTAAACCTTAAACCCTAAATGCTAAACCCTAAACCTTAAACCCTAAACCCTAAACCCTTAAAACTTAAACCTAAAGTTAATAAAACCTAAAATAAAATAAAAAACCTAAACCTAAATAAAATATAAAAAATTTATATTAAATAAAAACATAAACTAAAACCTAAACCTAAACAAAAACCTAAAAATAAACTAAAATAAAAAATAAAAACTAAACTAATACATAAATAAAAACCTTAATTAAACTAAAAAATAAAATAAACCAAAAAATAAGAAAACTAAAATAAATAAAAATTAAATATAAGATAAAAATAGAATAAAATAAAAAATAAATAAACTAATCTAAAATAAATAAAAAATAAAACCTAAACCATAGACTAAAATAAAAAAATATAAACATAAAATAAACAAGATAAAATAAACCTAAACCTAAACTAAAATAAACTAATCTAAAATAAATAAAACATTAACCTAAACTTAAATTAAACTAAACCTAAAACCAAAACTAAATAAAACAAAATAAACAAAAAATAAACCTAAACCTAAACTAAAAAAACAAAACCTAAAAATAAACCTGAAATTTAACCCTAAAACCTAAATCTAAAAAAATAAAATAAAAACCTAAACCAAAACCTAAAAATAAAAAATCAAACCTGAACCTAAAAAAATACTAAACTAAAAACTAAACATAAACTTAAACATAAACCTAAAAAATAAACTAAAAAAAATGTAAATTAAAATAAATAAACCTAAAATGAATAAACTAAACTAAACAAAATAAAATTAACCTAAATAAAATATAAAATATAAAATAAATGAGAATAAATAAATAAATAAAAGCTAAATAAACCTAAACCTATTGGTTTTCTTAATTTAAAAAAACACCCAAAACCTTAAACCCTAAATCCTAAACCCTTAATCCCAAACCCTAAACCCTAAACCATAAACCCTACACCCTAAACTAACCCTAAACCCTAAACCATAAATAAATAAAAAAATTTAAAAAATAATCCCTAACCCTAAACCTTAAACCCTAAAACCTGAAACCCTAAACCCCAAACCCTAACCCTAAAAACTCAACCCTAAACACTAAACCCTAAACCCTAAAACTAACAACCCTGAACCCCAAACCCTAAACCTTAAACCTAAACTAACCCTAAACCCTAAACCTTAAAAAGCTAAAAATCTAAACACTAAACTAAATAAAACCTAAAAATAAAATAAATAAAAGAACCTAAACTAAAATAAAATAATAAAATAAAATAAAATAAAAACATAAACTAAAGCCTAAACTTAAACCTAAACCTAAACCTAAGCCTAAAAAAAAAAAAAAACTAAACTAAAATAAAATAAATAAAAACCTAAACCAAATTAAAAAAATAAAAAACCTAAATAAAATAAAAACTAAACAACAACAACAACAATAACAGGCCTTAAATCCCACTAGGTGGGGGTCAGCTACATGAATCCTTCATCTCCATTGTGTCCTATTATTTGTCAAATTCTCATTTAAATCAAGTATACTAAGATCATTTTTATACATCTTAACCAAGTCATTTTAGGTCTACCTCTACCTTTCTTAACATAAGCCAAATCTGATGCATCTACTCTCCTAATCGGTCATCGACGGTCGATGTTGGCCAAACCATCTAAGGTGACTCTCCCTAATCTTATCTACCACTGGAGCTACTCCAACTTTTTCCTAAATATACTCATTTTGTATTCTATCTCTAAGAGTAAAGCCACTCATCTACCTAAGTATCCTCATCTTTGAAACACTTAACTTAGTCTTATGTTTCTCTTTTATTGGCCAACATTCTGCACCATAAGTCATTGCAGGTCTTACCACCATCTTATAAAATTTTACCTTAAGTTTAAGTGGAACTTTTCTATCACATAATAAACCAGATGCATTCCTCCACTTCAACCATCCAACTTGAATTCTACTAATAACATCTCCATCTATTTCACCATCATTTTGAACAATAGAGCCTAAATATTTGAAACGCTCACTCTTATTAATGGCTAGTTCACCTAATGTCACAACACTACCACTAGAACTTCTACAACTAAAATTACACTCCATATATTCAATTTTAGATCTACTTAAATGAAAACCTTTAGACTCTAGAGTTGACCTCCATAATTCAAATTTATGTTGGACTCCCTCTCTAGTCTTATTAACAAGAAGAATGTCATCAGCAAAATGCATACACCAAGGTACATCTTCTTGTAAATGCCTAGTAAGAACATCCATAACTAAAGTAAAAAAAGATAAGGGCTTAAAGTTGATCCTTGATGTAATCCAACTGAAATAGGAAAATATTTTGTCAATCCTCCTTGTGTTTGGACATAAGTAATAGCTCTAGTATACATATCCTTAATGACTTGAATATAACCAATATTAACTCCTTTCTATTCTAGAACTCTCCAAAGAACATCTCTTGAAACTTTATCATAAGCTTTCTCTAAATCAATAAATATCATATGTAGATCCTCCTTACTTTCTCTATGCTTCTCCATCAAACCCCTTAACAAATGTATAGCATCCATAGTAGATCCCGGCATGAAACCAAAATTATGAGAGAAACTTCATATCACATCGTAACCTATGCTCAATTACTCTCTCCCATAATTTTAATGTATGGCAAATTAACTTAATTCGTCTATAATTTGCACACTCTTATGCATCACCTTTATTCTTAAATATAGGAACCAACAAACTCTTTCTCCACTCATCTGGCATCTTTTAGTCTTTAAAATGACATTAAAAAGATTTGTAAGCCAAGAAATTCCTTGATCTCCTAAACATTTCCACACTTCTATTGGAATATTATCTCCTACTGCTTTTCCACATTTCATTTTCTTTAAAGCTTCACTAACTTCAGATTTACTAATACGATGATAAAAATGAAATTCTCTATTTTTGTTTAGGGTATTAAGGTTGCTAAAATCAATCGTGCTTTCAAATCCTTCTTTGAAAAGTTTATCAAAATACATCATCCACCTATTTTCAATATCCTTTTCTAAAAAAAGCATTTTATTATTTTCATCCTTAATACACCTCACTTGAACTATGTCTTTACTTCTCCTATCTCTTTGGTTGGCTAACTTATACATACATCTTTCACTAAATCACTAAAAGCTAAATTTTTTGCATCATATACTGCTTTCTTAGAATCTCTACATGCCACTTTATATCTTTCCCAATTCTCCAAGTTTTTACATATAAACCAAGTTTTATAACAATACTTCTTATTTTTTATCTTTTCTTGCACACTCTGACTCCAACACCAACTATTCTTATTAAAAGAAGCTTTTCCTTTTTATTCTCCAAGCACATCTTTAGCAACTTGCTTAATTTCACTTGTTATTTTTTCCCACATAATGTTAGCTTCCTCATGAACATCCCAAATTCTAATCTCTTGTAGCTTGCTCTTAAAAATATTTTTTATTTGTGTTCTTTAAGTGTCCCAATCTAATTCTAGGATAATAATTTGGTTTATTTTTTCTCTTACAACCTTTCATCTTAAAATATAAAACTAATAATCGATGTTGGGTACTTAGCTTTTCACTTGGAATGACCTTACAATCTTTGCAATCTAAATGATCTATTTTTCTTATCAGAAAATAATCAACCTGTGTTTTACTTGATCCATTTTTATAAGTAATAATATGTTCATCACTTTTCTTAAATAAAGTGTTAGCAAATACAAAATCATAGGCTAAAGCAAAATCTAATATAGTCCTACTTTCTTCATTAGTCACTCCAAATCCATAACCACCATGAATACTTTTAAAATTTTCTACCACTCTACCAACATGTCCATTTAAATCTCCTCCAATAAATAATTTTTCTTCAAGAGGTATCTTTTGTATTAATCCCTCTAACTCATTCCAAAATTTTTCTTTTGTGCTTACCTCCAAACCTACTTGAGGAGCATAGACACTTATAACATTGATAATCTTAGTATCAACAATAATCTTTAAAGTTATAATTCTATCTCCACATCTATTAATATTTATAATATTATCCTTTAAATTTTTATCTATAATCACACCTACACCATTTTTAGTTCGACTTTTACCTGAATACTAAAGTTTAAAACCTAAACTATCAATCTCCTTGGCCTTCTCCCCAACCCATTTAGTTTCTTGAACACATAAAATATTTATCTTTCTATGAATCATAATATCTATTAATTCCATTAATTTACCTAGAGTACCTATATTCCAAGATCCTAACCTAATTCTAATTTCATGGACTAACTTCTTTGCCGCATCCATCCATAATGTGGGAACCCTTGCTTATTTAACACCGCACTGTGCCGATGCAAATGGCTCTAGCATATTTTTCACTGTATTCAAGCCATACAGCGCGTCACTTCCAGGGGACACCCTAGCATTAATACAATGATTTAAAGGATTCATGTCATGATTATTTCGACAAGTTTAACGCTGGTTGTCGACTACCTAACGCAACCCTCGACTTTTCACATCGGACTTGGGACCGGCAATGGTAGTTGTCGACTAAAATAAAAACTAAACCTAAAATAGAAATAAAATAAATCAAAAATAAAATAAATTAAAAATTAAATAAAATAAACCTATAAAAACCTAAAATTATAACCTAAAAATAAATAAAAAATAGAACCTAAACCTTATAATAAAAAAAACATAAACCTTAGATAAAAATAGAATATTACTAAACCTAAACTAAAATAAATAAAACTTAAACCCAAACTTAAAATAAACTAAACCTATACCTAAAGCTAAACTAAATAAAATAAAATAAACTAAAAATAAACCTAAACCTCAACTAAAAAATAAAACGTAAAAAAACCTAAAGTAAAAACCTAAAACCTAAACTAAGAAAATAAAATAAAACCTAAACCTAAACATAAAAATAAAAAATAAAATAAAAATAAAATAAAACTAAACTAAAAATAAACCTAAATAAAAAAACCTAAACTAAAATAAATAAACCTAAAATAAATAAACTAAATTAAATAAAAAAATAAACCTAAATAAAAATAAAACTAAAATAAATAAAAAATAAACTACATTAACTAAATAAACCTAAACCTACCAATTTACTTAATTTAAAAAAACCATAAACCCTAAATCCTAAACCCTAAACCCTAAACCTATAACCATAATCCCTAAACCTTAAAAAACCCTAAACCCTAAACCCTAAGCGCCAAACCCTAAACCGTAAACTCTAAACCCTAAACTAACCCTAAACCCTAAACTTTAAACCATAAAAAGCTATAAACCTAAACCATAACAAAATAATACCTAAAATAAAATAAATAAAAAGACCTAAACAAAAATAAAATAAAATAAATAAAAACCTAAACTAAAACCAAAACCTGAACCTAACCCTTAAAAGACAACAAAAACTAAACTTAAATAAAATAAATAAAAACATAAACTAAACTAAAAAAAGAAAATACCTAAATAAAATAAAAAACTATACCTAAAATAAAAATAAATAAACCTAAAAATAAAATAAAAACCTAAAAAAAATAAAAATAAAAATAAGCCAAAAAATAAAAAACAAAATAAACTAAAATAAATAAAAATAAACTAAATAATCCTATACCTATAAGTTTACATAATTTTAAAAAAACCGTAACCCTAAACCCCAAATCCTAATCCTACAACCCTAACCCGTAAACCCTAAATCCTAAGACCCTAAACCTTACACCCTAAACCCTAAACCCTAAACCCTAAACCCTAAACCTACAACCATAATCCCTAAACCTTAAAAAAACTTAAACCCTAAACCCTAAACCCTAAACACTAACCCTAAACCCTAAACCCTAAACACCAAACCCTAAACCCTAAACTCTAAACCCTAAACTAACCCTAAACCATAAACCTTAAACCATAAAAAGATAAAAACCTAAACCATAACAAAATAACACTTAAAATAAAATAAATATTAAAGCCTAAACCAAAATAAAATAAAATAAAGAAAAGAAATAAAAATTGAAACTAAAACCCAAACCTAAACCTAAACCTTAAAAGAAAACAAAAACTAAAATTAAATAAAATAAATAGAAACCTAAACTAAACTAAAAAAGAAAATACCTAAAGAATATAAAAAATTAAACCTAAAATAAAAATGAAATAAACCTAAAAGAAAATAAAATAAAAACAAAATAAAAACTTAAATAAAAATAAAAATAAAAATAAACAAAAAAAATAAAAAAGAAAATAAACTAAAATAAATAAAAAATAAACAAAATAATCCTAAACCTATAAGTTTACATAATTTTTAAAAAAACCCTAACCCTAAACCCTAAACCCTAAAACCCAAATCCTAAACCTACAACCCTAAACCATAAACCCTAAATCCTAAAACCCTAAACGTTACACCCTAAACCTTAAACTATAAAACATAAACCCTAAAGCATAAACCCTAAATACCTCAAACCTAAACCTAAACTAAGTAAAACCTAAAAAAAATAAATAAATAAACTGAAACTTAAATAAAATAAAAGAATAAAATTAAATTAAAACCTAAACTAAAACCTAAACCAAACCTAAACCTAAACCTAGACTAAAGCTTAAAAATAAAAAAAAGTAGAAATTAAAATAAAATAAAATAAATAAAAATCTAAACTAAACTAATAAAATAAACTAAACTTAAAAATAAAAAACCTAAATAAAATAAAAATTAAACATAAAATAAAAATAAAATAAACCTAAAATAAAAACTAAATAAAAACTTAAACCTAAAGATAAACCTAAAAATAAAACCTAAAAATAAATAACAAAAACCCAAACCAAAAACTAAAAAAAAACTAAACCTAAAAAAAACAAAATAAAATAAACTAAAACCTAAACTAAAATAAACTAAACTAAAATAAATAAAACATAAACCTAAACCTAAAATAAACTAAACTTAAAACCCAAACTAAATAAAATAAAATAAATAAAAAATAAACCTCAACTTAAGCTAAAAATTAAATCCTAAAAATAAACCTAAAATAAAAACCTAAAACCTAAACCTAAAAAAATAAACTAAAACCTAAACCTAAACCTAAAAATAAAAAATAAAGCTTAAACCTAAAAAAGAGAATAAAAATAAAACTAAAGTAAAAAAATAAACATAAATCGAATATATAAACTAAAATAAAAAACCTAAAATAAATGAACTAAACTAAATAAAAATAAAAAATAAACATAAATAAAAATTAAAAATTAAATGAACTATAATAAATAAAAAATAAACTAAATAAACCTAAACCTACTAGTTTTCTTAATTTTTTTTTAAAAAACCCTAAGCCCTAAACCTAACCTAATGTAACTAAATAAATTAAAGAAGAATCCTAACCCCTAAAACCTAATAAACCTAAACCTAAACCTAAACCCTAAGAATGGGCATAACCTTGATGGCAGGAATATCACAACCACGCCACCTGACCGTTGGAGGCAAAAGAGGAGGCGACAGTTATTGCATTGCTGGTGGATGATCTAGAGGCGTTGGTGGGATGGTGGTGGTGGTTATAGAGGCACGTGGATTGACGAAGGTTACAATCATGGTGGTGGCAGAGGGGAGAGATTGGGGATAAGATGGACAATCCTGCTACTCGAGAGGGGTGGTTTTGATGGGAACTAGACAAACTGAAGAACTCCTGATCCGATCTGTTGCTTATGGAACTTTATCTTTATAGTAGAGATAAATCAAGTTATTTAGGGTTTTTGATTTGCTCTATGCGAGCTCATTTTTGATCTATGTCATCGCTTTTGTCTTAGAAAATTTTGTGTTGGTTAGTAAAATCAAAAAGAAGAAATGTTGAATTTGAATTTGTTCTCTGTTAAATAAAATTGAATCCCTAAACCTTAAATGTAAAACTTAAACCCTAAACCCTAAACCCTAAATCCTAAAACCTTAAACCCTAAACCCTAAACCCTGAACCATAAAACCTAAACCCCAAACCCTAAACCCTAAACCCTAAACCCTAACCCCTCACCCTAGCCCTAAACCTTAAACCCTAAACCCTAAACCCTAAAACCCTAACCATAAACCTTGAACTAACCCTACATCCTAAACCCTAAACACTAAAAACCCTAAACCTTGAAGCCTAAACCCTAAACCTTAAACCCTAAACCCTAAACTAACCCTAAATACTAAGCTAACCCTAAACCCTAAATCCTAAACCCTAAAAACCCTAAACCCTAAAGCCGAAACACTAAACCCTAAACCTAAATGGTAAACCCTAAACCCTAACCCTAAACCCTAAACCCTAAAACCACACCCCTTAAACCATAAACCTAAAAAATAAAACAAAATAAACTAATAAAAATAAATTAAATGAAATAAATAAACACCTAAACTAAACTACAAAAAAATAAAATAAACTTAAGAATAAAAACTAAACATAAAATAAGAATAAAATAAACTTATAATAAACCTAGAAGAAACAAAAATAAAAAATAAATAAAAACCTAAATCTAAATAAAATAAATCTAAAATAAAACTTATAAATAAATAAAAAATAAAACCTAAATCTTGGACTACAAAAAAACTAATTGTAAAATAAAAATAAAATAAACAATATAAAATAAACCTAAACCTAAACTAAAATAAACTAAACTAAATAAATAAAACCTAAACTTAAACCTAACATAAACTAAACCTAAACCCTAAAGTAAATAAAAGAAAATAAACAAAAAATAAACCTAAAGATAAATTAAAAAATAAAACCTAAAAATAAGAATTTAATATAAAACCCTAAAACCTAAATAAATAAAACCTAAAATAAAAATAAAAAAAAAACCTAAACCTAATTATAATAAAAAAATACAATAAAATAAAAACATAAACTAGAACCTAAACTTAAACTTAAACCAAAAAATAAAATAAAATAAAAAATAAAAACCAAACTAAAATAAAATAAATAAAAATCTAAACTAAACAAAAAACCTAAATAAAATAAAAACTAAAGCTAAAATAAAAAAGAAATAAACTTAAAATAAAATAAAATAAAACCAAATAAAAACTTAAACCTAAAAAATAAAAAAACCTAAAAAATAAATAAAAAAATAAAAGCTAAACCCTAAACTAAAAGAAACCTAAATCTAAATAGAATAAAATAAACCAAAACCTAAAATAAATAAAACCTAAACTTAAACCTAAAATAAATTAAACCTAAACCTAAACTTAAACTAAATAAAATATAATAAACCAAAAATAAACATAAACCTAAACTAAAAAAAAAAATAACCCATAAACCTAAAATGAAAACCTAAAAGCTAAACCTAAGAAAATAAAATAAAAACCTAAACCTAAACATAAAAATAAAAATAAAACCTAAACCTAAAAAACAAAATAAAAATAAAACTAAAGAAAAAAATAAACATAAACTTAAAAAAATTAAAAAAATAAAAAAAACCCTACCCCTAAACCCTAAAACTAACTGTAAACTTGCAAGCCTAAACCCTATACCTAAAAACTAACCCTAAACCCTAAACCCTAAACATACTACCCTAAACTTAAAACACTAAACCCTAAACCCTAAATTAAAAAAAATAAAAATAAATAAAAAAACCCTAACCTTAACCCTAAACCCTCTACCTACAATCCTAAAGCTTAAACCTTAAATCCTAAACCCTAAACCCTAAACCCTAAACTTTAAACCCTAAACCCTAAACCCTAAAACCTACAAACCTAAATCGTAAACCCTAAACTCTAAGCCCCAAACCCTAAACACTAAACTCTAAACCCTAAATCATAAAAACCTAAAAACATAAACCTAAACTAATTAAAACCTAACAATAAAATGAATAAATAAACCTAAACCTAAATAAAATAAAATAAAATAAAAAACTTAACTAAAACCTAAACATAAACAAAAAAAAATATAATAAAAAATAAAATTAAAATTAAAATAAAATAAATAAAAACCTAAATTAAACTAAAAATAAAATAAACCTAAATAAAATAAAAACTAAACGTAAGATGAAATTAAAATAAACCTAAAATAAAATAAAATAAAAATTGAGTAAATACATTAACCTAAAAAATAAACCTAAAAATAAAACTAAATAAAAACTAAAAATAAAATAAATAAAAAACCTAAACCTAAATATAATAAAAAAATTAAATAAAATAAAAACATAAACTACAACCTAAATCTGAACCAAAACCCAAAAAGAAAAAAAATTAAAAATAAAAACTAAATTAAAATAAAATAAATTAAAACCTAAACTAAACAAAAAAAATAAAAAATCTAAATAAAATAAAATAGAAATAAAATTAACTTAAAATAAAATAAAATAAAAACTAAATAAAAACCTAAACCTAGCAAATAAACCTAATAGTAAAACTTAAAAAAAAAATAAAGCCTAAACCCTAAACTAAAATAAAATTGAAACCAAAAATAAAAATAAAATAAATAAAATAAAATAAACCTAAACCTAAAATAAACTAAACCAAAACCTAAACCTAATCTAAATAAAATAAAATAAACTAAAAATAAACCTAAACCTAAACTAAACAATAAAACCAAAAAATTAACCTAAAATAAATACTAAAACTTAAACTTTAAAAAATAAAATAAAATCCTAAACCTAAACCGAAAAATAAAAAATAAAACCTAAACCTAAAAAAAATAATAAATAAACTCCTAAAATGTGAACCTAAAGCTAAACCTCAAAAATAAACTAAAGTAAAACCTAAACTAAATAAAAATAAAAAATTAATCTAAATAAAAAGAAAAAATAAAGTAAACTAAAATAGATAATAAATAAACTAAATATACCAAATAAACCTAAACCCACCGGTTTACTTAATTAAAAAAAAAACCTTAAACCCTAAACCCTAAACCCTAAAAAATAAACCCTAAAAAACTCAAAACCCTAAACATGAAACCCTAACAGTAAACCCTAAACCCTAAAAGAATAAACCCTAAAACCTTAAACCTTAAACCCTAAACCCTAAACCCTAAACCCTAAACCCTAAACCCTAAACCTAAACCCTAATCCCTAAACCCTAAACCCAAAACCAAACCTTAAGCCTAAACCTAAAGTAACTAAATAAATTAAAAAAATAAAACTAAACCCTAAAGCCTAATAAATAGAAACCTAAACCTAAACCTTAAGAATGGGCTTAACCTTGACGGTAGGAACATCACTGTTAACCAGACTCAGTCTAGATCTGGTGGTGGAGGCGAAGGCAGAGTTGGCGATTATCACAATGGTTGTGGGGCATCTGGAGGTGCTAGTGGATATGGAGGTGGTGGTCAGAGCAATGGTGGTTATAGAGGTAGGAGGAGTGATGGAGGTTATATTCATGGTGGTGGCAGAGGGAGAGATCGGGGATATGATGGTGGATCCCGCTACTCGAGAGCCCAGGTTATTTCTTATGGGAAATGGAGAAACTGAAGAACGATAGATCTGATCTACTACTTATGGAACTGTGAATTTATAGTAGAGACAGTTCTAGTTATCTAGGATTTTAATTTACTCTATGCGTGCTCATTTTTGATCTATGTTGCCACTTGTGCCTTAGATAACTTGTTGTGCTACTTGGTTAATGAAATAAAAAAAAGAAATGTTGAATCTGAATTTGTTCTCTGTTAAAGAAAAACTAATAGCCCTAAAACCTAAACTAAAGCCTGAACCTTAAACCTAAAACCTAAACCCAACAATTTGCTAGAGCCTTTTGCTGTGTTGGCTGAACCTTTGTTGATCATTTTGAATGGGACTTTTGGTTTTGCTTGTTGGTGGCTGCCTTTGGCCCCCTTCTATGTGGTTGTTTTGTCTTTTGGTGATTTACACTGGTTGTAGCTTATGTTTCCTTTAGTTGATGGTTTCATTTCTGAGCTATTTAATCATTTGTGGTTGCTCACCTTTGGCTTGGTGACTGCTTATTGTTGGGATTTTGGCTTGAGGGCTCCTATCTTTATTTTGTTGGCTATTTCTTAATTAATTGGCATTGGTATGGTGCTTGTTGATGGCTGGTTTTAGTTTTCCCTAGTTTAAAGCTTGAATGGGTATTTGTTTAATGGCTGTTGTTGGTGTTCTGACTTTATTCTAGCCTTTCTCTAAGTTATTATGATTAGTCTATTGTGCTTTTTTTGGTGGTGCTATTGTCGGTCTTTGTTTTTGTTTGTGATGAATCTAGAACTCTATAGATAGCTAGGTTTGGATGTTTGCTTATATCAGGTATGCTGGCTATGATGGCTTTGATGTTACTCATGTCTTCTCTCTGGTTGGTAGCATTACATATGATTGTAACCCTTCTTTATGGAGTTTGGATGCTCATATGTATTGTTGCCCCTTGAGATGATCCTAACTAAGCTTGAGCCTTTTCCTTCTAAGCTCTCTCCTTTTCCTCTCTTTATCCTTATCATTTTTAGCTATGACTTTTTCCTTTGTAGTGTTTTACAATTTTTTTTACAAGTTGGAACTGTATAGAGGGAATGGTCATTGCTAAGTCAACCCAAGTGATGTTGTGTGGATATTGCTTATCCCGCTTTTGAAATGAATCATGAACTACTACTGACTTGTCCTTTTACTATTTTTAAGATTTTTTTGTCTTACTCTATGTATTTTTCTCTTATGACTTTTAGCCATTGTATTTGCTCTCTTATTTTCTTTTCTTTTTCTAATGTACTTAGATGAGGGATTATCTCTCTAGATTTCTTGTAGCTCTAAGAGGAGTAGAATTTTAGAGCTTTGCCCCTTTTAAGGACATTGTATCTTTTCCTTTTATGGTAATAAAATTCTAACTTTCCCAAAGAAAATACCCTAAATCCTAAACCCTAAAACTTAAACAACCCTAAACCCTAAAACCCTAAACCCTAAACCCAAACCCTAATCCCTAAACACAAAACCCAAAAACCTAAACCCTAAACTCTAAAACCCTAAACCCTAAACCTTAAACTAACCCTAAATCAAAAAGCCTAAACATTAAACCCTAAATGCTAAAACATAAACCTTAACCCTAAACCCTGAACCCTAAAAGCATAAAATCTAAAATTCTAAACCCTAAACCTGAAACTCTAACCCTAAAACCTAAACCCTAAACCCCTAACCTTAAACCTAAACCTAAAGTAACTAAATGAATTAGAAAAATAAACCTAAACCTTACAACCTAATAAACCTAAATGAAAACCTAAACCTTAAGAATTGACAAAACCTTAATGGTAGGAACATCAACATCAACCAGGCTCAGTCTAGATTTGGCAGTGGAGGCGAAGGTGGAGGTTGCGATTACTACAGTGGTGGTGGGGGATTTGGAGGTGCTGGCAGTTATGGGAGGAGCGACAGAGGTTACAACTGTGGTAGTGGTGGAGGGAGAGATCAAGGATATGATGGTGGATCTCGCTACTCAAGAGGTCAGGGTGGTTCTGATGGGAACTAGAGAAACTGATGAATGATAGATCTTATCTGCTACTTATGGAATTGTATCTTTATAATACAGATGGTTCTAGTTATCTAGGAATTTGATTTCCTCAATGTGTGATCATTTTTTTATCTATGTCATCACTTGTGTCTTAGAAAACTTGGTGTGTTACTTGATTGATGAAATCAAAAAGAAGAAATGTTCAATCAAATTTTGTTTTTTATTAAAAAAAACTAAAAAACCTAAACCCTAAACTAAAACTTGAACCTTAAACCCTAATCCATAAACCTACAATTGTAAACCCTAAACCCTAATCCCTAAAATGCTAAACCCTTAACCCTAAACCTTAAACCCTAATCCCTAAACACTAAAACCTACAACCCTAAACCCTAAACCCTAATCCTCAAAGCCTAAACCCTAACCCTAAACCTTAAACCCTAAACATTGAAAACCTAAAAACCTATACATAAACTAAATAAAACATAAAAATATTTCTAAGTTTTATTTATAATTAGTTTTGTTTATTGATTTTTGGTTTATTTATTTTAGTTTAGGTTTTTTATTTTAGTTTATTTTTTAGGTTTAGGTTTATTTTTATTTTATTTTATAGGTTTAAGTTTTATTTTCTATTTTTAGGTTTAGGTTTAGATTTTATTTTATTTTTTTAGGTTTAGGTTTTAAGTTTTTAATTTAGGTTTATTTTTAGGTTTTATATTTTAGTTTAGGTTTAGGTTTATTTTTAGTTTATTTTTTTTAGTTTAGTTTAGTTTATTTTAGGTTTAAATTTAAGTTTTATTTATTTTAGTTTAGTTTATTTTAGTTTAGATTTCAGTTTGTTTTATTTTTATTTTAGTTTTATGTTCTTTTATTTTAGGGTTTATAGTTTTATTTTTTAGGTTTAAGTTTTTATTTAGTTTTATTTTAGGTTTATTTTATTTTTATTTTTGGTTTAGTTTTTATTTTATTTAGGTTTTAATTTTTTAATTTAGTTTAGGTTTTATTTATTTAGTTTTATTTAGTTTTTTTATTTTATTTTATTTTTAGGTTTAGGTTTAGGTTTATGCCAGGTTTTAAATTTATTTAATTTTCTTATTATTTTTTGATTAGGTTTTTTTATTTATTGATTTTAGGTTTTATTTTGTTAAAGTTTAGTTTTAGCTTTTGGGGTTTAGGGTTTAGAGTTAGTTTATGGTTTCTGTGTTGGGTTTAGGGTTTGGGGTTTAAGGTTTGGGTTTGTGGAGTTTGGGGTTTAGGGTTTAGGGTTTAGGGTTTAGGGTTTAGGGTTTAATGTTTTAGGGTTTAGGATTTTTATGGTTTAGGGTTTAGGTTTTATGTTTTAGGTTTAGTGTTCATGTTTTTGTTTAGGGTTTTTGGTTTATTTTTAACAGAGAACAAAGTTAGATTTAATATTTTTTCTTTTTGATTTCATCAACCAAGTAACACACCAAGTTATCTAAGACACAAGCCATAATATAGATAAAATAGGAGCACACATAGAGCAAATCAAAAACCCTAGATAACTAGAAGCATCTATATTGTAATGACATAGTTCCATAAGCAACAGATCGGGTCGACCGTTATTAGTTAGTTATTAGTTAGTAGTTACTATTTATTATTATTTTAGTTTATTATTAGTTATTAGTTATTAGTTTTAGTTTTTTTATTTAGCTATTAGTTTTTATTAATTATCAATTTTTTATTATTTTAATTATTTAGTTAATTTAAGATTAGTTTAGTTATTATTAGTTAGTTATTTAATTTTATTACTATTAGTTTACCATTATTTTTAGTTATTAGTTATTAGTTATTATTATTATTAGTTATTATTTTAGTTATTAAGTTTTTTAGTTATTTATTAGTTTTTTTAATTTTATTAGGTTTTTTAGTTATTATTAGTTTTGTTAGATTTATTAGTTGATTATTAGTTTAATTATTATTAGTTTATTAGTTTATTAATTTAGTTATTAATTTAGTTAATTATTAGTTAGGTTTATTAATTATTAGTTTATTTAGTTTTATTAGTTATTAGTTTAGTTTATATTTTAGTTAATAGTTATTAGTTATTTAGTTTATTAATTTATTTTAGTTAGTTTTATTTATTTTTAGTTAGTTAATTGTTATTAGGTTTAGCTTTTAGTTTAGTTATTAGGTTATTATTAGTTATTATTTATTAGTTTTATTAATTTTTATTAGTCATTAATTTTTAGTTTTTTTAGTTTTAGTTATTAGTTAGTTATTAGTTTAGTTATTATTTAGTTTTTTTAGTTTTAGTTTAGTTATTAGTTAGTTTAGGTTTTTTATTTTAGTTATTAGTTAGCTTAGTTTTTTTATATTATTTTTATTTATTTCAAATTAAGTAAATAGGTTGGTTTAGGTATATTTATTTTTTTAGTTTATTTTTGATTTATTTTAGTTTATTTTATTTTGTATTTTTATTAAGGTTTATTTTTATTTTTATTTAGCTTAGTTTATTTATTTTAAGTTTATTTATTTTAGTTTAGGTTTTTTACTTTAATTTATTATTTAGTTTTAGGTTTAATTTTTAGTTTAGTTTTATTTTTATTTTATATTTTAGGTTTAGGTTTTATTTTTAATTTTAAGTTTATATTTAGCTTTAATTTTATTTTTTTTAGATTTAGGTTTTATGTTTTTATTTTAGGTTTATTTTTAAGTTTTATTTTTTAGTTTAGGTTTAAGGTTATTTTTAGTTTATTTTATTTTATTTAGTGTAGGTTTTGGTTTAGGTTTTGTTTATTTTTAGTTTAGGTTTAGGTTTTAGTTATTTTAGTTTAATTTATTTTCATTTAGGTTTAGGTTTATTTTATTTTTTACTTTAGGTTTTATTATTTATTTATTTTGTTTTATTTTTAGGTTTTATTTTTTGGTTTAGGCATTTATTTTATTTTATTTTATTTTATTTTATGTTTACTTTATTTTATTTTGGTTTAGTTTTATTTTATTTCAGTTTTTTATTTTTTAGTTTAGTTTAGGTTTTTCTTTATTTTATTTCAATTTAGTTTTTTATTTTTTATTTTATTTTCTTTTTAGGTTTAGATTAAGCTTAAGGTTTTAGTTTTATTTCATTTTATTATTTTATTTTATTTTTATTTTAGTTTATTTATTTATTTTTGTTTATTTCATTTTTATAATTTTGGGTTTAGGGTTTTAGGGTTGATGATTTTAGGGTTTAAAGTTTAGGTTTAAGATTTAGAGTTTAGTTTAGGTTTGGGTTTTAGTTTTTAGGGTTTAAGGAAGAGGTTTAGTTTTAGGATTTTAGGAATGTTTAGGCTCATTTGGGTTTAAGGTTTAACATTTAGATTTAGTGTTTGAGAGTTTAGAGATTTAGGGTTTGGATTGGATTTGGGTTTAGTCAGGGTTATAGGTTTATAGTTTGGGATTAGTAGGGTTGCAAGTTTGGTTAGTGGTTTAGAGTTTAGGGTTAGGGCTCAGGATTTAGAGTTTGTGGGTCACTTTTTAGAGAGGGTTTAGGGGTAGGATTAGTTTAGTAGGGTCATTTAGTTTATTTTTAATTATTTAATTATTTTTATTTTTATTTAAGTTTATTTTTATTATTAGGGTTTAGGGTTGGTTTTAGGGTTTTCCTCCACGATCCACGGATGGTGGTTTGGTTTAAGTTTAAGTTAAGTTTAAGGTTTAAGTTTAATGTTTAAGTTTAAGGTATAAGGTTTTAGGGTTAATGCTTTTAGGGTTTAGGGTTAAGGGTTGGGGTTTAGTGTTTAGGGTTTATGGTTTAGGGTTTTTAGGGTTTCAAGTATAGGGTTTAGGGTTTAGGGTTTGGGTTTAAAGTTTAGGGTTTAGGGTTTAAGGGTTTAGGGTAGAGGGGGAGGGGTTAAAGTTTAGGGTTTAGGATCACATTAGTGGGTTTAGGGTTAAGGGTTTAGGGTTGTTGGTTTAGGGTTTAGGGTTTAGGGTTGTTATTTAGGTTTTATTTTATGTTATTTTATGTTTATTTTATTTTTATTTTACATTTAGTTTTTATTTTATTTAGGTTTTTTATTCTTAGAATTCTTTAATTTTTTAATTTAGTTTTTATTTATTTTACTTTAATTTATTTTTATTAGTTTATTTTATATCAATTTTAGGTTTAGGTTTTGGTTTTAGTTTAGGATTTTATTTTATTTTATTTTTTATTTTATTAAGGTTTAAGTTTTTTATTTATTTTATTTTTAGAATTTATTTAGTTTAGGTTTTGGTTTTTAGGTTTTTAAGGTTTTGGGTTTTGGGTTTAGGGTTTAGGGTTTTGGGGATTAGGGTTTTGGGTTAGCATTTAGGGTTTAGGGTTTATGATTTAGGGTTTATGGTTTAGAGTTTAGGATTGAGGGTTTAGGATTTAGGGTTTAGAGTTTAGGGTTTAGGGTTTTTTTTTTTAAATTAAGTAAACCAGTAGGTTTAAGTTTATTTAGTTTATTATTTAATTATTTACTTTATTTTATTTTTTTATTTTTATTTAGGTTAATTTTTTATTTTTAGGGTTTAGGGTTTAAGGTTTTAGGGTTTATGCTTTTATGGTTTAGGGTTAAGGTTTCAGGGTTAGCATTTAGGGTTTAGGGTTTAGCAGTTTTAAGGTTTGGGGTTTAGGGTTTGGGGTTTTAGGTTTAGGGTTTAGGATTTGAGAATTTAGGGTCAGTTTAGGGTTTGGGTTTAAGTCTGGGGTTAGGGTTTAGAATTTAGAGTTTTTTAGGGAGGGTTTAGGGTTGTAGGTTTAGGTTTATGGTGCAAGTTTAGGTTTTAGTCAGTGGGGTTTAGGGGTTTAGGGTTGCAGGTTTAGCATTTGGGACACAGAGGGTTTAAGGTTTAGGATTAAGGTTTAGGGTCAGCATGGTTGTTTTAATTTTCTCTTTATCTGATTTTATTTTATGTTTATTTTAGGTTTATTTTATTTTATTTTACGTTTAGTTTTATTTTATTTAGGTTTTATTCTTAGGTTTCTTTATTTTTAATTTAGTTTAATTTTATTTATTTTATTTTAGTTTATTTTATTAATTTACTTTATAATATTTTTAGGTTTAGGTTTTAGTTTAGGTTTTATTTTATTTTATTTTATTTTATTTAGGTTTAGGTTTTAAAATTTTAGAATTTAATTAGTTTAGGTTTAGGGTTGCAGGGTTTTGCTTTAAGTTTATGGTTTAGGGTTTTAAGGTTTAGAGTTTTAGGGTTTAGGTTAGGGTTAGGAAGAGTTTAGTGTTTAGGGTTTATGGTTTATGGTTTATGATTTAGGGTTTAGTGGAGGTTTAGGGTTTAAGGTTTAGGGTGGTAAGTTGGTTTAGGGTTTTTTATGGTTTAGGTTTATTGCAGGTTTATGGTTTAGGGCTTAGAGTGGGTTTTGGGTTTTGAGGTTTAGGGTTTAGAGGGTGGGTTTAGGGAGGTTTTGGAGGGTTTGACTTTAGGGTTTTATTATTTAGGGTTTAAGGTTTAGGGTTTAGGGTTTAGGGTTTAGGGTTTAGGTTTTGGGATTTGGAGTTTAGGGTTTAGGGTTTTTAGTGTTTAGGTTTTATAGTTTTTAGGGTTTAGGGTTTAGGGTTTAGGGTTTAGGGTTAGGGTTCAGGTTTTTATTTAGGGTTTTGGGTTTGTAGTTATTTTTTTTAACAGAAAATAGTTTCAGATTCAACATTTCTTCATTTTGATTTCATCAACCAAGTAACACACCAAGTTTTCTATGACATAATTATCCACGTCGATAAAAAATGAGCACGCATAGAGCAAATCAAAAACCTTAGATAACTAGAACTGTCTCTACTGTAAAGACACTGTTCCATAACTTTTAGGTTTTATTTTATGGTTTATTTTTTCTATTTAGGGTTTCTGGTTTATTTATTTTTGTTTATTTAATTATTTAATTATTTATTTATTTATTTATTTTATTTATTTCATTTTTATTTTTTATTTTATTTTATTTTTAGGTTTAGGTTAACCTTAAGGTTTTAGTTTTATATCATTTTATTATTTTATTTTATTTTTGTTTAAGCATAAGGTTTAGGTTTATGTTTTTAGTTTTTAAGGGTTTTGGGTTTAGGGTTTAGGGTTAGTTTAGGGTTTAGGGTTTAAGGTTTTAGGTTTTGGGTTTTTTTTGGGAAAGTTAGAATTTTATTGCAATAAAAGGAAAAGATACAATGTCCTTAAATGGGGTAAAGATCTAAAATTCTACTATGCTCAGAGCTACAAGAAACCTAAAGAGCAAAATCCCCATTTAAGTACATTAGTAAAAAAAATGAAAAACAAAAGAGCAAATACAATAGCTAAAAAGTATAAGAGAAAAAGACAGAGTAAGATTAAAACAAATCTAGAAAATAGTAAAAGGATGAGTCAGCAACAATTCATGATTCCTTTGAGAAAGCAAAATAAGCAAGATCCTCAACAACAACACTTGGGTTGGCTGAGTAATGACCATTCCTCTCAGAAGTTCCAACTCAAAAAGAAATCTACAAAACACTACAAAGGCAAAAGTCATAGCTAAAATGGATAACTATAAAGATAGGAAAAGGAGAGAGCTGAGAAAGATAAGGCCCAGGCTACCAATTCATATGAGCATCCAAACTTCATAAAGAAGGGTTACAATCATATGTAATGCTACCAACTAGAGAGAACATGTAAGTAACATCAAAGCCATCATAGCCAGCATACCTGATGCAAGCAAACATCCAAGGCCAGCAGTTCATAGAGTTCTAGATCTTGCACCATTAAATAAAGAGCAACCGACCAACAACTAGCTTGTAGCCAAACCACCAAACAAAAACCACAATTGATTGATCACAATAACCTAGAGGGAGGCTAGAACAAAGTTAGAACACCAACAATGCCATTATGAAAATACCCATCTAAGCTCCAAACTAGGGAAAACCAGAACCATGCCAATTGCCAAAGTCCTAACAAGTATCCATCACCAAGCCTAACCAAGGTGAATAACCATAAATGACTAAATAACTCAAAAATGAAGCCATTAATTGAAGGAAACATAAGCTGCAGCCATTACAAATAGCCAGAAGATAAACAACCACACAAAAGGGGGACAAAGGCAGCCCCTAACTAATAGAAACCAAAAAGTAGAATCCAAAAGGATCAACAAAGGTTCGACCAACACCACAAAAGGCTCTAGCAAATTGTCCAAATAGGAAGAAAAGACCAACAAGGAAAAAAATCAACCAACCAAGATTCCAAAGATAACTACAAGTCCTCCAACCAAATAGCTAACTAAAATAGCCATAAGGAAACCACCAGAGAATAACCCATCATAAGTAACCAGCAAAGAAAGCATCCCCAACAGCCAATGAAAACTAGAAAACCAACAGAGCTCCACACAATAGAGGTCCAAAAGAAGCACAACCACCATAGAAAGGCAATAACAGCAGCTAGCTAGGACCAACCAAGAAACAAAATTTCCCAACAAGAAAGACAAACTGAACAGGAAGCATAATTACAACATAAAATGTGTTGCAAATAATGCACCCAATGGAGGCTAATCCCAAGAGAATAACCCAACACAAAACCAAGGCAAAAGAAGAATCTAGCAACAAACAATAAAGAACAGGTTGACAACCCCCAAAAAAGTAGCCAGGAAATTCCCCAAAAGATGTCCTAGAAAAGCAACAACCAACAACAGTTCCCACTAGGAAGGCCACCCATCCAACCAAGAAAAACTAGCAAAAAGTAATTTGACTTCAATAGGAGAGCTAATAAACCAACCAGTGTAGAAAATAGAATAAAGCTAGAGTAGAAAACCATCTTAGCAACTCGAGTAACAAGGTAGAGAAGACGGCAACCACCAGGCTAAAAAAAACTAAGCCAACCCAAAAGCAAGAGGTCAAAACCCTAACTCAACTTAGGCAAAAGTATGAAAATAAGTTTACGATTTAGGGTTTAGGGTTTAGGGTTATATGGTTTAGGGTTTAGGGTTTAGGGCTTACGGTTTAGGGTTGTAATGGGGTTTAGGGTTTAGGGTAAGTTTAGGGTTTAAGGTTTAGGGTTTTATGGTTTAGGGTTTAGGATTTACGATTTAGGGCTAAGGTTTAGGATTTAGGGTTTAGGGTTTAAAGTTAAGGGTTGTAAGTTTAGGGTTTACATTTTAGGGTTTAGTGTTTATGATTTAAGTTTTAGGGTTTAGGATCTAGGGTTTAGGTTGTTTTCTAAATTACGTAAATCAATAGGTTTAGGTTTATTTAGTTTATTTTTTATTTATTTTAGTGTATTTGATTATTTAGGCTTGTTTTTTTATTTGTTATTTAGTTTAGTTTATTTATTTTAGTTTAGGTTTTCATTTTTTAGGTTGAGGTTTAGGTTTATGCTTATGTTTATTTTTTAGTTTAGTTTTTTTTATATGTGTATGTTTTATTTTTTATTTTTAGGTTAAGTTTAAGGTTTTTTTTTTCTTTTTAGGTTTAGATTTTAGGTTTTTATTTTAGCTTTATTTTTAGGTTTTATTTTTTAGTTTAGGTTTAACTTTATTTTTAGTTTATTTTATTTTATTTAGTTTAGGGTTTAGGTTTTGTTTATTTTAGGTTTAGGGTTAGGTTTTATTTATTTTAGTTCAGTTTATTTTAGTTTAGGTTTTAGATTATTTTATTTTGTTTATTTTATGTTTAGGTTATTTTTTAGTTTTGGGTTTTGGTTTTTTCTAAGGTTTATATTTTTATTAAGTTTTATTTTATTTTATTTTAGTTTTAGTTTATTTTTTTTACGTATGGTTTTATTTTATTTAGGTTTTTTAATTTTAGGTTTATTTTTTTAGTTTAGTTTATGTTTTTATTTATTTTATTTTAGTTTAGTTTTAACTTTTTATTTTATTTTATTTTTCTGCTTAAGTTTAAGTATTGGTTTTAGTTTAGGTTTTTTTTTATTTTATTTAAGTTTAGGTTTTTCTTAATTATATTTTTAGGTTTTATTTTGTTTAGATTTAAGTTTGGGTTTTAGGTTTTTAGGGTTTAGGGTTTAGGGTTTAAGGTTTAGAGTTTGGGGTTTAGGATTATAGGTTTTAGGATTTAGGGTTTAGGGTTTAGGATTTAGGGTTTAGGGTTTAGGGTTTAGGGTTTAGGGTTTAGAGTTTGGGGTTTAGGATTATAGGTTTTAAGATTTAGGGTTTAGGGTTTAGGATTTAGGGTTTAGGGTTTATGGTTAAGGTTATTTTTATTTTTATTTTTATTTTTATATATTTATTTTTTAAGTTTTTATAATAAATAAACTAGTATGTTTATGTTTAATTAGATTATTTTTTTATTTATTTTAGTTAATTTTAAATTTAAATTTGTTTAGGTTTATTTTTATTTTTATTTAATTTAGTTTATTTATTTTATTTTAGGTTTTATTTTAGTTTATTTTATAGGTTTAGGTTTTTTTTTAAGTTTAACTTTTAGGTTTAGTTTTATTTATTTTATTTCATTTTAGTTTTTATTTTTTATTTTATTTTATTTTCAAGTTTAGGCTTAGGTTTAAGTTTAGGTTTAGGTTTAGGTATTTATTTTATTTTATATTTTGGTTTGGGATTATTTATTTATTTTATTTTTAGGTTTTATTTAGTTTAGGTTTAGGTTATTAACTTTTTAGGATTTTGGATTTAGGATTTATGATTAATTTAGAGTTTCAGGTTTAGGGTTTAGGGTTTCAATTTTAGGTTTAGGGTTCAAGTTTTAGTTTAGGGTTTAGGGTATTTGGTTTTTTCTTAACAGAGAATAAATTTAGATTCAATAGTTCTTCTTGTCTATTTCATCAACTAAGTAACACACTAAGTTTTTTAGGACATAAGTGACAACATAGATAAAAAATGAGCACGCATAGAGCAGATCAAAAACCTAAGATAACTAGAACTTTCTCTACTATAAAGAAATAGTTCCATAAGTAGTAGATCAGGTTGATCATTCTTTAGTTTCTCCAGTTCCCATCAGAACCACCCCAGCCTCTCGAGTAGGGGGGTCACGATCATATTCCTGATATCTCCCTCCACCACCACCATGGCTATAACCTCCATCAAATTGGTTCTTAGGTTTTTAGGTGTTTAGGGTTTAGGGTTTATTTAGGGTTTAGGGTTTGGAGTTTAGGGTTTGGAGTTTAGGGTTTAGGGTTTAGGATTTAGGGTTTAGGGTTTAGGGTTTAGGGTTTAGGGCTTAGGGTTTTAGGGTTTAGGGTTTAGGTTTAGGGTTAGTTTAAGGGTTTAAGGTTTTGGGTTTGAAGATATAGGATTATAATTTTAGGGTGTGGTTTAGGGTTTTTGTAGGCAGTGGTAGGGTCAGGTGGGTAAGGGGTTTAGGGTTTAGGCTAAGTTTAGGATTTAGGTTGTGGTTTATTTAGGTGTTTAGGTTTATTTAGGTTTAGGTTTAGGTTTTTAAGTTTAGTTTAGGTTAATTTTTTTTATTTAGTTTAAGTTTAGGGTTTAGGTTTAGGTTTTATTTAGTCTAGGTTTATTTGATTTATTTTTAGTTTATTTAGTTTTGTTTAGGTCCACATTATTTAGGTTTAGGTTTAAGTTTAGGTTTATTTATTTTATTTAGTTTAGTTTTACTTTAGGTTAGGTTTTAGGTTTTGGTTTAGGTTTAGGTTTAGGGTTAGGTTTAAGTTTTATTTTTTTAGTTTATTTTACATTTTATTTTTATTTTTTTAGGTTTATTTTAGTTTAGGTTTAAGTTTAGGTTTATTTATTTAGGTTTTAGTTTAGGTTTTTATTTTATTACATTTTGTTTATTTTATATATCTATTTTAGTTTAGGTTTAATTTTAGATTTTAAGTTTAGGTTTTTAGGTTTAGGTTCAGGTTTATTTAGGTTTAAGTTTAGGTTTAGATTTAGGTTTAGGTTTAAGTTTTAGGTTTAGGTTTAGGTTTATTTTTCATTTATTTATTTTTTATTTTTTTATTTAGTTTAGGTTTAGGTTTTAGGTTTAGAGTTTAGGTTTATTTAGGTTTATTTAGTCTAGTTTAGGTTTAGGTTTTAGGTTTAGGTTTTAGTTTTAGTTTTTTAGTTTAATTTAAGTTTAAGTAGAGGTTTATTTTAGGTGTAGGTTTAGGTTTAGGTTTAGATTTAGGTTTTGGGTTTAGGTTTATTTAGGTTTATTTAGTTTAGGTTTAGGTTTAGGTTTAGGTTTTATTTTATTTATTTATTTTTTTTAGTTTCATTTATTTTTTTTAGTTTATTTATTTATGTTTAGGTTTAGGTTTTTTTTTTTTTTTTTTTTTTTTTTTTTAGTTTATGTCATGGTTTATGTTTAGGTTTTTTTTAGCTTTAAGGTGTAGGTTTAGGTTTAGGTTTTTATTTTTATTTTAGGTTTAGGTTTATTTAGTTTAGGTTTAAGTTTAAGTTTATTTATTTAGTTTATTTAGGTTTAGATTTAGGTTTTGATTTTAGTTTATTTATGTTTAGGGTTTTAGTTTATTTAGTTTTAGGTTTAGGTTTAGGTTTTTTAGTTTATGTTTAGGTTTTAGTTTAGGGTTTAGGGTTTACAATTTACGGTTTAGGGTTTAGGGTTTAGGGCTTTTTAAGGTTCTGGGTTTAGGGTTTAGGATTGTAGGTTTAGGGCTTAGAGTTTAGGGTTAGTTTTAGGGTTTAGGGTTTAAAGTTTAGGATTTAGTGTTTAGGGTTTAGGGTTGAGGGTTTAGCATTTTTTTTAAAAAAAAATTAACTAAATCAGTAGGTTTATGTTTATTTAGTTTATTTCATCTTTTTATTTAGGTTTAATTTTTAATTTTATTTTATTTAGTTAATTTATTTATGTTTAGGTTTTCAATTTTAGCTTATTTTTTAGGTTTAGGTTTAGGTTTATGTTTATCTTTTATTTTATTTTTTATTTTTAGGTTTAGGTTTAGGTTTTCATTTTATTTTTTTAGGTTTAGGTTTTAGTTTTTTTATTTTAGGTTTATTTTAATGTGTTATTTTTTAGTTTAGGTTAAAGTTTATTTTTAGTACATTTAATTTTATTTAGTTTATGTGTATGTTTAGGTTTAGTTTATTTTAGGTTTTGGTTTAGGTTTTAGTTATTTTAGTTTATGTTTAGGTTTATTTTAATTTTTTTAGGTTTAAGTTTGGTTTATAGTTTAAGGTTTAGGTTTTATTTTTTTATTTATTTTAAGTTTTATTTTTAGGGTTAGGTTTTTATTTAGTTTTTATTTTATTTATATTTTAGGTTTATTTTATTTTTATTTTATGTTTAGGTTTTATTTTATTTAGGTTTTTTATTTTTAGGTTTGTTTTATTTTTTAAGTTTAGGTTTTCTTTTTAGTTTTTATTTTTTATTATTTTATTTTAGGTTTAGGTTTAGGTTTAGGTTTAAGTTTAGGTTTTAGTTTTTTTTTCTTTTATTTAGGTTTAGAATTTATTTATTTATTTCATGTTTATCTTTAGGTTTTTAGGGTTTTAGGGTTTAAGGTTTAGGGTTTAGGGTTTAGGACTTAGGGTTTGGGGTTTAGGGTTTAAGGTTTATGGTTGTAGGTTTTAGGGATTAGGGTTTAGGGTTTATGATTTAGTGTTTAGGGTTTTAGGATTAAGGGTTTAGGGGTTTAGGGTTGTTGGTTTAGTGTTTAAGGTTAATTTTAGGGTTTAGTGTTTTGTGTTTATGGTTTATGGTTTAGCTTTATAGGTTTCTAGGGTTTAGGGTTTAGGGTTTAGGGTTTAGGGTTTTAGGTTTTAGGGTTTAGGGTTTAGGGTTTAAGGTTTAGGGTTTATTTATTTTAGTTTTGATTATTTTATTTTACGTTTATGTTGATTTTATTTTGTTTATTTTAGGTTTAGGGTTTATGTTTTATTTTTATTTATTTTCAAGCATTATTTCTAAGTTTATTTTTTAGGTTTAAGTTTTTATTTATTTTTTATTTATTTTATTTTAGGTTTATTTATGTTAATTTTATGTTTACTTTTTATGTTTATTTTATTTAGGTGTATTTTATTTTATTTAGTTTAGTTTAGATTTTAATTTAATTTATTTTAGTTTAGTTTTTATTTTTTATTTATTTTATTTTTGTTTAGTTTTTATTTATATTTTATTTTGTTGTTATGTTTAGCTTTAGGTTTAGGTTTAGGTTTTTATTTTATTTTATCATTATTTTTATTCAGGTTTAGGTTTTTTATTTTATCTATTTTTGGGTTTTATTTAATTTAGGTTTAGCTTTTTAGGTTTTTTGAGTTTAGGGTTTAGGGTTTAGGGTTTAGGGTTTGGGGTTTAGGGTTTAGGGTTTAGGTTTATTTATTTTAGTTTAGTTTATTTTAGGTTAGGTTTATGTTTATTTTATTTTTTTTATTTTAAGTTTAGGCTTTTTTTTATTTTAGGGTCTAGGTTTTATTTTTTATTTTTAGGTATATTTTTTGGGTTTAGCTTTTTATTTCATTTTTAATTAATTTAATTTTAGGTTTATTTTATTTTTATTTTATGTATAGTTTTTATTTTATTTAGATTTTTAATTTTTAGGTTTATTTTATTTTTTATTTTAGTTTAGGTTCTGATTTATTTTATTTTTGTTTAGTTTTCACTTTTTATTTTATTTTATTTTGAGGTTTAGGTTTAAGTTTAGTTTTTAGTTTAGGCCTTTATTTTATTTTTGTTTTTATTTTAGGTGTATTTTATTTTATTTAGTTTAGATTAAATTTTAATTTAATTTATTTTAGTTTATTTTATTTATTTATTTTATTTTAGTTTAGGTTTTGTTTTTATTTTATTTTATTTATAGGTTTAGGTTTAGGTTTAGGTTTAGGTTTTATTTTATTTTATTATTATTTTTATTTAGGTTTAGTTTTTTTATTTTAATTATTTTTTATTTTTATTTAATTTTGGTTTACGGTTTTGGGTTTAGGGCTTTGGGTTTTGGGTTTTGGGTTTAGGGTTTGGGGTTTAGGGTTTAGGGTTTAGGGTTTATGGTTTAGGTTTTATTTATTTTAGTTTAGTTTATTTTAGGATAGGTTTATGTTTATTTTATTTTTTTATTTTAGGTTTAGGTTTATTTTAGTTTTGGGTTTAGGTTTTATTTTTTTTATGTTTAAGTATATTTTTTGGGTTTAGGTTTTATTTAATTTAATTTTAGGTTTATTTTATTTTTATTTTAGGTTTAGTTTTTATTTTATTTAGGTTTTTTATTTTTAAGTTTATTTTATTTTTTATTTTAGTTTAGGTTTTTATATATTTTATTTTAGTTTAGTTTTCACTTTTTATTTTATTTTATTTTAACGTTTAGGTTTAGGTTTAAGTTTAGGTTTTAGTTTATGTTTTATTTTATTTTGGTTTTTATTTTTAGGTGTATTTTTTGTTTAGTTTAAATTTTAATTTAACTTAATTTAGTTTAGTTTCTATTTTTTATTTATTTTATTTAGTTTAGTTTTTATTTTTTATTTTAATTTATTTTTAGGTTTTGGTTTAGGTTTTTATTTTATTTTATTATTATTATTATTTAGGTTTAGTTTTTTTATTTTATTTATTTTTGGTTTTAATTTAATTTAGGTTTAGGGTTTAGGCTTTTGGGTTTTGGGTTTGGGGTTTAGGGTTTATAGTTTAGGGTTTAGGTTTTATTTATTTTAGTTTAGTTTATTCTAGGTTAGGTTTATGTTTATTTTATTTTGTTTATTTTGGGTTTAGTTTTATTTTAGTTTAGGGTTTATGTTTTATTTTTTATTTTTAAGTTTATTTTTTGGGTTTAAGTTTTTATTTAGTTTTTATTTAATTTAATTTTAGGTTTATTTTATATTTATTTTATGTTTAGTTTTTATTTTATTTAAGTTTTTTATTTTTAGGTTTATTTTATTTTTTAGTTTTGTTTAAGTCTTTATTTATTTTATTATAGTGTAGTTTTCACTTTTTATTTTTTTTATTTTAAGGTTTAGGTTGAGGTTTAAGCCTAGGTTGTAGTTTAGGTTTTTATTTTATTTTATTTAGGTTTAGGTTTTTTAATTTATTTATTTTTTTAGGTTTTATTTAGTTCAGGTTTAGGTTTTTAGGTTTTTAGGTTTTAGGGTTTAGGGTTTAGAGTTTAGGGTTTACGGTTTAGATTTTATTTATTTTAGTTTAGTTTATTTTAGTTTAGGATTATGTTTATTTTATTTTATTTATTTTAGGTTTAGGTTTTTTTAGATTAGGGTTTTGGTATTATTTTTTAGGTTTATGTTTTTATTTAGTTTTTATTTTATTTTATTTTAGGTTTATTTTATTTTTATTTTACGTTTGGTTTTTACTTTTATTTAGGTTTTTCATTTTTAGGTTTATTTTATCTTTTAGTTTACTTTAGGTTTTTATTTATTTTATTTTAGTTTAGTTTTAATTTTTTTATTTTGTTTTATTTTTAGGTTTAGGTTTTAGTTTAGTTTTTTATTTTATTTAGTTTTAGGTTTTATTTATTTTATTTTAATTTTATTTTAGGTTTAGGTTTAGGGGGAGAGGTTAGTTTTTAGGGTTTAGGATTTGTTGGTTTAAGTCCAGGGTTATAGATTTTAAGGTTTAGTGTTTAGGGTTTAATGTTTAGGGTTCAGGGTTTTAGGGTTTAGGGTTTAAGGTTTAGGGTTTAGGGTTTAGAGTTTTCAGGTTTAGGGTTTAGGATTATAGGTTTAGGGTTTAGAGTTTAAGTTTAATTTTATAGTTTAGGGTTTAGGTTAGTGGGTTTAGGTTTGGTTAGGTTTAGGGAATTATGGTTTAGGGTTTAGGGATTAGGGTTTAGGGATTAGTGTTTAGGCTTTAGGGTTTAGAGTTTTTGGGGTTTAGGGTTAGTTTTTGGGTTTAGGGTTTAGGGTTTAGGGTTTAGGATTTAATGTTTTGGGTTTGGGGTTTAGGGTTTAGGTTTTTTTAAAAACATTTGAGTAAACTTGTATGTTTAAGTTTATTTAGTATATTTAGTTTCTTCTATATTTCTGTTTAGGTTTGTTTTTTTAATTTTCATTTAGTTTATTGTATTTTTTATGTTTATTTATTATAGTTTAGGATTTTTATTTAAGTTTATTTATTAGGTTTATGTGAAGTCTATGTTTATTTTTTAGTTTAATTTTATTTTTAGTTTATTTTTTAGGTTTAGGTTTTATTATTTATTTTTAGGTTTATTTTTATGTTTAAGCTTTTATTTTATTTTATTTTTGGCTTATTTTATTTTTATTTTACATCTAGTTTTTATTTTATTTAAGTTTTTATTTTTAGGTTTATTTTATTTTGTTAGTTCAATTTAGGTTTTTATTAATTTTATTTTAGTTTAGATTTAATTTTTTATTTTATTTTATTTTTATGTTTAGGTTGTGGTTTAGGTTGTGGTTTAGGTTTAGGTTAAGGTTTTTTTTTTAGGTTTTTATTTTATTTATGTTTAGGTTTTTTTATTTATTTTATTTTTAGGTTTGATTTAGTTTAAGTTTTTAGGGTTTAGGGTATGGGTTTTGGGTGTAGGGTCTAGGGTTGTAGATTTTAGGGTTTAGGGATTAGGATTTTGTGGTTAGGGTTTTAGGTTTAGCGTTTAGGGTTTAGGGTTTAGGGCTTTAGGCTTTTAGGGTTTAGAGTTTAGTGTTAGTTTTTCTGATTAGGGTTTAGGTTGGGTTTAGTTGGGTTTGGTTTTAGGGTTTAAGAATTTAGGATTTAGGGTTTAGGTTAGGATTTAGGGTTTAGTTTAGCCATGCTTTAGGGTTTATGGCTTTTGGGGTTTGGGATTAGTTTTAGGGTTTAGGGTTTAAGGGTTAGGGTTTAGGATTTAGTGTTTAGGGTTTAGCATTAGTTTTTTTTTAAATTAAGTAAATTTATTTGTTTATGTTTATTTTATATTTCTATTTAGGTTTATTTGTTTATTTTATTTTGTTTAGTTTATTTATTTTATGTTTATTTATTTTAGTTTAGGATTTTTATTTTAGTTAATGTTTTAGGTTTATGTGAGGTTCATATTTATTTTTTAGTTTAATTTTAATTTTCTTTTATTTTTTTAGGTTTAAGTTTATTGTTTATTTTTAGGTTTATTTTTTTAGTTTATGTTTTTATTTTATTTTATTTTAGGTTTATTTTTTTTATTTTATGTTTAGTTTTTATTTTATTTAGGTTTTTAATTTTTAGATTTATTTTATTTTTTAGTTTAATTTAGGTTTTTATTTATTTTATTTTAGTTTAGTTTTTATTTTTTATTTTATTTTATTTTTATGTTTAGGTTTTAGTTTAGGTTTTTATTTTATTTAGGTTTAGATATTTTTATTTATTTTATTTTTTAGGTTTGATTTAGTTTAGGTTTTTAGGGTTTTGGGTTTTGGGTTTTTTGGGTTTAGGGTATATGGAGGTTTTAGGGTTTGGGGGAGGGAGGTTTAGGGTTTAAGGAGGGGTTTAGAGGGTCCGGGAGTTTTAGGGTGGAAAGTTTAGGTTTAGTGATCAGGTTAGTATGGTCAGTGTGATGGGGTTAGAGGATTAGGATTTAGGAGAGAGGTGGGTTTAGGTTGGGAGGTTTAGGGAGGGTTTAGATTTAGGAGTTTAGGTTTAGTGAGGTTTAGAGTTTTAGTGTGGTAGGGTGGGTTTAGGTTTTGAGGAGTGGTAGGGAGGTTTAGGTTTAGAGAGGGTTTAGGAAGAGGTTTAGTTTAGGTTTAGGTTTAGGGTTTAGGTTTAGGTGGTAGGGTTTAGTGGTCAGTAGGTTTAAGTGGTTAGTTTAGGTTTAGGGTTTAGAGTTTAGGGTTTATGGTTTATGGTTAGTTTTAGAGTTTAGGGTTTGGGGTTTAAGGTTTAAGATTTAGTGTTTAGGGTTTACGATTTGAGATTTAGTATTTTTTTTAACAAGTAAACTGGTAGGTTTAGGTTTATTTAGTTTATTTTATATTTTTATTTAGGATTATTTTTTTATTTAGTTTAGTTTATTTTAGTTTAAGATTTTTATTTTAGTTTATTTTTAGGTTTATGTTTATGTTTATTTTTTTAATTTAGTTTTATTTTTACTTTATTTTTTAGGTTTAGGTTTTATTTTTTAATTTTTGGTTTAGGTTTAGGTTTTTATTTTACTTTTTTAGGTTTAAGTTTTAGGTTTTTATTTTTGGTTTTGTTTTTTAGTTTAGGTTTGGGTTTATTTTTAGTTTATTTTATTTTATTTAGTTTAGATTTAGGTTTAGGTTTAGTTTATTTGAGGTTATTATTTAGGTTTTATTTATTTCAGTTTAGTTTATTTTAGTTTAGGTTTATGTTTATTTTATTTTGTATTTTTGGTTTAGGTTTTTTTTTAGTTTAAGGAATATATTTTAATTTTTATTTTTTTTTTGGATTTTAATTTTAGGTTTATTGTTTAGGTTTAAGTTTTTATTTAAGTTTTATTCTATTTTATTTTAGGATTATTTTATTTTTATTTTACATTTAGGTTTAATTTTATTTAAGTTTTCTATTTTTAGGTTTTTTATTTTCTTAGCTTAGTTTATGTTTTTATTTATTTTCTTTTATTTAAGATTTTATTTTTTTTATTTTATTTTCTTTCTAGGTTTAGGTTTAGGTTTAGGTTTTAGTTTATGTTTTTATTTTATTTTATTATTATATTTTATCTTGGTTTAGGTTTTGTTTATGTTTTATTTAGTTTAGGTTTAGGTTTTTAGCTTTTTAGGGTTTATGATTTGTTTAGGGTTTAGGGTTTAGGGTTTGGGATTTAGGGTTCAGGGTTTAGGGGTTTTTTTTAGGGTTTAGGGTTTAGGGTTTATGTTTTAGGGTTTTAGGGTTTTGGGTTTAGGGTTTTAGGATTTATGGTTTAAGGTTTAGGGTTTAGAGTTTTTAGGGTTTAGGGTTTAGGTTTTAGGTTTAGGTTTTAGGTTTAGTTTTGTGTTTCGAGTTTTTGGTTATTTTTTAACAGAGAATAAATTAAAATTCAACATTTCTTTTTTTTTATTTCATCAACCAAGTAACACACTGAGTTTTCTAAGACAAAAGTGAATATAGAGATAAAAATTGAGAACGTATAGAGCAAATCAAAAACCTTAGATAGCTAGAACTGTCTCTGCTATAAAGACAAAGTTCCACAAGCAGCTGATCAGATCGATCGTTCTTTAGTTTCTCCAGTTCCATCAGAACCACCCCAACTTCTCGAGCAGCGGGATCCACCATCATATCCTTGATCTCTCCCTCCGCCACCACCATGGCTGTAACCTCTGTCGCTCCTCCCACCTCAATAACCACCACTGCTCTGACCACCACCTGCATATCCACCAGCATCTCCATATCCCTAACCTCCACTACGATAACAACCACCTCCAGCTTTGCCTCCACTGGATCTATCTGAGCCCGTTGACGGTGAAGTTCGCCTTTCATTCCTTTCTTAGGGTTTAGGTTTATTAAGTTTGAGGGTTTATGTTTATTTTTTAATTTATTTAGTTACTTTAGGTTTAGGTTTAGGTTTAGGGTTTGGGGTTTAGAGTTTAGGGTTTGAGGTTTAAGGTTAGGGTTTAGGTTTTAGGGTATAGGGTTTAGGGTTTAGGGTTTTGGATTTAGGGCTTAGGGTTTAGAGTTTTTTAGGGTTTAGGGTTTATGGTTTTTTTAAATTAAGTAAACCAGTAGGTTTAGGTTTATTTAGTTTATTTTTTATTTATTTTAGTTTATTTTATTTTTTTATTTTTATTTAATTTTATTTTTTTATTTAGTTTAGTTTATTTTTCATTTTAGTTTTTTAGGTTTATTTATTTCATTTTTATTAGTAGGTTTTATTTTTTACTTTTAGGTATAGGTTTAGGGTTTTATTTTATTTTTTTAGGTTTAGGTTTGAGGTTTATTTTTAGGTTTCATTTTTTAGTTCAGGTTTAGGTTTATTTTTAGTTTATTTTATTTTGTTTAGTTTAGCTTTAGGTCTAGGTTTAGTTTATTTTATATTTAGTTTTAGGTTTTATTTATTTTAGTTTAGGTTTAGGTTTATTTTATTATGTTTATCTTATTTTTATTTTAGGTTTGAATTTTTTTTTTAGATTAGGGTTCAATGTTTTGTTTTTAGTTTTAAAGTTTTTTAGGCTTTAGTGTTTACGGTTTGGGGTTTAGGATTGTAGGTTTAGGGTTAGTTTTAGGGTTTAGGGCTTAGGATTTATGGTTTAGGGTTTAGGGTTTAGGATTTTTTTTTTTAAATTAAATAAATCAGTAGGGTTAGGTTTATTTAGTTGATTTTTTTAAAATTATTTTTGCTTATTTTATTTTTTATTAGTATTTAGGTTTATTTTTTTATTTTATCTAGTTTAGTTTATTTATTTTAAATTTCTTTATTTTTGTTTAAGTTTTTTATATTAGTTTAATTTTTTGGTTTAGGTTTAGATTTATTTTTATTTTTTAGTTTAGTTTTAATTTTATTAGATTTTTTAGGTTTAGGTTTTATTTTTCATATATAGGTTTAGGTTCAGGTTTTTATTTTATTTTTTTAGGTTTAGTTTTTAGGTTTATTTTTAGGTTTTATTTTTTTAGTTTAGGTTTAAGTTTATTTTTAGTTTATTTTATTTTATTTAGTTTAGGGTTTTGGTTTAAGTTTAGGTTTTATTTATTTTATTTTAGTTTATTTTAGTTTAGGATTAGGTTTATTTTATTTTGTTTCTTTTATGTTTAGGTTTTCTTTTTTAGTTTAGGGTTTACATTTTTTTTATATTTATTTTTAGGTTTTCTTTTTAGGTTTATTTTTTAGGTTTAGGTTTTTAATTAGGTTTAGTTTTATTTTATTTTTATTTTACATTTATTTTTTTTTGTTTAGGTTTTTTATTTGTAGGTTTATTTTATTTTATTTAGTTTAGTTTAGATTTTTTACTTATTTTATTTTAATTTTGTTTTTATTTTTTATTTTATTTTCTTTTTAGGTTTAGGTTTTAGTTTAGGTTTTTTTTTATTTCATTTTATTTAGGTTTATGTTTTTTATTATATTTATTTTTTAGTTTTTATTTAGTTTAGGTTTAGGTTTTTAAGTTTTTAGGTTTTTAGGGTTTAGGGTTTAGGGTTTAGTGTTTAGGGTTTAGGGTTTATGGTTTAAGGTTTATGGTTTTGGTTTAGGTTTAGCGTTTTTTTTTTTTTTTATTTTTTTTGTTTTTCTAAATTAAAAGCGGTATGTTTAGGTTTATTTAGTTTATTTTTTATTTTGATTTAGGTTTTATTTTTATTTAGTTTAGTTTATTAATTTTAGTTCATTTTTTTAATTTTATGTTTAGGTTTAAGTTTATTTTTTAGTTTAGTTTTATTTTTATTTTATTTTTTTGGTTTAGGTTTTATTTTTCATTTTTAGGTTTAGGTTTTGGTTTTTATTTTATTTTTTAATGTTTAGGTTTTAGGTTTTAATTTTCGATTTATTTTTAGGTTTTATATATTAGTTTAGGTTTATTTTATTTAGTTTAGGATTATGTTTAGGTTTCGATTTTATTTATTTTAGTTTAGGTTTAGGTTTATTTTATTTTTATTTTAGGTTTTTTTAGGGTCTAGGTTATATTTTTTATTTTTTTAGGTTTATTGTTTAGGTTTAGGTTTTTATTTGGTTTTTTTATTTAATTTTATGTTTATTTTATTTTTATTTTAGGTTTTGTTTTTATTTTATTTAGGTTTTTAATTTTGTAGTTTAGTTTAGGTTTTTATTTATTTTATTTTAGTTTATTTTTATTTTTTTATTATATTTTCATTTTAGGTTTAGGTTTAGGTTTAAGTTTTAGCTTATGTTTTTATTTTATTTTGGTTTAGGTTTATTTATTTATTTTATTTTCTTGTTTGAATTAGTTTACTTCTAGATTTTTAACTTTTTAAGGTTTATGGTTTAGGGTTTAGGGTTTAGGGTTTAGGGTAAAGGATTTAGGATTTTTTTGAGTTTAGGGTTTAAGATTTAGGTTTATGGTTTAGTGGTTAGCATTTAAGGTTTTAGGGTTAGGGTTTAGGGTTTAAGATTTAGGTTTTAGGTTTAAGGTTCAAGTTTTAATTTAGGGTTTAGGGTTTTTAGTTTTTTATAAAAAGAGAACTATATCAGATTCAACATTTCTTCTTTTGGTCTATTTTTTACTTGAGTTTTATTTTTATTTTATTTTTAAGTTAGGTTTTATTTTTTTATTTTAGGATTAGGTTTAGGTTTAGGTTTTTCTTTTATTTTTTTAGGTTTAGGTTTTAGGTTTTTATTTTATGTTTATTTTTAGGTTTTACTTTTAAGTTTAGGTTTAGGTTTATTTTTAGTTTATTTTATTTTATTTAGCTTACGGTTTAGGATTAGGTTTAGGTTTTATTTATTTTAGTTTATTTTATTTTATGTTTAGGTTTATTATATTTTGTTTATTTTATTTTTATTTTAGGTTTTGTTTTTTTTAGTTCAGGGTTTAGGTTTTAATTTTAGGTTTATTTTTTATGTTTAGGATTTTATTTAGTTTTTATTTTATTTTATTTTAAGTTTATTTTAGGTTTATTTTATTTTAATTTTACATGTAGTTTTATTTTATTTAGTTATTTATTCTTACATTTATTTTATTTTAGTTTAGTTTAGGTTTACTTATTTTTATTATAGTTTATTTTAATTAGTTTATTTTATTTTATTTTTAGGTTTAGGTTTAGGCTTTAGTTTAGGTTTTTATTATATTAATTTATATTTATTTTATTTAGGTTTATGTTTTATTTATTTATTTTATTTTTAGGTTTTATTTAGTTTAGATTTAGGTTTTAAGGTTTTTAGGGTTTGGCATTTATGGTTTAGGGTTTGGGGTTTTAGGGTTTAGGGTTTAGTGTTTAGGCTTTAGGGTTTAGGGTTTAGGATTTATAGGGTTTATGGTTTAGGGTTTAGGGTACACACCATACAATCAAAGTAGTTATATGAATAATTTGAACTTAACACCCCCACCACCACTACGATAACAACCACTTCCTCCTTCTTGTGGTCTTGCTCCTAACATAAAATTATATACTGGATGAAGCTGAATTATCATGTCATTAAGGTTAACACTGATGGCTCAGTTTCTAATCGCTTTTATGGTTATGCGGAGATTTTAAGAGATTATAGTGGTCAGGTTATCTCTGCATTTGCTGCTCCTCTAGAACCCTATTTTGTTTTATTTGCTGAGCGTAAAGGTCTGCACTATGGGATTTCTGTCTGCTTACAGAAAGGATTTCAAGAGATTTAGTTCGAAGTTTATGCTCTCCTTCTTCTTGAATTATTAAATTCAAGAGCTCAAGGAAATGTTGAAGTGTCTTATTTACTTAACCAGACCAGGAGGCTTCTTGCCAACCTAGATTATCAAATTTCTCATATTTGTTGGGAAGGTAATTGTGCTAATTTTCTTGCTAATTGGGGAGCCAAGTCTTCCTCTTTGAATCTATTCCCTTGTCCTCTGTCCACATAATTTGGCCAGTAGTCTCCACATATGATGCGATTATGACCAGAATCCTCTGATCAGGTGGTTGCCACCAAATGGAACCATTATATTACAGTCACGACTATATCCCGTATGTTCCCAAATGGCTCTTCCATTTGAGATGTGAACTATAGGGTGCACTTGATAGAGAAAAAATCCCTATGTTAGCTAAGCTAAATTTAAATTTAAGCTTATGGCCTTAAATAAATGCCACCCTAGATCTACAAAGCCTCCTTGGATGACGCAACCCATGGCTGCTGAAAGAGATCATTCGGTCAGGTTTGGTTGACTACCTCCTCTGACTAAGTAGACTAGGGACCACGATATCTCGGGATGACGGAACCATAGGATCTTGATCGCCGCCATCATTCCCCATGAATTCTTCTTTCAATTTTCGGTGTCGCATTCCTCGATTTAGCCTTCCAACCTTCATTTTTCCGCAAACCGGGGAAGAACATCGTCAAGAGGTGAATTCCTCTTTCGATTTCTGATGTCGCATTCCTTGCATAACCCATCCAATTTTCACCTCACCGCAATCAGGGGAAAAACATCGTCAAGAGGTGAATTCTTCTTTAGCTTAGGGTTTAGGGTTAGTTTAGGGTTTAGGATTAGTTTAGGTTTTAAGTTTTAGGGCTTTAGGGTTTATGGTTTTAGGGTTTATGGTTTAGGGTCTAGTGTTTAGGGTTAGTTTATGGTTTAGGGTTTAGGGTTTAGGTTTTTTTTAGGATTTATGGTTTAGGGTTTAAGGGTAGAGGTTTAGGGTTTATGGTTCACTATTAGTTTTAGGGTTTAGGGTTTAGTTTTTTTTTTTAAATTAAGTAAACCGATAGGTTTAAGTTTATTTAGTTTATTTTTTATTTATTTTATTTTATTTTATTTTTTATTTATATTTTCGTATATTTTTTATTTTTATTTTGTTTAGTTTATTTATTTCAGGTTTATTTATTTTTAGTTTTTTATTTTATTTTTTTTTAGGTTTAGCTTTATGTTTATTTTTAATTTAATTTAATTTTTTTTATTTTTAGGTTTAGCTTTTAGGTTTTTCTTTTATTTTTTTAGGTTTAGATTTTCGGTTTTTATTTTAGGTTTTTTTTTTGTCTAG
The DNA here is from genome assembly GCA_021442155.1 of Cymbidium sinense. Taxonomy (NCBI): domain Eukaryota; kingdom Viridiplantae; phylum Streptophyta; class Magnoliopsida; order Asparagales; family Orchidaceae; genus Cymbidium; species Cymbidium sinense. The sequence goes on from CM038216.1 coordinate 198,726,358, forward strand.
GTTTAGGTTTATTTTTAGTTTATTTTATTTATTTAGTTTAGGGTTTAGGTTTATTTTATTTTAAGTTTAGGTTTATCTTTTATTTATTTTAGTTTAGTTTATTTTAGTTTAGGTTTATTTTTATTTATTTTTATTTATTTTAGGTTTAGGTTTTTTTTTAGTTTAGGGTTTATGTTTTATTCTTTATTTATTTTTAGGTTTGATTTTTTGGTCTATTTTTTAGGTTTAGGTTTTTATATAGTTTTTATTTTATTTTATTCTAGGTTTTTTTTACATTTAGTTTTATTTTATTTAAGTTTTTATTTTTAGGTTTATTTTTTTAGTTTAGTTTAGGTTTTTATTTATTTTATTTTAGTTTAATTTTTACTTTTGGTTTAGATTTAGGTTTTAGTTTAGGTTTTTATTTTATTTAATTTTTTATCTTATTTCGGTTTAGGTTTATTCATTTATTTTATTTTTAGGTTTTATTTAATTTAGGTTTAGGTTTTTAGGGTTTAGGGTTTAGGGTTTAGATTTAGGTTTAGGGTTAAGGTTTTAGTTTAGGATTTGGGGGTTTTTTTAAGCAGAGAACAAATTCAAATTCAACATTTCCTCTTTTCAATTTCATCAACCAAGTAACAAACCAAGGAAGTGAGGTAATCAAATGACCTCCTTGGGGCTAGCTAAATCCCCGTGTTCCCGGGATGTCCAGACTATATACCCATTACCATTCAATCTTATATAAATCAACACATGAATAGAGAAAAGAGAACTTAGCATTGATACACTTAAGCTATAAGTACATGTGTTTCTTATGTATTTATAACTAGCACCATAACACATATTATTATTCATTTATAAGTTTTTGAAAAGTACATTTGGATTTAATAATGATAATAGCCATGCATATGTTAAATTAAATCATCACATGAAAGCTTACATAAAAGAAATGCATTTTATTTTACTTGATTTTGAAAAGATGGATGCATGATTTCAAATGACATACCAAATTTAACATGATTGGAAAGAGGATAATCAAATATAAGCATGTGATTTATTGAACCAAACTAGTTCTTAAGGACAATCAAATCAAATAAGATTATTTAAAGCAAACCAAAGCTTCTTTATTAGTTAAGTTTTGATTTGATTTGATTTAAAAAGGAGAATAGAAATATCACTTGATATTTTAAACCCATTCCCACATTAGTGATTTGATTTAATTTAAGGAAATGTAATTAAGTTGATTTTATGGGTTAATTAAATTGAACTCTTAATTAGATGAATTAATTACCCTTACCTATGTCACCTTAAAGTGATTAACTAAATAATTATGAGCCAACATGATATGCATGGAAAATAAACTTGCAATGATCCTAGAAAAAAAGGGGTCTAATGCAATTGGCTCATGATTAATAGTTAATTTGATTAAGGGACTTAATTAATTACTATTATAGTTTTCCCACACATGTGGACTAACCATAATTTCATTAAACTCCTTTATGTTATTAAACACCTAAAGATCTACCCCATGATTTAATTAATTAAGGTCTGATGTGATTATGATTTTAATTTGAGTGATTTAATTAATTAGTTAAATTTCAATTAATTTCATTTTAAAAATGGGGAAATCAACTTAGTGAATGGGGTCCCAACCTTATTCCTTAGTTCATTTAGTGCTGAACAATGATTAATAAACTTAATTTATGAATTTATTATTATTCATGGGATTAATTAAGCATTAATTAAGTTAAAAGAGTAGTTAATGTTTAATTAGTCAATTTTCCTAATTAAGTGAGCAATAAATCCCATGAAAATCATTGGAGGCATATGTTATCCCATTAAATTAACCCACAAAATTTGGGATTAATCTTAAGTAATTAAAGAGTAATAAAGCTAATTAATTTTTTAATTAAACCTTAATTACTATTCAAGATTAGTTAAGATCATTTTAATTAATTTTCCTTTGAAATACTTTTAAAATAACTATTTATTTGCTTTTTTTTCTTTCTTTATGATTTTTTATGATTTTAAGAAGTTTGAGCCATTAAAAATGATTAATTAAACCTAATTAAAGCTTAATCCTATTGGCACCATGTGGCGCACTGATGCGGTGCGCTTTTCATGGGATTGGCTACTTAAAAGTTATCTAACTCTATGTGCGGTGGCAGACGTACTTTCTCATCAGCCATCCAATCTAACATCGAACGACTACGATTAATCTCACAGCTTAATAGGATTAAATCAGATCAATTTAGCAGATCTAATCATGACCGTCCATTTCAATAATGCAGAATGGATGGTGTGTGATTTAATGTCACACCAGTGAGGGAGAATGGAGTCTGTCCACTATTGCTCACTTGATCCGAGCTTACCCGAGCTCAGATCAACTCCAAAAGGATCCCACACCTTCACGGCATCGATCGGAGGGAATCCAATGGTCAAGATCACACGAGATGCAAATTTTCTTCAAAAAGCTCCAACCCATTTTTTACTAAGGATCAGTTTTGGAAGTATACCTCACTGGAGTTCAAGTGTAGACGAGGCCTTATTGAGCAATAATTAGATCAATTCCTCGATGTTCACTCGAATGGCCATGAACTGATAATTTTGAGCTTAGTTTTGATCGAAGTCCCACCTCTAATGCTCGAAAAGCTTGGAAGATGATTCGTTCTTGCTCGACAAGGCCTAGGGAAGTTGTGTGCAAAGTTAATTTGACTTTGATAGAGAAATGGGGAAGTTAGGTCAAAAATGGGAATGTCCTATTTTGGGATAGACTATAATGGAATTTTCTGATCGAGGAACGAGCTTGGGAGCTTAGGGAATGGCTCTAGCGGCTCATCTTGGGTAGCTAGGGCTCTAAAAAATGAATTTTGTGTGTGTTTGAGTGGAAACGAGGGAGTGTATACCCCTTCATCTTGATCAATGATGGGGTTTAGTTCTAATGGCCATCCCACCATCTCGTGGAGTCGGTGTGGAGGAGTTGAGTTGAGTTGGCTTGGTTGGTTCAAGGAGTGGTGGTGGCTGCCAAGGAGTAATCATGGGTGTCCTATGGGTTTCAAATGCTCCAATGGGGAGGGTGGGGTGATTTCACCTCCCATGGGTCATGGCTAAGCTAACCACACCTTAGGTTAGGTTGGGCAGCTTCTTTGCTTCCCAAGTTTTAGGTTTTTATTTTAGGTTTATTTTTATGTTTTATTTTTTTTAGTTTAGGTTTAGGTTTATTTTTAGTTTAATTTATTTTATTTAGTTTAGGTTTAGTTTTAGGTTTAATTTACATTTGGTTTAAGTTTATTTTATTTATTTTAGTTTTAGTTTTAGTTTAGTTTAGGTTTATTTTATTTATTTATTTTATTTTATTTTAGTTTAGATTTTTTTTAGTTTAGGGTTTATGTTTTATTTTTATTTATTTTTAGGTTTATTTTTAGGTTTATGTTTTATTTAGTTTATTTTATATTATAAGTTTATTTTATTTTCTTTAGTTTTATTTTATTTAAGTTTTTATTCTTAGTCTTATTTTATTTTAGTTTAGTTTAGATTTTATTTTATTTTATTTTATTAATTTATTAATGGTTCTTTATTTATTTTATTTATGGTCTTATTTAGTTTAGGTTTAGCTTTTGGATCTAGGGTAGGGTGGGAGGGTCAGATTTGGGGGCCCAGGGTCAGGCTCAGGATCAGGGTCAGGGAATGCAGTGGGCCTGTGGCTAAAGATTTGAGGTTTAGTGGTAGAGCCAGTCAGATTTCTGTCCCAGTGGCCTTAGGCTTTAGCCTCAGTGTAGGGTTTTGTGGTTTAGGGTGTGGATTTAGTTTAGGCCAGAGTTTAGGGCCTAGGGTTTTGTTCAGAGTTGTTATGGTTGTATTAGTGGTGGTAGGTGTAGGGTTGTAGGTTTATGGTTTAGAGGGTCCAGGATTTAAGGTGGGAGGGTTTTTTAAAACAAGCAAACCCAGTTTAGGTTTATTTAGTTCATTTAATTTTATTTTATTTAGGTTTATTTTTTTATTTATTTATTTATTTTAGGTTTATTAATTTTAGTTTAGTTTTTTTAGTTTATTTTAGGATTAGGTTTAGGTTTATCGATTTTGGATTAGTTTGATTTTATTTTATTTTATGTTTATTTTTTTTTTAGATTTAGGTTTATTTTAGATTTATTTTAGGTTTAAATTTTAGTTTATTTTTAGTTTATTTTATTTTATTTAGTTTAGGTTTGGTTTTGTTTATTTTAGTTTGGTTTAGGTTTTATTTATTTTAGTTTATTTTATTTTAAGGTTTAGGTTTATTTTATTTTGTTTTATTGGTTTATGTTTTTTTGGTTTAGGTTTAGCTTTATTTTATTTATTTTAGGTTTATTTTTGGTTTAGGTTTTATCGTTTTATTTTATTTTATTTTAGGTTTATTTTATTTTTTATTATGTTTAGTTTTATTTTATTTAAGTTTTATTTTAGGTTTATTTTATTTTATAGTTTAGGTATTTATTTATTTTAGTTTAGTTTTATTTTATTTTACTTTGGTTTAGGTTGAGGTTTAGGTTTAGGTTTAGGTTTAGGTAAGTCATTTAGGCTTTTATTTTAGTTTATTTTTATTTTATTTAAGTTTATTTATTTGTTTTATTTTAGGTTTATTTATTTAAGTTTAGGTATGGTTTGTAGGATTTAGGGCTCAGGGTTTGGGGTTTAGGGCCCAGGGTTTATGATCAGTTTGTGGGTTTAGGATTTGTGGTGGTATAGGTTTTAGGGTTTATGGTTTAGGGTTTAGGTTACTTTTGTGGTTTTATGGTTTAGGGTTCATTTTTAAAATTAAGCAAACCCATGTGTTTTGTTTATTTAGTTTATTTTTTATTTATTTTAGTTTATTTAAGTTTATTTTATTTTATTTAGTTTAGTTTATTTATTTTAGGTTTATTTTAGTTTAAGTTTTATTTTATTTTAATTTTAGGTTTTATTTTATTATTTTAGTTTAGTTTTAGTTTTATTTTATTTTTTATGTTTAGGTTTTATTTTATTTTAGCTTAGTTTTATTTTTTTTTTCAAATGTTTAGGTTTTAGGATTTTATTTTAGGTTTTTTTGGTTTTATTTTAGTTTAGGTTTATGTTTATTCTAATTTATTTTATTTTATTTAGGTTTAAGTTTTTTAGGTTTAATTTTTTTTAGGTTTAGGTTTAGGTTTTATTTATTTTATTTTAATTTATTTTAATTTGCTTTTAGGTTTATTTTATTTTATTTTAGGTTTAGGTTTTTTTTAGTTTAGCCTTTAGGTTTTATTTCTTATTTATTTTAGGTTTATTTTAGGTTTAAGTTTTATTTAGTATTTATTTTATTATCGTTTATTTTATTTTATTTTACGTTTAGTTTTATTTTATTTTAATTTTTTTATTTTTAAGTTTAGTTTAGGTTTTGTTTATTTTATTTTATTTTAGTTTTATTTTTATTTTGTTTTCTTTTAGGTTTAGGTTTAGGTTTATGTTTTACTTTATGTTTTATTTTGTTTTATTTTATTTTATTTGGTTAAATTTTATTTATTTTAGTTTTAGGTTTTATTTTATTTAGTTTAGGTTTTAGCTAGGGTTTGTGCTAGGGTTTTGTGGGTTAGTGGTTTAGGGTTTAGGGTTTAGGTTAGTTTATTTTAGGGTTTAGGGTTTAGGTTTAGGGTTTAGGGTTTTTAGGTTTTAAGGTTTAGAATTTAGAGTTTAGGTTTTAGGTCTAGGGTTCAGGTTTTAGTTTAGGGTTTGGGGTTTTAGGCTTTTTTTAATAGAGAACAAATTCAGATTCGACATTTCTTCTTTTTGAACTCATCAGCCAAGTAACACACCAAGTTTTCTAAAACACAGGTGATGACATAGATAAAAAGTGAGCATGCATAGAGCAAATTAGAAACTAGATAACTAGAACCTGCTCTACTAAAGATAGTTCAATAATGATGGATCACCGTTATTTAGTTTCTGCTCATCGAACCACCGCCTCTAGCGGATCCACCATCATATCCCTCAACCACCACCAATGATAGTAACCTTCTCGCTTCCTCTGATAACCACCACTACTCGACCACCACCTCCATATCCACCAAGACCTCCAGATCCCCCCCCCCCCCGCCACTGGAGCATAGCCCTCGCTTCACCTCCATTGCCAAATCTAGATTGAGCTTGGTTGATGGTGATGTTCCTGCCAACAAGGTTCTGCCTAATTTTAGAGTTTAGATTTATGTCTATTAGGTTATAGGGGTTTAGGTTTGTTTTTTAATTTATTTAGTTACTTTTGGTTTAGGTTTAGTGTTTGGGGTTTAGGGTTGTGGAGCATTTAGGGTTTAGTGGGTTTAGGGTTTGTGGTTTATGCTTTAGGGTTTAAGGTGGTTTAGGTTTAGGTTTAGGGGGTTTAGTTTGGTAGATTTTTAAGGGTGTGGTTTAGGGTAGGTTTAATGTAGGTTTAGGTGTAGTGTTTAGTGGTTAAGAGTTTGAGTTTAGTTTATTTACTTAGTTTATTTTTTATTTGTTATAATTTATTTTATTTTTATTTTACTTAAGATTATTTTTATTTAGTTTATTTTTTTTATTTAGTTTATTTATTTTATTTTAGGTTCATTTATTTTAGTTTATTTATTTTAAGTTTAAGTTTATTTTTAGTTTAATTTATTTTATTTAATTATGGTTTAGGTTTAGGTTTAGGTTTTATTTATTTTAGTTTATTTTTTTATTTAGCTTAGGGATTAGGTTTAGTTTATTTTAGCTTTAAGTTTAGGTTTTATTTATTTTAGTATAGTTTATTTTATTTTATTTTTTTTATTTTAGGTTTAGGCTATTTTTTCAGTTTAGGGTTTAGTCTTTATTTTTTTATTTATTTTTAGGTTTTATGTTTAACTTTATTGTTTAGGTTTAGGTTTTTGTTTAGTTTTTATTTTATTTTATTTTAGGTTTATTTTATTTTAATTTTACGTTTAGGTTTTATTTTATTTATTTTATTTTAGGTTTATTTTATTTATTTAGTTTAATTTAGATTTTATTTATTTTATTTTAGTTTAGTTTTTCTTTATTTTATTTTATCTTTTATGTTTAGGTTTAGGTCTTAGTTTATGTTTTATTTTATTTTATTATTTTATTTTATTTAGGTTTATTTATTTATTTATTTTTTTTAGGTTTTATTTAGTTTAGGTTTAGGTTTTTATGTTTTAAGGTTTAGAGTTTAGGGTTTGGGATTGGGTTGGGTTTAGGGTTTAGGGTTTAGGCTCAGGTGTTTGGGTGGTGTTTGTGGGTAGGGTTTAGGGTTTGTGGTTTAGTTTGGGTTTAGGGTTTGGGTTTAGGATCTGGTTTAGGGTTGTGGTTTAGGGTTTTGTGGGTTTAAGGTTTACATTTAGGTTTAGGTTTTAGGTCTAGGGTTCAGGTTTTAGTTTAGGGTTTAGGATTTTTTTATTTTTTTTAACAAAGAACAAATTCATATTCAACATTTCTTCTTTTTGAATTCATCAACCAAGTAACAGACCAAGTTTTCTATGGCACAAGTGACGACATAGGTAAAAAAAGAGCATGCATAGAGCAAAACAAAAACCCTAGATAACTAGAACTGTCTCTACATTAAAGACACAGTTCCATAAGTAGTTGATCGGATCGACTATTCTTCATTTTCTCTAGTTCCCATCCGAGCCTCTCGAGTAGCGGGATCCACTATCATATTCCTCTCCCACTACCACGGTTGTAACCTCCTCCCTCCTCCTCGAGCAACCACCACCTCCATATCCAACAAAGACCTCAATATCCCCACCACCACGGATCATCACGGCCTCTCACGCCAAATCTAGAGAGGTCGGGTTGCTAGTGATGTTCCCACTATCAAAGTTCTGCCCATTCTTAGAGTTTAGGTTTAAATCTATTTGGTTTTAGGGTTTAGGTTTGTATTTTAATTTATTTATTCACTTTAGGTTTAGGTTTATGGTTTGGGGTTTAGGGTTTAGGGTTTAGGCTTCATGGTTTAGGATTTAGGGTTTAAGCTTTTAGGGTTTATACTTTTAGGGTTTAGGGTTTAGGGTTTAGTTTAGGGTTTAGATTTAGAGTTTGGGGTTTAGGTTGGGTAGGGTTTGGGGTTTTTAGGTAGGTTTAGGGTTTAGTGTTGTGGTTTAGGGTTAGTTTTATGGTTTAGGGTTTAGGGTTAGGGTTTTTTTAATATATTTTCTTATTTTTTATTTTTTTTTTTTAGGGTTTAGCATTTAGGCTTTAGGTTTTAGGTTTAAAGTTTAGGTTTTAGGATTTTCATTTTATTTAAGATAATAAATTCAGATTTAACATTTCTTCTTTTTGATTTCATCAACCAAGTAACACACCAAGTTTTCTAATACATGTTTATAACATAGATAAAAAATGAGCACGATAAAGAAAATCAAAAACCCTAGATAACTAGAATTGTCTTTACTGTAAAGACACAATTCCATAAGTAGAAAATTGGATTGGCTATTCTTGAGTTTCTCTAGTTTACATTAGAACCAACCCTGCTTGTCGAGCAGCGGGATCCACCATCATATCCCCGATCTCTCCCTCTTCCATCATCATGGCTGTAACCTCTATCTTTCCTCCGGCCTCCATAACCACCACTACTCTGACCACCACTTCCATATCGATAAGCACTTTCATATCCCCTGCCACTACTACGATAGCCACCTATGCCTTCGCCTCCACCACCAGATCTAGACTGAGCCTGGTTGATGGTGATGTTCCTACCAAGGTTCTTCCCATTTTTAGGGCTTTCATTTAGGTTTAGGTTTATTAGGTTTTAGGGTTTAGGTTTATTTTATAAGTTATTTAGTTACTTTAGGTTTAGGTTTAAGGTTTCGATTATAAAGTTTAGGGTTTAGGGTTTAGGTTAGGGTTGGGTGGTTTTGGGGTTTAGGGTTTAGGAGTTTAGGGTTTAGGGTTTAGGGTTTAGGGTTTACGGTTTTAGGTTTTGGGTTTTGGGTTTGGAGTTTGGGGTTTATGGTTTTAGGGTTTAGGGCTTAGGGTTTAGGGTTTAGGATTTAGGTTTAGGGTTCAGGTTTTAGTTTAGGGTTTAGGATTTTTGGTATTTTTTTAACAAAGAATAAATTCATATTCAATATTTCTTCTTTTTCATTTTATCAACCAAGTAACACACCAAGTTTTCTAAGACAGAAGCGATGACAAAGATAAAAAATTAGCATGCATAGAGAAAATCAAAAACCCTAGATAGCTAGACCATTCTATAAAAAAAACACAGATTCATAAGCGCAGATCGACGTTGTTCTTCAATTTTATAATTCCCATTAACCAGCTTATGTGGATCCACCATCATATCCGATCTCCCTTCACCCATGGTCAGAACCTTCATCGCCTCGCCACCTCCATAACCACCTTTGCTCTGACCAACACCTCCATATCCACCAGCGCCTTCAAATTCTCCACCACCACTACGATAACTGCTGCCTCCACCTTCACCTCCACCACCAGATCTAGACTGAGCCTGGTTGACGGTGATGTTCCTACCGTCAAGGTTCTGCTCATTCTGAGGGTTTTCGTTTAGGTTTAGTTTAGTTTTTTAATTTATTTAGTTACTTTAGGTTTAGGTTTAGGGTTTGGGGTTTAGGGTTTATGGTTTAGGTTTAAGGTATAGGGTTTAGGGTTTAGGATTTAGAGTTTAGGGTTTTTTAACTCAAATGATTCCATAACAAAAAAGAAATTACTAATTCAAATAAGACATTATCCTTTAACAACTAATAAATTAGGATAAAATAAATTGCAATTCAAAAATTCACAAAAATAGTATTTCACAAAATGATTTAATTCTGAGAGACAATAAAATTTTATTTTATAGAAGGCCAACAAAGCTTAGTCAAACAATCTAAAACCCATATCATCATCAGATTCCTCAACAGGATCTTCCTTCTTTTCTTCCACTATAGTAGCTGGAGAAGGACTAACAGAAGCATCAAACGAAGTAGCCACATCAAATTTACTAGGATCCTTCAAATACTCTTTAACCTTCTCATCTTGCAGGTAAGTGTAATCAGTGGCAATCATGATGGCGAGGACATTCTTGTAAGCGTTGATGAACATGTGGGGCATTATAGCAAGGGTGGCATAAGAGAGTGTCAGTGAGTGAGAAGTGATCATTGAAAGCCCTGCCAAAAACTTCTCGATGAGATCATCTTTAGTGAGGTCAAGCACTTCAGGACTAAACACTGAACCATCATCATACACAGACTAGATGACAAGGCCATAAGAGAATGGCCTAATCCATAGCTGGGCGAGGAGAGCATCCTTTGAGGATCCCACCTTATCCCTTTTTTTAATTAGCTCAATCGAGGTGATAATTTTAATAGTACCCTTGTTGATCTTAGTTAGGTTGTTGAGAACCAAGAAGAAAGAAGTCTGTGAAGGATCCAGACTAGTGTTGCCTCGAGGAACCACAACATCAATAAGTGCAAGAAGACCAATATGGGAAGGAGCACCAACTTTGTATTTCACAACCTCTTCACTGACTTCTTTAAGATCACCTTTCATAAAAATTCGGCTCAACTGGGGTTTAGGGTTTAGGGTTTAGGGTTTTAGGGTTTAGGGTTTCGGGTTTAACATTTAGGGTTAGGATTTAGGATTTAGGGTTTAGGGTTTAGGGTTTAGGGTTTGGGGTTTAGGGTTTTTTAGAGTTTAGTTTAGGGTTTAGGGTTGTAAGTTTAGTGTTGTATGCTTAGGGTTTATGGTTTAGGGTTTAGGATTTATGGTTTACCTATTTTAAAAAAATTAAGTAAACTAGTAGGTTTAGGTTCATTTAGTTTATTTTGTATATTTTTTTATTTTAGTTTATATTATTTTATATTTTTATTTAGGTTTATTTTTTATTTTTATTTAGTTTAGTTTATTTATTTTTAGTTTAGGGTTTTTATTTAAGTTTATTTTTTAGGTTTAGGTTAGGGTTTAGGTTTATTTTAAGTTGAGTCTTATTTTATTTTATTTTTCATGTTTACATTTTTATTTTATTTTTTATTGTAGGTTTAGGTTTTATTTTATTTTTAAGTTTAGGTTTTAGGTTTCATTTTAGGTTTATTTTAGGTATTATTTTAGTGTAGGTTTTATTTTATTTTAGATTATTTTATTTTATTTTGTTTGGGTTTAGGTTTAAGTTTAGTTTAATTTAGTTTAGTTTAAGATTTATTTTTTAGTTTAGTTTATTTTAGTTTAGGTTGTTTCTTTTATTTTGTTTTATTTTATTTTATTTTAGGTTTAGTTTTTTTTGTTAGAGTGTTTTATTTTATTTACTTTAGGTTTATTTTTATGTTTAAGTTTTAATTTAATTTTATTTTAGGTTTTTTTTTTTATTTTATTTTACATTTTATTTTTATTTTATTTTAGGTTTTTTATTCTTAGGTTTATTTTATTTTAGTTTTATTTAGGTTTTTATTTATTTTGTTTTTATTTTATTTTATTTTTTATTTTATTATATTTTTTGGTTTATGTTTAGGTTTTACTTTAGGTTTTTATTTTATTATATTTTATTTTTTTATATTATTTAGGTTTAAGTTTTTTTATTAATTATATTTTTAGATTTTATTTAGTTTAGTTTAGGTTTTCAAGTTTTTAGGGTTTAAGGTTTAGGGCTTAAGGTTTAGGGTTTATTATTTTAGGGTTTAGGGTTTTAAGATTTAGGGGGTTGGGGTTTGGGTTTAGTGTTTAGGCTCGTGGTTTAGGGTTTTAGGATTAGGGTTTAGGGTTTAGGTTTAAGGTTTGTTTGGGGTTTAGGATTTTAAGGTTTAAGGTTTAGTGTTTTTTGTAGCTTGTAGGGTTAGTTTTTAGATTTAGGTTAGGGTTTTTTATTTTTTTTATTTTTATTTTAGGGGTATGATAGGTTTAGGATTTAGGTTTTAGTGGTTTAGAACAAAAAATTTCTTTTTTTTTTTGATTTCATCAAACAAGTAACACACCAAGTTCTCTAAGACACAAGTAGCGACATAGATCAAAAATAAGCACGCATAAGGATAATAAAAAACCTTAGATAACTAGAACTGTCTCTACTGTAAAGACATAGTTGCATAAGTAGTAGATCGGATCGACCGTTCTTTAGTTTCTCCAGTTCCCATCAGAACCACCTAAGCCTCTTGAGTAGTAGGATCCACCATCATATCCCTGATCTCTCCCTCCACCACCACCACAGCTATAACCTCCGTCGCTCCTCTTACCTCCATAACCACCACTACTCTGACCACCACCTCCATATCCATCACCATGGCTATAACCTTCATCCCCCTTCTGCCTCCATAACCACTAGTGGTACGAACACCACCTCTATATCCACCTACACCTCCGCATCCTCCGCCACCTTCACCTTCACCTCCATCACTAGATCTAGACTAAGCTTGATGATGTTCCATTAAGGTTCTCCCATTCTTAGGGTTTAAGTTTATTAGGTTTTTTAGGTTTATCTTTTAATTTATTTAGTTACTTTATGTTTAGGTTTATTTGGGGTTTAGGGTTTTGGGCTTAGGTGTTTTAGGGTTTAAAGTTTTTTTTAAACTCAAATGATTTTATAATAAATAAGAAATTACCAAATCACGCAAGACATTATCCTCTAACAACTAATAAAATAAGATAAAATAAAATGCAATTCAAAAATTCACAAAAGTAGTATTTCACAAAATGATTTAACTCCCAGAGACAATAAAATTTGATTTTATAGAAGGCCAACAAAGCTTAGTCGAAAAAGCTGAACCCCATATCATCATCGATTCTCAAGAGCTCATCCTTCTTCTTCCACCACACTGAGCAGTAGGAACAAGAGAAGCATCGAAGAAGGACAACAAATTTAGTAGGATCCTTCAAATACTCCTTAACCTTCTTTACCGAATGTGTAATCGTGGAAACCACAATGATGAGGACATTCTTGTAAGTTGAAGAACATGTGGGGCATTGCAAGTGGGATAAGAGAGGGCTAGTGAGAGAGAAGTGATCATTGAAAGCCCTATCAAAAACTTCTCGATGAGATCATCTTCAGTGAGGTCAAGCACCTTAGGATTGAACACCGAACCATCATCATAAATAGACTGGACGACAAGGCCATAAGAGAATGGCCTAATCCCCAACTTAACAAGTATAGAAGCCTCTAAGGATCCCACTTTATAACCTTTTAATCCAACCGGTGATAATTTCAATGTACCTCTTGATCTTAGTTGGGATATTTAGAACCGGAAGAAAGAAGTCCGTGAAGGATATAGATCGTGTCTAGAAGAACCCCAACATCAATAGGTGCAATAAGATCAACACCAGAGCACTAACTTCATTTCACAACCTCTTCACTAACTTCTTTAAGATCACCTTAATAAAGCTCAACCAGGGTTTAGGTTTTAGGGTTTTGTGGTTTTTAGGGTTTTGGTTTAGGTTAGGGTTAGGGTTTAGGGTTTAGGGTTTAGTGTTTAGGGTGTAGGGTTATAGGTTTAGTGTTGTAGGTATAGGGTTTTGGGTTAGTTTTAGGGTTTAGGCTTAAGAGTTGAGAGTTTAGGATTTAGGGTTTAGGGTTTTTTTTAAAATTAAGTAAACCAAGAGTTTAGTTTATTTTGTTTATTTATTTTAGTTTATTTTATTTTTTACTTTTATTAGGTTTATGTTTTCTTTATATTTAGTTTAGTTTAATTATTTTAGTTTTATTTATTTTAGTGTAGGTTTTTTTATTAGTGTATTTTTTAAGTTTAGTTTATTTTAGTTGAGTTTTATTTTATTTTATTTTTAGATTTAGGTTTTATTTTTTACTTTAGGTTTAGGTTTAGGTTTTATTTTATTCTTTTAGGTTTAGGTTTAGGTTTTATTTTGGTTTATTTTTAGGTTTTATTTTTTAGTTTAGGATTAGGTTTATTTTTAATTTATTTTATTTTATTTAATTTAGGTTTGGTTTAGGTTTAGTTTATTTTAAGTTTATGTTTAGGTTTTATTTATTTTAGTTTAGCTTATTTTAATCTAGGTTTAGGTTTATTTTAATTTATTTTTATTTTGGGTTTAGTTTTTTTTTTAGTTTAGGGTTTATATTTTATTTTTTTATTAATTTTTAGGTTTATTTTTTAAGTTTAAGTATTTATTTAGTTTTTATTTTATTTTATTTTAGGTTTATTTTATTTTTATTTTACATTTAGTTTTTATTTTCATTAGGTTTTTAATTCTTAGGTTTATTTTATATTTTTAGCTAAGTTTAGGTTTTACTTATTTTATTTTAGTTTGTTTTTATTTTTTATTTTATTTTATTTCTATGTTTAGGTTTAGGTTTTAGTTTAGGTTTTCATTTTATTTTATATTTTATTTATTTAGGTTTAGGTTTATTTTTTATTTTATTTTTAGGTTTTATTTAGTTTAAGTTTAGTTTGGTTTAGGGTTTAGTAGGGTTTTAAGATTTAGGATTTTAGGGTTTATGTTTAGGGTTTAGTTTAGTTTTAGTCTTTAGGGTTTAGAGTTTTAGGGTTTAGGGTTTAGGGTTTTAGTGCTTGGTTTTTTAACTAAATAGAATTTATTGCTCAGAAAAATATGTACAAGAAGACCATATTAGAGACTAAACTCAAAAAGAAAAGAAAAAATCTTCTGCTCAAATGAGCTATAGAGAATCCTAAAGAGTTTAGTCCCTAAACTAATACATCAAAGAACAATAAAGAAAAAAAATAAAGACAAAACTAAAAAAGCCAAGCAAAAGGCAACAAAGGGGAAGAATCCACGGAGCTCCAAAAGAACCTCCAAAGAGACGAAGATCCATAAGAAAAGGAAACCTATAACCTACAATTGAAGACAACTCCATCCATCTAAGAAAATGAGACCATCAGTAAGACTCCAGCTCTCTCCAAGATGAAGAAGAGACCAACTGAAAAATAGAACCTACAACTTACAATAAATCTCAGCCAGAAGGAGATCAAAAAACATAAAGAGAAAAATACTCAGGCTTAGATATGAAGAAAGAAGGATAATCTCAATAATGAGGGGCATCAAATCCTAAGTGTATCTAGCTTCAAAGAAGGGTTTCAAATAGGAAAAGTCACCAACCACAAAAATATCAAGGAAAAATCCATCATAGCCATCCCAACCAAAGAAAAATACAAACCTATCATAATAGCCACCACCCAAAGAAAAGTGAAGCTAAGGAAAGAAAGAGAGAGGAGAGCAACATATAAAATTAACATAAGGCCCAACAAAACCAAATATGAACACCTCTTAAAAGATGGAGAAAAGAAGCTCACAACCCAAAAAAAAAGAAAAGAGCCTCAAAGACAAAGCCAATAGAGCCCACAACAACACCAATCCAAAGCCACCAAGGCACCAAGCCAACAGAGCCCACAACAACACCAATCCAAAGCCACCAAGGCATCAACCAAAGGAAAGGAAATAGCCAACATAGCAGCCACAGAATAGAGCACCCACGAAAAAGCCTAAGAAAGAGCAAGAGAACCAAACTAACCATAAAAAAAAAAAAAAAGGCCACCAAAAGCTAAAATAAATTGCTAGAGAAACATCCAACTAATGGACAAACCACACACCAAGAACAAAAAGCCCAACCTACCACCAAAAAAGAGAGCAGAAGCACCAACCAAAGAAAGGCAAGCCAATAGGAACAAAGCCATCAGCACAAAACCAACCGACCAAAGGGCACCAAAAAAAACCCCGCAAATAAGAAGCTAGAAAGAGGAAAATTAGGCAAGAAGCCAATACTCCAACTAAAAAACACACAACAAAAGCTCAACCAATAGAGAAAAAACCAGCCAAAAGCTAAAACCTCCCAAAGATAGGAGAGATTATTTCCAAGAAGCTTTGGAATGAGTAACCCTCATCAAGTGAGGAGGGGAATAAATCTGAACACTTTTTTTTTCTTTTTCTTCTTGTAAACAGGTTTATGACCATGCTCTTTCTCCAAAAAATCTCCATCTAAAAATGAATCAATATTGTTATAAAAAGCATGGGGATCAGAAGAAGCTATCAATTCTGAAGATGAGCATTCAGAATCATCCACACCATTAGACAAAAGAAAATTAGAAATAGTATGCATTTTAGAATTAAAAGTGAAAGGAGTAGAAATAGCTTTATTAAGAAGACAATTATCAATATTTTCACATTCCAACAAAATCTGAAGGGTATCCTCCATGTCTTCATTCATAAGAGAAGCAAGTGAAGCAGAATCCAGATTTTTAGTACAATCTTCATGTAAGGGACTAAAATAAGATTCAAATCCCTTAGAAACACATAGCATATTACCAAAATTCTGAACATAATTACCCATAAAAAACCATCATTTTGAACTGAAATAGAACTATTCATAATGAGAGAATTATCACAGGTATCTAAATCTTATTTTTAAAAGAAGGATCACCAATATTAACAAGTTTGTCAAGACCAGAAGTTAGAATATCATAAATAAGAAAATTCTTTTCACCACCATTCTCAATCAAAGAAGGCAAAGAAATAGTCTCTTTCCCATGATCTAAAGTTGACATAGGAAAAAGAGAAACAACATCTAACTGATTAGAAGAAATGGTGTTAGCATCAACAATATTCAAACCATCAACATGAATGGACTTATTCACAACATCCAAACCTTAGAATCATTAACCACAGCCTCTAAAGTATTCCCTTTAATAGAATCATCAAAAGAAACACTCATAGCATGATTATTAGTTAAAAATTTTTCAGAAACATCAAAATTAATTTTTGCATTAAACAAATCATTAATAAAAAACTTTTTTTAGAAGAAGAAAACATCAAAATTTTCAAAAGCAGATTTTTCCTTTATCAAACTTGAGAGAATCATCAATTTTTTTAACAATTGAATTCTTAGCGGTGATTTTCTTCCAAAGAGAGGAATAAGCAATAAAGCATTCAGAAATTTCATGCCCATGAATCTTATAATGATTATGAACAATGAAAAAGTTCTCAAATATACTTTCTAAAAATAACCACATTTCTTTAAACCCAACCAAATTTCTTACAGATATTTTTTAGTAATATCAATCTTTATAAGAATTCTAGCAACATACGGTCTAGAAGAAGCAGTTATTTCTTGATCAACTTGCAAAGGTAAACCAAAAATTGACCAAATAGCATAAAGAATATGACGATTAAATAGATGAATCCGTAAGTTAGGTAAAGAACTCCAAATGAGAATAATAGGAGACTCTTCATTAACATGGCTTTGAGCTACATTTGACAATTAAAAATAGAATGCCTAGAAAAAATTCTTCCATAATTAAGGTCATTAGAAAGTTTAATCAGAACATGCCTTACATCAATCAGCCCAATAGAAAAAGAACCAGATAAATTTAAGCTATGAAAAAGACGAATTTCTTCCATCTTTGGCCGTTTAAATGAAAACTTTTCGATCAAAGAAAAAGCAAAAAACTCAGCTAATTTTCAATATCCTCATCTGAAATCATAATTGTCAGAGTACCTTTAAAAGTCATATGAAGCAAATTCAAAGGAGTCTCAGTGGAGGAATTCTTACTAGCTAAAGCCTCTTTAAAATATTTAGTAATAGTAGGTACTTTAGAGGTAGGATTAACCAAAAAATCTGATTCCCTAGCGTGATCCATCAGCACATGGGATTTATCCCATGGATTTAAAGAAGTTGATGCCATAAGTCATGGTGCCTTGACAAGAACAAGTCGATATCAGTCCAAGGCCAACAATTTGTAAGGAATCCAAGAGAGAAAGCGCTCAAAAACTCACCAAGAACGTGAGGGATCCCAAAATCGCCCAATAATAAGGTTTAGTTTAGTTTTAGGGTTTAGGTTTTAAGATTTGTGTTTATTAGTTATTATTAGGTTTTATTAGTTTTAGGTTATTATTATTAGTTTTTTATTATGTTTAGTTTAGTTAATTTAGTTTTATTAGTTTTAGTTTTAGTTATTATTATTTTAGGTTAGTTTAGGGGGGGGTTTTGATTTTGTTTATTACTTTATTTAGTTAGTTTATTTAGTTAGTTTGTTTATAGGGGTTTAGTTTATTTTAGTTTATTTTTTGGTTATCATTAGTTAGTTAGTTATTTATTTAGATTAGTTAGTTATTATTATTAGTTTATGGTTTTATTATTATTTAGGTTTTAGTTAGTTTTAGTTAGTGGTTTAATTCTATGAATTTAGTTTTGTTACTTTATTTATTAGTTTATTAGTTTTATTAGTTTATTTATGGGTTTTGGTTTATTAGTTTATTATTATTAGTTTTTTAGTTTAGTTTATGGTTTTAGTTAGTTATTTTATTTCTATTTTAGTTTAGTTTTTTTCTTTAAATTTTTATAATTATTAGTTTTATTATTATTATTTAGTTTATTTTAGTTAGGGCTTAGGGTTTAGTTATTTAGTTATTTATTAGTTAGTTTATTATTATTTTTATTATTATTAATTTATTAGTTTAGTTAGGTAGTTATTAATTATTATTATTATTATTATTATTAGTTTTTTTTATTTAGTTATTGATAGTTAGTTTTTTTTTTATTATTATTATTATTATTATTAGTTTAGTTATTAGGTTTATTAGTTTAGTTTTTTAGTTTAATTATTTAGTTAGTTTTGTTTTATTTAGTTATTATTTTATTAGTTTATTATTAGTTATTAGTTAGTTTATTAGGTTTCGTTATTATTATGTTTATTTATTAGTTAGTTTTTATGATTTATTAGTTTAAGTTTATGGTTTAGTTTTAGTTAATTATTTAGTTATTTATTATTAATTATTATTTTTAGTTTATTAATTTAGTTTTACTATTTATTATTTATTAGGGTTTAGGTTTATTTATTAATTAGTTTAGTTTATTAGTTAGTTTTATTAGTTAGTTTGTTTATTAGTTTGTTAGTTTATTATTTTTGGGTTATTAGTTATTTATTATTAGTTTTATTTAGTTTATTATTAGTTATAATTTTTTGTTAGTTATTATTAGATTTTTAGTTTATTATTTAATAGTTTATTTGGTTTTATTAGTTAGTTATTAGTTAGTTTTAGTTTAGTTTTATTATTAGTTTATTAGTTTTTTTGTTATTATTAAGATATTATTATTAATTTTACTAGTTTAGTTATTAGTTATTAGTTATTTTAGTTTAGTTTAGTTCATTATTATTAGTTTTATTATTATTAGTTTATTAATTTAGGTTTAGAGGTTTAGTGTTTAGTTTATTTTGTTTTATTATTATTATTATTATTATTATTAGTTTTAGTTTTAGTTATTGTAATTATTAGTTTATTAGTTTTTGTTAGTTTAGTTATTAGTTTTTTATTTAGTTAGTTTAGTTCTTATTAGTTTATTATTATTAGTTAATTATTATTAGTTTTATTAATTTAGTTTTACTATTGTTTATTATTTATTAGGGTTTAGGTTTATTTATTAATTAGTTTAATTTATTAGTTAGTTTTATTAGTTAGTTTGTTTATTAGTTTGTTAGTTTATTAGTTATTAATTTTAGGTTATTAGTTATTTATTATTAGTTTTATTTAGTTTATTATTAGTTATAGTTTTTTGTTAGTTATTATTAGATTTTTTAGTTTATTATTTAGTTTATTTAGTTTTATTAGTTTAGTTATTAGTTGGTTTTGGTTTAGTTTTATTATTAGTTTATTGGTTTTTGTTATTGTTAAGATATTATTAATTTATTAGTTTAGTTATTAGTTATTTTGGTTTAGTTTAGTTCGTTATTATTGGTTTTATTATTATTATTGGTTTTTTTAATTTGGGTTTTAGGGATTATTTAGTGTTTAGTTTATTTAGTTTTATTATTATTATTATTATTATTTATTATTATTATTAGTTTTATTTTAGTTATTATTATTATTAGTTTATTAGTTTTGGTTAGTTTAGTTAGTTTTTTATTTAGTTAGTTTAGTTCTTATTAGTTTATTATTATTAGATAATTATTATTAGTTTTATTATATAGTTTTTATTTACTTTATTATTATTTATTAGTTTAGTTAGTTTAGTGTTTAGTTTAGATTATTTAGTTTTTATGTTATTAGGTTTTATTATTATTTACTATTTTTTTAGTTTTTATTAGTTATTAGTTTAGTTAGTTTTATTAGTTTATTATTATTAGTTAATTTATTAGGTTTGTTTATTATTATTAGGTTTAGTTTATTAGTAGTTTATTTTTATTATTTATTATTATTATTATTATTATTATTATTATTATTAGTTTAGTTATTAATTTTATTTAGTTTAGTTTATTATTAGTTTATTAGTTTAGTGTTAGTTGTTATTAGTGATTTAGTTTTAATTTATTTGTTTTCTAGTTTTATTATTAGTTTTGTTATTATTATTTAGTTTGTTTATTAGTTTATTAATTTAGTTTAGTCATTAGTTTTAGTTATTAGTTAGTTACTTTTATTAGTTATTTAGTTAGTTTATTAGTTTTAGTTTATTAGTTATTAGTTTTAGTTTAGTTAATTTAGTTATAATTAATTTAGTTATTGGGTTTAGTTTTATTATAGATTAGTTATTTATTAGGTTAGTTATGTTAGGGTTTAGATTTTTTAGTTAGTTATTATTATTATTTAGTTATTTATTAAGGTCCAATTTAGTTATTTTATTAGTTTAGTTTTAGTTATTAGTTTAGGTTTAGTTTACTTTTTATTAATCTTATTAGTTTAGTTTATTTTCAGTTAGTTTACTAGTGTGGTTTTTTGTTTATCTTTAAGTTAGTAATTAGTTTATTTATTAGTTTAATTAGTTTTTTTATTATTTATTTATTAGTTATTATTTAGTTGGTCTAGCTTAGATAGTTTTATTAGTTTTTATTTTAGTTTATTAGTTTTAGTTTATTATTTATTAATTTTAGATTATTACTTATTAGTTTTAGTTTTAGTTAGTATAGTTTAGTGTTTTATTAGTTTCTTATTAGGATTTTTGGTTTAGGGTTTAAGGTTTTGTGTTTGGGGTTTAGGGTTTTAGGGTTTAGGGTTTAGGGTTGTAGGTTTAGGGTTTAGGGTTTAGGGTTTAGTGTTTAGTGTTATTTTTATCATTTAGCCTTTAGGGTTACGGTTTATTTTTTATGTTCTTTTTGTTTTTGGGTTTAGGGTTTAGGGTTTAGGTTATAGGTTTAGGGTTCATGTTTTAGTTTAGGGTTTAAGGTTTTGGTTTTTTTTAAATAAAGAACAAATTCATATTCAACATTTCTTCTTTTTGATTTCATTTGCCAAGTAACACACCAAGTTCTCTAAGACACAAGAGATGACATATATAAAAAATGAGAATGCATAGTGCAAATCAAAAACCCTAGATAACTATAACAATATCTGTTATAAAGACATAGTTCCATAAGTAGCAGATCATATCGACCATTCTTTAGTTTCTCCAGTTCCCATCAGAACCACCAACATATCCCCGATCTCTCTCTTAGCCATCACCATGAGTGTAACCTCCGTCGCTCCTCCTACCTCCACAACCACCACTGCTCTTACCACCACCTCCATATCGACCAACACCTCTAGATCCCACACCACCACTACAATGCTGTGCTCGGTCTTCACCTCCCTTTGTCATATCTAGGAACGATTGACAATAATGTTCCTGCGGTCAAGGTTCTGCTCAGTCTTAAGGTTTAGGTTTAGGTTTAAGTTATTAGGTTTTAGGGTTTAGGTTTATTTTTTAATTTATTTAGTTACTTTAGGTTTAACATTATGATTTAGGGTTTAGGGATTAAAGTTTAGGGTGTAGCTTAGTTAGGGACTTAGGGTTTGGTTTAGGGTTTAGGGCTTAGGGAGTTTAGGGTTTTAGGGATGTTAAGGGTAGTTAGGGTTTAGGGTTTAGGGTTTAGTTTAGGGTTTAGAGCTTAGGGTTAAGTTTAGTTTTAGTGGTTAGGGTTTAGGGTTTATTGGGTTAATGTTAGGGTTTAGGGTTTAGGGATTAGAGGTTTAGTTTAATGTTTTGGATTTTTTGGGTTTATGGTTTAGGGTTTATGATTGTAGGTTTAGTGTTCTGAGTTTAGAGTTTTCAATTTAGGGTTAGTTTTTTTGTTTAGGGTTTTGGATATAGGGTTTATTTTTATTTATTAGGTTTTATTTAGTTTATTTATTATTTCTTTTAAGTTTATTTTATTATTTATTTTTATTTACATTTACTTTCTATTTTTATTTAGTTTAGTTTATTTATTTTAGGTTTATCTATTTCAGCTTAGATTTTCTATTTTAGTTTAGTATTTAGGTTTAGGTTTAGGTTTATTTAGGTTTAGGTTTATTTTTTACCTAAATAAAATAATAAAATAAAATAAAATAAAAACCTAAACCTAAACTTAAAAATAATATAAAATAAACTAATCAAAATAAAGTAAAATAAAATAATATAAACCTAAACTAAACTAAAAAAATAAAATAAACCAAATAATAAAGATCCTAATTAAAATAAAAACTAAACATAAAATAAAAATAAAATAAAATAAAAACAAAATAAAAATAAAAACCTAACAAATAAACCTAAAAATAAAAAAATAAAACTTAAAACCTAAATTAAAAAAAAAACCTAAACCTAAAATAAAAATAAAATAAACAAAATAAAATAAACTTAAACCTAAACTAAAATAAACTAAGCTAAAAGAAATAAAACCTAAACCTAAATCTAAAATAAACTAAACCTAAACCAAGACTTAAACTAAATAAAATAAAATAAACCAAAAAATAAATGAAAACCTAAACTAAAAAATAATATTTATAAATAAACCTAAAATAATAACCTAAAACTTAAAAATTAAAATAAAAACCTAAACCTAAACTTAAACATAAAAATAAAACCTAAACTTAAAAAAATAAAAAAAAAAAAAGTCCACTAAAAAATAAATCTAAACCTAAAAAATAAAAGAAAATAAAAAACCTTAACTAAAATAACTAAACCTAAAATAAATAAACTAAACTACATAAATATAAAAAATAAACCATAATAGAAATACAAAATAAAATTAACTAAAATAATAAAAAATAAACTAAATAAACCTAAACCTACCAGTTTACTTAATTTTTTTTAAAAAAACATAAACCCTAATCCTAAACACTAAACCCTAAACTCTAAGCCTACAACCCTAAATCCTAAACCATAAAAACCCCTAAACCCTAAACCCCAACCCTAAACCCCTAAAGCATAAACCCTAAAATCCCTAAAACCCAAACCTAAACTAAACCCTAAACCCTAAACCCTAAATCCCCAAACTCTAAACCTAAACCTAAACCCCAACCCTAAACCTAAAGTAACTAAATAAATTAAAAAATAAATCTAAACCCTATAACCTAATAAACTTAAACCTATACCTGAACCTTAAGAATGGGAAGAACCTTGACGGTAAGAACATCACCATTAAGCAGGATCAGTCTAGATTTAGGAGTGGAGGTGAAGGCACCTCGCATTGGTGGTGGGGATCTAGAGATGCTAGTGGATATGGAGGTGGTGTGGTGGTTATGGAGGCGAGAGGAGCGACAGAGGATACAACCATGGTGGTGGCGGAGAGAGAGATCGAGGATATGATGGTAGATCCCACTACATGAGAGGCCAGGGTGGTTCTGATGGGAACTCGAGAAACTGAAGAACGGTGGATCTGATATGCTGCTTATGGAATTGTGTCTTTATTGTAGTTATCTAAGGTTTTGATTTTCTCTGCATGCTCATTTTTATCTATGTCATGCCAGTCTCGAGAAAACATGGTGTGTTACTTGGTTGATGAAATTGAAAATAAAAGATGTTGAATCTGAATTTATTCTCTGTTAAAAAAAATAGCAAAAACCTTAAACCCTAAACTAAAACCTGAACCCTAAACCTAAAACCAAAACCCTAAACCCCTAAACCTTAAACCCTAAAAACACTAAATCCTAAACCCTAAATATTAAACCTTAAAATCCTATACTTTAAACCCTAAACCATAAAACATAAACCCTAAAATGTTAAAAACCTAAACCCAAACTTATAGAACCTAAAAATAAAATAAATAAAAAACCTAAACCAAAACAAAATAATAAAATAAAATAAAATAAAAACATAAACTAAAGCCTAAACCTAGACTTAAACCTAAAAAAGAAAATCAAATAAAAAAAATGAAACAAAAATAATATAAAATAAATATAAACTAAACTAAAAAAATGAAAAACCTAAATATAATAAAAACTAAACCTAAAATTAAAATAAAATAAACCTAAAAAATAAAATAAAAACTATATAAAAACCTAAACCTAAAAAATAATCCTAAAAAAAATAAAACCTAAAATAAATAAAAAAATAAAACCTAAACCCTAAACTAATAAAAAAAACCTAAACCGAAGACAAAAATAAAATATACCTAATCCTAAACTAAAATAAATTAAACCTTAACCGAAAATAAACTAAACCTAAACCTAAACCTAAACAAATAAAATAAAATAAACTAAAAATTAACCTAAACCTAAACTAAAAAATAAAACTGATAACTAAACCTAATACCTAAAATTAATAAAATAAAATAAAAACTTAAACCTAAACAAAAAAAAAAAAATAAAACCTAAACCTAAAAAATTAAAAAAAAAATAAAATTGAATTATAAAATAAATTAAAATAAAAACCTAACCAAAAATAAATAACCTTAAAATAAATAAACCTAAAATAAATAAGCTAAACTAAATATAAATAAAAAATAAACATAAATAAAAATAGATATAAAAGAAACTAAAATAAATAAAAAAATAAACTAAATAAACCTAAACCTATCAGTTTACTTAATTTGAAAAGAAAAAGAAAAACCATAAACCCTAAATCCTAAACCTTAAAACCTAAACCATAATCCCTCAACTCTCAACCATAAAAAATCCTAAACCCTAAACCCTAACCCAAAAGTATAAATTCTAAAACCCTAAACCCTAAACCCTAAACCCTAAATTGTAAACCCTAAACCTTAAACTTTAAATCCTAAACTCTAATCCTAAACCCTAAACCCTAAATCCCAAACCTTAAATGAAAACCTAAAGTGACTTAATAAATTAAAAAATAAACCTAAACCTAAAACCTAATAAACCTAAACCCTAACAATGGGCAGAACCTTGACGACAAGAACATCACCGTCAACTAGGCTCAGTCTAGATCTAGCGGGTTGAGGAAAAGGTGAAGGATGCAATTATCGCTATGATTGTGGGGGATCTGAAGGTGCTGGTGGATATGGAGGTGGTCGTCAGAGCAGTGGTGGTTATGGAGGAGGGAGGAGTGACGGAGGTTACAACTGTGGTTGTAGCTGAGGGAGAGATTGGGGATATGATGGTGGATCCCGCTACTCTAGAGGCCAGGCTGGTTTTGATGAGAACTAGAGAAATTGAAGAACGACCAATCGATCTATCGTAATTGTCTTTCTTGTAGGCTTCTAGTTATTTAAGTTTTTAATTTGTTCTATGTGTGCTTAATTTTTATCTATGTCCTCGCTTGTGTCTTAGAAAACTTGGTGTGTTACTTAGTTGATGATATAAAAAAGAAGAAATGTTGAATCTAAATTTATTCTCTGTTAAAAACAAAAACCCTAAACCCTAAACCAAAACCTAAGCCATAAACCTAAAACTTAAACCCTAAACCCTAAACCCTAAATCCTAAACCCTAAGCCTTAAACCCTAAAACTCAAAACCCTAAACCTTAAACCCTAAAACCTAAACCCTAAACCCTAATCCCTAACCTTAAACCCTAAACCCTAAACACTAAACCCAAAAAAAACCTAAACCTTAAACCTTAAAAAGCCCAAAACCTAAACCTAAACTAAATAAAACCTAAAAAAAGAATAAATAAAAAACCTAAACCAAAATAAAATAAAATACAAACATAAACTAAACCTAAACCTAAACCTAAAGAGAAAATCAAATAAAATAACTAAAATAATATAAATAAAAACTAAACTAAACTAAAAAAATTAAAAAGCCTAAACAAAATAAAAACTAAACTTAAAATAAAAATTAAAAAAACTTAAAATAAAATAAAATATAAACTATATAAAACCTAAACCTAAAAAAAATCCAAAATATAAAACTTAAAAATAAATAAGAAATAAAACCTAAACCCTAAACTAAAAAAACTTAATCCTAAAATAAAAATAAAATAAAGCTAAACCTAAACTAAAATAAATAAAACCTAAACCTAAACCTAAAAAAATAAACCTAAACCTAAACCTAAACTAAATAAAATAAACTAAAAATAAAAACTAAACCAAAACTAAAAAGTAAAACCTAAAAAGAAACTTGAAATAAAAAAAACTAAACTAAAAAAATATAATAAAACCTATAACTAAAATAATAACATAAAATAAAATAAAATAAATAACATAAAAAACAAACTAAAATAAAAAACCTAAACTAAAATAAATAAACCTAAAATAAATAAACAAAACTAAATAAAAATAAAAAAATATACCTAAATAAAAATAAAAATTAAATAAACTAAAATAAATAAAAAATAGACTAAATAAATGAAATAAAGTAAATAAACCTAAACCTATTGGTAAACCCTACACCCTTAACCCTAAACCCTAAACTGCCCTAAACCCCAAACCCTAAACCCCTAAACCTTAAACTCTAAAACCATAAACTCCACTAAATCTTAAAAACCCTAAACTTTCCTACCCTAAACTAAACCCTAAACACAAAACCCTAATACCATAAACCTATCTAAACCCTAAACCCAAACCTAACCATAGCCAAACTATAAACCAAACCCTAAACTCCAAACTTCTAAACCTAAACCTTAATGCCTAAACCCTAAACAATAAACTAACCATAAACCCTAAGCTAACCCTAAACTATAAACCCTAAACCCTAAACCCTCAAAACAATAAACCATAAAGCTTAAACACTAAACCCTAAAAGAATAAACCCTAAAGCCCTAAACCCTAAACCCTAAACCCTAAACGCCCTAAACCCTAAACCCTACCCTAACCCTAAACCTAAAGTAACTAAATAAATAAAAAATTAAGCCTAAACCCTAAAACCTAATAAACCTAAACCCTAAGAATGGGTAGAACTTTGACGGCAAGAACATCTTTATCAACTAGGCTTAGTCTATATATGGCTGTGGAGGTGAAGGTGGATGTGGTGATTATCATAGTGGTGGTGGGGGATCTGAAGGTGTTGCTGGATATGGAGGGCGGGAGGTGGTGGTTATGGATGCAAGAAGAATGATGAAGGTTATATCCATGGTGGTGGTGGAGGGAGAGATCAAGGATATGATGGTGGATCCTACTCAGAGGTGTGGTTCGATTGAGAAATTGAAGAATGGCGATCTTATCTAATGCTTATCAAATTGTGTCTTTACTATAGAGATGGTTCTAGTTATCTAGGGTTTTTGATTTGCTCTATGCATGCTCATTTTTTATTTATCTTGTCGTTTGTGCCTTAGAAAACTTGGTGTGTTACTTGGTTTATGAAATCGAAAAGAAGAAATGTTGAATCTGAATTTATTCTCTATTAAAAAAATAAAAACCCTAAACCTTAAAATAAAACTTGAACCCTAGACCTAAAACCTAAACCCTAAACCCTAAACCCTAAATCCTAAAAAGCCTAAACCCTAAACCCTAAACCCTAAATCTTAAAACCCTAAATCCTAAACCCTAAACCCTAAAATTTAAACACTAAACCCAAAACCATAAGCCCTAAACCTTAAACCCTAAAAACCTTAACCCTCTAACCCTAAACTAAACTCTAAAAACCCTAAAAAGCTAAAAACTTAAACCTAAGCTAAATAAAATAAATAAAAAACCTAAATCAAAATAAAATAAAAAATAAAATAAAATAAAAACCTAAACTAAAACCTAAAAAGAAAATAAAATAAAAAATAAAAACTAAACTCAAATAAAATAAATAAAAACCTAAACTAAATAAAGAATAAGAAACCTACAACAACAACAACAACTTTATCCACTCTGGGTTGGCTCATGAATCCTTCATCTCCATTGTGTCCTATTATATGTTTTTTTAATTCAAGTATACTAAGGTCATTATTTATACATCTTAACCATGCCTTTTTAGGTCTACCTCTACCTTTCTTAACATAAGCCAAATCTAATGCATTTACTCTCCTAACCGGGTCATTGGATGACTGACGCTTTATGTGGCCAAACCATCTAAGGCAACTCTCTCTAATCTTATCTACCACTAAAGCTACTCCAACATTTTCCCGATCATACTCATTTTACAATCTATCTCTAAGAGTAAAGCCACTCATCCACCTGAGCATCATCATCTCTACAACACTTAACTTAGTCTCATGCTTCTCTTTTACTGGATAACATTTTGCACCATAAATCATTACAGGTTTTATCACCATCTTATAAAATTTTCACTTAAGTTTAGGCAGTGCTTTTCTATCACAATGCATTCCTCCATTTTAACCATCCAACTTGAATTCTACTAATAAAATCTCCATCTATTTCACCATCATTTTGAATAATATAGCCTAAATATCTGAATCTCTCACTCTTTTTAATGACTTGTTCACCTAAGTTCACAACACTCCCACTATAACTTCTACAACTAAAATTACACTCCATATATTCAATTTTAGATCTTCTTAAATGAAAATCATTATAATCTAAGGTTTACCTCCATAATTCAAGTTTCTCTTGGACTCCCTCTCTAGCCTTACCAAAAGAAGACTGTCATCAGCAAAAAGCATACACCAAGATACATCTTCCTATAAATGCCTAGTAAGAACATCCATAACAAAAGCAAAAAGATAAGGGCTTAAAGCTGTTCCTAGATGAAATCCAACTGAAATAGAAAAATATTTTGTCAATCCTCCTTGTGTTTTTACACAAGTAATAGCTCTAGTCTACATATTCTTAATTACTTGAATATAACCAATGTTAACTCCTTTACTTTTCTAGAACTCTCTAAAGAATAACTCTTCAAACATTATCATAAGCTTTCTCTAAATCAATAAATATTATAGGTAGATCCTCCTTGCTTTCTCTATACTTCTCCATCAAACCTCTTAACAAATGTATAACATCCATAGTAGATCTACCTGGCATGAAACCAAATTGGTTGTGAGAAACTTTTGTATCACATCATAACCTATGCTCAATTACTCTCTCCTATGATTTTAATGTGTGACACATTAACTTAATTCCTCTATAATTTTTACACTCTTGTACATCACTTTTATTCTTAAATATAAGAATCAACAAACTCTTTCTCTCTAATCTAACAACTTTTAGTTTTAAAATAAGATTAAAAAGATTTGTAAGCTAAGAAATTCCTTGATCTCCTAAATATTTTCACACTTATATTGGAATATCATCAGGTCCTACTATTTTTCCACATTTCATTTTCTTTAAAGCTTCTCTAACTTCACATTTACTAATATGATGATAAAAACAAAATTCTCTATTTTTGTTTAAGGTATTAAGGTTGCTAATATCAATCATTTTTTCAGATCCTTCATTGAAAAGTTTATCAAAATATCTCATCCACCTACTTTCAATATCCTTTTCTAAGAAAAGCACTTTATGATTTTCATCCTTAATACACTTTAGTTGAGCTAGATCTTTACTCCTCCTATCTCTTTGGTTAGTTAACTTATACATACATCTTTCACCTTCTTTGGTATCTAATCTATTATATAAATCACTAAAAGCTAATTTTTTTAATCATATATTGCTTTCTTTGAACCTCTACATGCCACTTTATATTTCTCCCAATTCTCTGAGTTTTTACATCTAAACCAAGTTTTATAACAACACTTCTTATTTTTTATCTTTTCTTATACATTCTGACTCCACCACCAACTTTTTTATTAAAATAAGCTTTTCCATTTGATTCACTAAGCACAGCTTTTTAGCGACTTAATTTCACTTGCTACATTTTCAACATAACATTAGCTTCTTTATGAACATCCTAAATTCTAAGCTCTTGTAGCTTACTCTAAATAATATTTTTATTAGTGTCTTTCAAGTGCCCCCATCTAATCCTAGAATAATAATTTGATTTATTTTTCATCTTCCAAACTTTCATCTTAAAATCTAACATTAATAATTTATATTGGGTATTTAAACTTTCACTTGAAATGACCTTACAATCTTTACAATCTAAACGATCTATTTTTCTTATCAAAAAATAATCAATCTGTGTTTTGCTTGATCCATTTTTATAAGTAATACTATGCTCATCTCTTTTCTTAAATAATGTATTAGCAACTACAAAATCATAGACTAAAGCAAAATCCAATATATTCCAAACTTCTTCATTAGGCACTCCAAATCCATAACCACCACGAATATTTTTAAAATCTTCTGCCACTCTACCAACATGTCTATTTAAATCTCCTCCAATAAATACTTTTTCTTCAGAGGTAACTTTTGTATTAATCACTCTAATTCATTCCAAAATTTTTCTTTTGAGCCTACATCCAAACCAACTTTAGGAGCATAAACACTTATAACATTGATAATCTTAGTATCAACAACAATCTTTAAAGCTATAATTCTATCTCTGCATCTATTAATATTTATAACATTATCCTTCAACTATTATCTATAATCACACCTATGCCATTTCTAATTCGACTTCTACCTGAATACCAAAGTTTAAAATCAAAACTATTAATCTCCTTGGCCTTCTCCCTAACCCATTTAGTTTCTTGAATACATTTCTTAAAATATTTATCTTCTTATGAACCATAATATTTATAAATTCTATTAGTTTGCCTATTAGAGTACCTATATTTTAAGTTCCTAAACTAATTATAGTTTCATGGACTAATTTCTTTGCCCGCATCTATCCATAATGTGGGAACCCTTACTTATTTAACACCGCACCCGGGAGTCAATGTACCCTTGCACTTTTTCAATGTATTCAGGCCATACAAAGTGTCGCTTCTAGGGGATGCCCTAGCATTAACACAATATTTTAAAAGATTCATGTCATGATTAATTCGAAAAGTTTTACATAAATAAAATTAAAACTAAACTTAAAATAAAAATAAAATAAACCTAAAATAAAATAAAATAAATAAAAATTAAATAAAAATTGAAACCTAAAAAATAAACCTAAAACTAAATAAAAAATAAAACATAAACCCTAAATTAAAAAAACCTAAACCTAAAATAAAAATAAAATAAATCTAAACCTAAACTAAAATAAATAAAATCTAAAACTAAACCTAAACCTAAACCTAAACCCTAAATAAAATCAAATAAACTAAAAATAAAGCTAAACATAAACTAAAATTAAAACCTAATAATAAACCTACAACCTAAACCTAAAAAAATAGAATTAAAACCTAAACATAATCCTAAAACTAAGAAATAAAACCTAAACCTAAAAAATAAAATTAAAAAAAAAATAAACAAAAAATCAAACCTAAACATAAACCTAAACTTAAAAAAACCTAAAATAAAAAACCTAAACTAAAATAATAATTCTAAAATAAATAAACTAAACTAAATAGAAATAAAAATATACCTAAATAAAAATAAAAAAAAATAAACTAAAATAAAAAAAACTAAATAAACCTAAACCTACGAGTTTACTTAATTTGAAAAAAAATCAAATGAAAATAAAAAAATTAAAAAAAATCTTAACCCTAAATCCTGAACCCTGAACCTTAAACTTATAACCCCTAAATCTTAAACCCTAAACCCTAAACCCTAAACCTTAAAACCATAAACCCTAAACCCTAAACCCTAAACACTAAACCCTAAACCCTAAACCTTAAACCTTAAACCCTAAACTCTAAAACCTACAACCATAAACCCTAAACCCTAAACCACAAACCCTAAACCATAAACCCTAAAACCTAAAACCTAAAAAAAATAAAATAAAACCTAAATGCAAATAAAATAAATAAAATAAAATAAAAATATAAACTAAAACCTAATCCTAAACCTAAACCTAAACCTAAACCTAAGCTTAAATCTAAATGTATAAATAAAATAAAATAAAAAATATAAACTAAACTAAAATAAAATAAATAAAACTTAAAATAAACAAAAAAATAAAGTAAACCTAAAAATAAAAATCCTAAATAAAGTAAAAACAAAATGTAAAATAAAAATAAAATAAACCAAAAATAAAATAAAATAAAAACTAAATAAAACCTAAACCTAAAAGTAAACCTAAACATAAAACTTAAAAATAAATAAAAAATAAAACCTAAACCCAAAACTAGAAAAACCTAAACCTAAATTAAACAAAATAAAGTAAACCTAAACCTAAAATAAAATAAACTAAAATAAAATATATAAAACCTGAACCTAAACCTACAATAAACTAAACCACAACCCTAAACTAAATAAACCAAAATAAACTAAAAATAAAGCTAAACCTAAACTAAAAAATAAAACCTAAATTAAAAACCTAAAACCTAAACATAAAAAAATAAAATAAAAACTTAAACCTAAACCTAAAAATAAATAATAAAACCTAAACCTAACAAAATAAAATAAACCTAAACCTAAACCTAAAAAAACTAAAATAAAAAACCTAATATAAAATAAATAAATTAAACTAACTAAAAATAAACTAAATAAACTTGAACCAATTGGTTTACTTAATTTAAAAAAAAAAAGAAACCCTAACCTCAAAACCTGGATAACCCCATATCCTGATAACTGATCCCTAAACTTGGAGAATACAATCCCAAATCCTAGCCTTGGGCCTGGGCCCTAGGCCACAGGCCTGGGCTTGAGCCTTGCAGGCCCTGGGCCACTGAGAAGGCCCAGAGGCCTGAGCCTTGCACAGGGCACTCCAGGAGCCCTGGAAAATCCTAAACTAAATAAACCTAAAAACCTAAATCTAAAACCTAAAAGCATAAACCCTAAACTCTGACCCCAAACCCTAAACCCTAAACTAACCACCCCAAACCTAAAACCAAACCTAAAGTAACTAAATAAATTAAAAAAATTAACTTAAGCCCTAAAACCTAATAAACTTAAACCCTAAGAATGGGTAGAACCTTGAGAAAAAGAACATCACCGTCAACTAGGCTCAGTCTAGATTTGGTAGTGGAGGTGAAGGGAGAGGCGGCGGTTATCATAGTGGTGGTTGGGGATCTAAGTGCTGGTGGACATGGAGGTGGTGGTCTGAGCTATGGTAGTTATGGAGGTGGGAGGAGCGATAGAGGTTACGACCGTGGTAGTGGCCGAGGGAGAGATCGGGATATGATGGTGGATCCCACTACTCGAGGTCGGGGTGGTTCTGATGGAAACTAGAGAAATTGAAGAATGGTCGATCTAATCTACTGCTTATGGAACTGTGTCTTTACAACAGAGATAATTCAAGTTATCTTAGGTTTTGATTTGCTCTATCGTGGTCATTTTTTAACTATGTTGTTGCTTGTGTCTTAGAAAACTTGGTGTGTTACTTGGTTGATGAAATCGAAAAGAAGAAATATTGAATATGAATTTGTTTCTACTAAAATAAAAAATAAAAGCCCTTAACCCTAAACTAACACATGAACCCTAGACCAACAAGCTAAACCCTAAACCTTAAACCCTAAACCCTAAACCCTAAACCACAAAACCCTAACCCACCAAACCATAAACCTAAACCCTAAACCCTCCTAAACCCTAAACCATGAACTAAAAAAATCTAAACATAAAATAAATAAAATAAAATATGCCTAAACATAAATAAACCTAAACCTAAAATTAATGACTCTGCTACATAAGATAAAACTAAAATAATCTTAAACTAAATTAAAGATAAACTTGAAAATGGGCCTAAACCTAAATAAAAAATAAATAAAATCTATAGATAAAAGGCCTTTAAATAATAAAATAAGACCAAAACTTCTAAAGATAAACTAAAAAATAAACTAAAATAAAATAAACTAATAAATAAAAATAAATAAAATAAAGAGAATAAACTACCTGCTTTACTTACTTTTGAAAAAATGACCCTAATAAACCCCAGACACTAGATCTACTATCCAAACTAAACTGAGCCTAACTACCTAAACCTACTAAACCTAGGCTACCCAGGCCCTAAACTAACTTTACCAACCAAACTGAGCTAAACCCTAAACTAACCCCAAACCTAAACCCTAAACTAACCCTCCCCTTACCACTAAGCCTAGGCTGAGCCACTAACCTTAAACTAAATCTAAACCTAAACCTAAAACACAAACCCTAAACTCACAACTCTAAACCCAAACTCAAACCTAAACCCACAACCTAAACCTAAACTCTTAATAAATAAATGAAAATTAACTTAAACCTAAACCTAATAAACCTAAACCTAAGAATGAACCTTGTGGCGAACATCTCACCACGTCTAGATCTAGCATTGGAGGCGAAGGAGGAGGCGGCAGTTATTACAGTGGTGGTTGGGGATCTATAGGTGCCGATGGATATGGAGGTGGTGGTAGTGGTAGTTATGGATGCTAGATGAGCGATGGAGGTTACAACCATGGCGGTGGCGAAGGGAGAGATCAGGAATATGATGGTCGATTTCGCTACTCGAGAGGCCGGGTGGTTCTAATAAGAATTAGAGAAATTGAAGAATGGTTGATCTGATTTGCCGCTTATAGAACTGAATTTACAGTTGAGACAATTCAAGTTATCTAGGGTTTTTGATTTGCTCTATGAGTGCTCATTTTTTATCTATGTTGTCGCTCCTGCCTTAGAAAACTTGGTGCGTTACTTGGTTAATGAAATAAAAAAAATGTTGAATCCGAATTTGTTCTCTATTAAAAAAATGTAAAAACCCTTAACCCTAAACTAAAACATGAACCCTAGACCTACAACCTAAACCCTAAACCCTAAACCCTAAACCCTAAAACATAAATCCTAAACAAAAAAAAAAAAAACCTAAAATAAACTAAATAAAATAAGCCTAAACCTATAAAATAAACTTAACTAAAATAAATAAAACCTAAACATAAACCTAAAATAAACTAAACGTAAACCCTAAACTAAATAAAATAAAATAAACTTAAACCTAAATTAAAAATAAAACTTAAAATTAACCTAAAATTAAAACCTAAAACTAAACTAAAAGTAACATAAAACCTAAACCTAAACCTAAAAATAAAAATAAAACTTAAACCTTAAAAGAAAATTAAAAAAAAAAAAAAAAAAATGGATAAACTTAAACTAAAAAAATAAACTAAAATAAAAACCTAAACTAAAATAAATTTACCTAAAATAAATTAAATAAAATAAAATAAAATTAAATAAAATAAATATAAAATAAAATAAAATAAAATAAACTAAATAAACTTAAACTCTGGGTTTGCTTAATTAAAAACCTAAACCCTAACAAGCACTGGGGTCCTAAACCTAAATCATAAATTACAACCCTACCTACACCCAGACCCTGACCCCACCCAAACCCCAAACCCTAAAGGCTAGCCACCAAACCAACCCTAAACTAACCTACCACCAACCATGGCCTGACCATGAGCACTAAACCTAAAGCCACTAAACCTAAACCTAACCATGAGCTGGTGATCCACCCTGGGCCACTGAGCCCTATGCCAAAACCACTAACTATGCTTAACCCAAAGCTTGGGGCCTAAACTTAAACCTAAAACCACAAACCTAAAACCTAAACTAATAATTAAAACCTAATAATAAAATAAATAAAAACCTTAAGATATAATAAATGAAAGATAAAATAAAACCTAAAGGCTAAACTGGACCTAAAATAAATTAAAATAAAAAACTTAAATAAAATAAATAAAACCCTAAACTAAACTAAAAAAATAAGATAAACCTAAGAAAACTAAATAAAAAAACTAAATGTAAACTAAAAATAAAAAAACCTATGATAAAATAAAATAAAAATGAAATAAAAACCTAATCTTAAAAAGTAAACATAAAAATAGATAAAAAATAAAACCTAATCCCTAGATAAAAAAATGCAAACCTAAAAGAAAAATAAAATACACAAAATAAAATAAACTTAAACCTAAACAAAAATAAACTAAACTAAAATAAATAAAACCTAAACCTAAACTAAATAAATAAAATAAACTAAAATAAACTACTAAACTAAAAAATAAAACTTAAAAATAAAATAATCTTAAACCTAAAAAATAAAATTTAAATAAACTCAACTAAAAATGAACCTAAACCTAAACCTAAATAAAAAACATATTAAAATAAAAAAAACTTAAAGTAAAATACTAAAATAAAATAAACCTAAATAAAAAAAATAAAATAAACTAAAATAAATAAAATAAACTTAATAAACTAAATAAACCTAAACTGGGTTTGTAATTTTAAGAAAAAAAATCTAAACTACCACTAAATCTACCAAATCTAAACCCCCCAAACCCAGGCCAACTACTATGACCCTCTAAATAACCACAAAACCCTAAACCCTAAACCTTGTGCCTATAACTAACTCCACACTGATCTGAGTCCTGATCCCACTAACCCTAAATCTTACCTAAGATCACAAATCTGAAACCTCAATACTGAGCTCAAAGCATGTCCACTAGGCCATAACCAGACTCCCTAAACCTGAAACCCTAGGCCCAACTTATCAACCCTAGGCCCAAAGCTGACTTACCAAAGCCCTAAAACCTTAAACCATAAAACCTAAACCCTAAATGTTAAAATCCACAAAACCAAAAAAGCTAAACCTAAACTAAATAAAACCTACTAATCAAATAAATAAAAGATCATTAACCTAAATAAAATAAAATAAAAATAAAATAAAACCTAAACCTAAACCTAAACCTAAACTTAAAATAAAACAAAAAAAAAAATAAAATAAAGAAAATATAATAAATAAAATGTAAACTAAACTAAAAAATAAAATGAACATAAGAATAAAAAACCTAAATAAAATCAAAACTAAATGTTAAATTAAAAATAAAATAAACTTAGAATAAAATAAAATAAAAATAAAATAAAAACATAAACCAAAAAAATAGTCCTAAAAATATAGCCTAAAAATAAATAAAAAATAAAAACTAAAAAAAACCTAAACCTAAAATAAAAAAAAACCTAAGCACTGGTGGAGGAGGGAGATCAGGTATGATGGAGAATCACGCTACTAGAGATGGGTTGGTTCATGGGAACTATACAAGCGAAGAGCAATCGATCTATGCATGGAACTTTATCTTTATAGTAGAGATAGTTTAACTTATCTAGGGTTTTAATTTGTTATAGGTGCTCATTTTAATATCATAAACATGTCTTAGAAAACTTGAGGTGTTACTTGGTTGATGAAATCAAAAAGAATAAATGTTGAATCTGAATTTGTTCTTTGTTAAAAACAAAAATCTTAAACCCTGTACTCTAACCCTAAACTAAAACTTAAATCCTAAACCTAAAACCTAAATGTTAAAAGACAAAAACCTTAAACACTAAAACACCACTAAACCCTAAACCCTAAATAAAAGTTAGAAACCTAAACTAACTAAATAAAATAAATAAAACCTAAATAAATAAAATAAAATAAAACCTAAATTAATACTAAACCTAAGAAAAATAAAATAAAAAATAAAACTAGACTAAAATAAAATAAATAAAACTTACTAAAAAATAAAAACTAAATAAATTAAAAAAAACCTAAATAAAATTAAAATAAACCTAAATTAAAATAAAATAAAAATAAAAAACTTACACTTAAAAATAATCCTAAAAATAAAACCCAAAATAAATAAAATAAAACCTAAACTTAAGAAGGCGTTAAATAAAATAAAATAAAAAAGCAAAAAAAACCTAAATCTAAACTAAAATAAACTAAATTAAATAAATAAATCTAAACCTAAACCTAAAATAAACTAAAACTAAACCTAAACCTAAACAACAAATAAAATAAACTAAAATGGACCTAAACCTATTAAAAATAACATAAAATAAACCTAAAATAAAACTAAAACATATACTATTAATTAAAATAAAACCTAAACTAAAATTAAAACTAAAATCTAAACCAAAATAAAATAAAATAAACTCTACTAATATACTTAAACCTAAAATAAACTAGATAAAAACATAAACTAAATAAAACTAAAATAAATAAATTACACTAAATAAAAAATAAAACTAAATAAAATAAAAAATAAATTAAAAAATAAAATAAATCTAAATAAATCAAACCTACTATTTTTTTTTAAAAAAATCTTAAACCCTAACTAACCCTAAATCCTGACCTACTCCCTAAAGTTACAACCCTAAATCTCCAATCCACACCACCATAAACCCTAAATTACCTAAACCCTAAACCCTAAACCTAAAACTAAAACCTAAACCCTAAACCCCAAACACTAAATGCTAAACCATAAACCCTAAACTAACCTTAAACCTTAAGAATGGGAAGAACCTTGGCGGAAGGAACATCACCATTAACTAGGCTACGTCTAGATCTGGCGGTAGAAGCGAAGCCGGAGGCAATAGTTATCATAATGGTTATGGGGGATCTGTAGGTGCTGGTGGATATGGAGGGGGTGGTTGGAGTAGTGGTGGTTTTGGAGGCGGGAGGAGGGATGGTGGTTACAGCCATGGTGGTGTTGGAGGGAGAGATCTGGGATATGACTATGGATTCTACTACTCAAGAGGCGAGGGTGGTTCTGATGGGAACTAGAGAAATTGAAGAATGACTGATCTGATCTACTACTTTTGGAACTACGTCTTTACAGTATAGAGAGTTCTACTTATCTAAGGGTTTTTTATTTGCTCTATGGGTGCACATTTTTTATCTATGTTGTTGCTTATGCCTTAGAAAACTTGGGGTGCTACTTGGTTGATCAAATCAAAAGGAAGAAATGTTGAATATGAATTTATTCTCTATTAAAAAAACCTTAAACCCTAAACCGTAAACCCTAAACCCTAAATCCTAAACTAATACTTAAACCCTAAACCTAAAACCTAAACCCTAAATCCTAAATCTTAAACCATAAAAACTTGAAACCCTAAACATTAAACCTTAAACCCTAAACCTTAAATCCTAAAACCCTAAACCTTGACCTAAAACCATAAAACCAAAACCTATAACCCTAAAAACCTAAACACTAAACCCCCCAAACCCTAAAAACCCTAAGGCTAAACTTTAAACTAACCCTAACTAAACCTTGAATAAAGATGTCATTAAAAGATTTAATGAATGATAATCTATATAGTTATGGTAGCTAAGGAAACGTCTTCAAGAGACTTTCCCTTGACTATTAAAGATTTGAATACCATAAACCATAACCTTAAAGCATATTAAATTACCATATATGATAGTATAATGTAACATCATATATTTGAGCATATAGTGATGTGTTTTTGGATGTTCTAAGATGTTTTAAAATGTTTTAGCATATTATGGTATTATGCCCTATAAATTATATTAATATAAATCATAAAATATTGATTTAATAAATCAGATGATGAAATTTATTAAATTTGAAGTGGGAATTATATTGTAGTACCAAAGGTGTGCTTAGTCTAAAAGTAAGATTTTATGTTGAAAATAAATATTATATATTGTAGTATAGTAGCATCATATCATAATATATTATTGTACACATTTTAAATTCTTCTAGTATTTTACAATCTCTGAGATAAGCTACAAGCATTATTTATAAAATGTTGATTTAGACTTTAAAATGGTGGAATTTGGTTAAATTCATAATAGGTAGCATGGCATCATAATATACTATTTAATTTAAAATATGTAAGTGATATAACTAAAATATATAGTTTTTATTATTTAGATTAAATTTATGATTTTTTATCTGAAGCAATCCCTTGTGAAATGCAATATAATATAATATAATATGTTATAGTGTATTATAATATAAGATTCCATAACATAGTGTAGCATCACACATTATAGCATACTATTGTATATTACTACTTATTATTTAGCATATTTAGTTTGTTGTAGTATGATGTAGAATTTGTTCTGGTAGAATTCATAAAAATACTTATATATAGGCTGAGATGATGGGATTTGACCAAATTTAAGGTAAGCTTTAGGGAACATCATTGGGGGTGTACTATGGTGTGTCATTTAATCAAAGAATGTAATTTTGCAGCCAAAATGAATGCTTATTTTTTAATCAAACTTTATAAATTTTTTTTGCTTAAAATTCATTTAAAATGTAAAGATAATATATTATATGAAAGCATATTAAATTAAATATATGCAAATGATATATATATATATATATATATATATATATATATATATATATATATATATATATATATATATATATATATATGCATGTTTTACTTTTGTTATAATACATTAGGTCAAAACTCAGAAAAATGTTAATTTGATGGTTGAGATGGAAGAATTTGGCCAAATTTATTGCACACACCTAGAAGCAACACCAAAATTATTCTATTTTGTACCATTTCTAATAGAAAAATAATAATTTTACATCCAAAATGAATTTTATTCATATTTCAAGAAAATTTTGTTATTTGTTCCTTCTAAGTGATTCTAATGAGGTGTAATGTTAGATAATATATTATATTATAGCTAATTATATATAACATCATATATTATAATATAATACAATGTATTAATTCACAGTATAATTTGTTAAGCATGATATTGTATAGTTAGTTTGAGCTTGAACCATCATAAATCATAAAATGTTGATTATAATGTTAAGATGATGTAATTTGAATGAATACATTATTAGGCTTTTGGTTGAGTATTAAAGGTGTGCATAAGAGAAGAAATAAGATTTGATGAGAATTCCATGTCAAGAACATGGAGGAGATCCTCTAGTGGATCACATGCATTGGACATGACATGTGAGGGTCTATGTGTGAAGAAGAAGAAAATTTGTTGGGGATAAGGCTTGAATTTGATTTGATTATATGATTTATGGAAAGAAGATCTCGGGATAAGAATCTATAATCCACCAAGGATTAAGATCAAAATGACTTTAATTTTTTTATTTTAATTGATGTGGAGGCATATCTGCTAGAGATATGGGGTCGAGTCCACTAGGGATCAGGTATATGAACCATTCACTAGGGAAGCAAGTTTGGGCTATCCGTTGGGGATTAGGATTTGAGTTTGATTTCATAGATTTGTTTGAGGATGTATCCACTAGGGAATAAGAGTTTGGTTGTATTTTTTGATTTATACCCTACTGGGTGAGTTGCTTTAATTTTGCTCCACTAGGGAGGTTGGTTTTGAATTTTATTTATTTTTTGACTTATTTATATATGATTTGGGGCTCCATTGGGGAGAAGGGTGTGATTTAACTCCACTGGAGAAAATCAAATTTGGTTTAATTTAATCTTTGTTAATGCATGGACCCTGTTGGTGGGCGATGGACTCACTAAGAAGGGGTTATATCAGCCTTGACCTACCTCAAGTTTACAAATCTAAAAGGATAGTCTACTAGCTGTGGGGTAGAGCTAGCCAACCTAAGGTGTTTTTTTTTTGTGCAATGATTGTGCTAAGAAGAAGGCATGACTAACATCTTCAAAGTGAGAAATAATACACATTGGGTTGCACAACAAATGAACACGGAGGGGACTGAGTGAATAGCGGGACTTATGTCAACTCAAAGTAGTCGAGGATTAATTTTATTTTAATTTCATGTTATTTGATATGGTTTGTTTGGTTTATTTTGATTTAAAATTGAGGGCATATCCCCTAAGGATGTGAGCTCGATCAAATTTGATCAATTTAATTTATGGACCATGTGGGGTGCGATGGACCAACTGAGAAGGGGATATATCGGACTTGTCCTATCTCAATTTTACAAATCCAAAGGGATAGTCTACTGGATGTGGGGTAGAGCTAGCGAACCTAAGGGTTGCTTTTTGGTGTGCAATGGTTGTGCTAGGAAGAAGGCATAACATACTTACATCTTCTAAAGTAAGGAACAACTGCTGGGGTGATCTGTTGGTAGCACAACAAATTGAATCAAGTTAGGGGAGACTACTAAGTGAATACCACTGGGAACTTATATTAACTCAAGAGTAGTCAGGTGATTCCTATAGGGAGTTTTCCTGACACTGCCCTAAAGATTGGATGCGTGCTTGGGTAAAGGTACCACTAGGGGTGTCCTCCTAATCCACAAGTGAATATATATTTTGTTTATTTATTTGTGTGGACCCTATTGGTGTGCGAGGAACACACTGAGAAGGGGCTATGTAAGCCTGTCGATTCTTGGACCAAGGGAGAATTTGCACATCCATAAGATGGATTCACCAAACAAGGGGTGGTTCTTGTGAAGGGAACTATCGATAGTAACTTTGGTAATATGAAATTGGGTCACAAAGGATGTGATCCAAATATAGTACCCACAAAGGGGAGTCTTTGGGCATTATCAGGAAAGTCTATAGGTGTATGGTGGCCAACTCAAGGAGAAAGCGTAGTAGACTTACATCTTCCATGAGTGATGTATCCTAAGGTACAAGAACCAACCAACTTAAGGTGTATCCATCAACATGAGTGGTGTATCCACCAGCATAGTGAGAACCAACAAATTTAAGATGCTCATCAGTGTGTAATAACCAATTTGGAAAGAAAGCATGTAGGCCTACAACTTTCTAAGTGGGCGACCATTGGGATAGTCGTCTGGAGACAGATGTTATCGACCTAGGCGACTAAAGCAAGGAGAGAAGGTGGACCAGACTTGAAGTAATCAGGAGGTAAGGATCTACTAAAAGATGTATCCTAAACCTCAGATATACTCAACCTGGTCAATTCACGAAGGCTAATCTAAGAAGAAAGCATAGTAGACTCACATCCTCTTAAAAAACCAACATGGTAGCTTAACATGCATTAAGGCATACCAAACTAACAAGGTGGTCGTTAGTGTGTAATGTCTAAGTAAGAAAGGAAAGCATAACACATCCTCAAAGCAAGAACACTAGGGTGACACATAATAGGTAACGCGTCTTGAGTGATCTTGGGGCATTATCTCAACTCTGAGTAGACCGAGATAAAGAATATGTGTTTATTTTGTATATTTCTATGTTGTTTGTATTTATGTTGTCTTGATGAAGGATAGGATGCCACTCGGTGTCCTT
This sequence comes from Cymbidium sinense, assembly GCA_021442155.1. NCBI lineage: Eukaryota > Viridiplantae > Streptophyta > Magnoliopsida > Asparagales > Orchidaceae > Cymbidium > Cymbidium sinense. The sequence continues at coordinate 198,769,182 of CM038216.1, forward strand.
ACACTTACCCTAAACACATCATGGCAGATTTGAAAATAAGAATACTTTTAACATGGAAGAGATTGAATTATAAATGGAATTTTCATTGATGACAATTGCTTTCAAATATGATTTATAATTTTTATTTAAGTAGAGCTCATTGATTGGAAGCATTGGGTGCTTCCTTTATGATTAATAAGCTAATAAGATCCTCCTTGGTAGGCCTTCTCTATGGAAAAAAGGGCCTTTCCATGTGGGTTCAAACTTGCCTCTCATCTTACGATGGAAAATAATTGGTCTCCTTAGAACTAAAATAAGCTCTCTTACTTGAAAAGCTCTATGACAGACCAACTTGTTATGAGCTTAAATAATTTTAGCTTTGTATAACTTGAGGTTTTTGCATGTTCACAAACATCTCTCTTCCATACCTTCGAACTCTTCTAATTGCAACTTGGCATTTTGCTCTATTATGATCTTGCTACCCATAGCTATTATTTGTGATGGGAGTTAGACTTCTAATGGTAGAACGACTTTGGACCCATACACTAAGGAGAAAGGAGGAGACTGAGTTGGTGTTCTATATGTGGTGCGGTAGGCCCACAAGGCTTCAATTAACTACTCATACCACTGTCACTTGTTATTGTCGAGTGTCTTCTTTAGTATTTAGATGAGAGTTTTGTTGAAGGCTTATACTAAGCCATTTTCCCTTGAGTAATTGATGGTAGAATATCTTCAATCTATGCTATGTATCATGGCAAAGTTGTTGATCTCGGTGCTCTTGAATGCAGTACCATTATCAGATATAATTCATCAAAGCACTCCAAACCTATATATGAAATGGTTCCTTAAAAACTGGAGCACATGTTGAGCTATGACCTCTTTGAAGGGAATCACCTTCACCCATTTGGAAAAGTAGTGATGCGATTAAGATGAGCAGATGACCCTTGGAAGAAGGAGGATCAATCAAACCCACTATGTGTACCCCAACTTGAATGGGAAACCAATGTAAGATGTAGAATGTTGGTTGGTTGGTGTAGGACCACTCCGTTTATTTGACATTGGTGGCATCGCCTAGTCATATCGATGAAATTTTTGATCATCGATGGACAGTAGTATCATAATCTCTTGATCTTAGCTTTAATCTTTAGAACGGATTGGTTGGCTCCACATAATCGTGTACCTTGATCCGCGATCTTATGGGCTTGCTTGTCTAAATAATGTAACCACATATGATCAGACCACTAGTATAAGACACCATCCACAAGAGCATAGGAAAGTTCTTTCTGCTTCATTTGATGGGATTAAGACTCTCTTGAGGCAATTTTCCTTTATTTAGGTAATACATGAATGGTTGCCTCCAAAATAACTCCTCATACTTCTTTGCAATGGAAACCTCCCCTTCAAGAGAGTACTTTTTTTATGATCAATATAAGGGATAAGACTTGTCTATTTTGGACTTTTTGATATGGACTTATCCTTCAAACATGCCAACTCTTTGGCAAGCTTGGCTAAAGCATATGCAAACATTCTCTCCTTGAGGAATCTTATAAATGGTAACCTCTAATATTTGGGACAACAACTCCATGGTGTACTTATGGTAGTGATGGAGCTTGGGCTTTATAACCTTATAGGACCAAATGATTTGGTTGATAACTAGTTGAGAATCCTCAAAGATGTTGATGTTTTGGATGCTTAGAGTAATGGCTTACTCTAGATCGGCAATCAGAGTCCCATATTCAGCTTCATTATTAGTGCAAGGATTATACAAATGATATGAGAATGTCATCACGTCACAGACCAGAGTTAAGAGAATTATTCCTTTCATGGAATAGTGAATTATGGTTCTTCTCCTCTTTGAGAGGAAGTTGTACCATTGAAGTACATCTCCCACATTGAATTCTAGTATCCCCTATGTTCAAGATTTATACATCAAGGAATTCATCACTAATTAAAGAGTCAGTAGGAAGTGGCTGTGTTGCTAGGAAATTTGCTAGCACTTGTCCTTTCACCGCACAGAGGGGTATGAAGGTAATGGAAAACTACAAGAGGATCATGAACCATCATGCCAAACCAGCATTGGCCATTTCATGAGATACTATAGTGGATTGATCCTAGAGATTAAGTTTACCTTATGATAAAGCATATAGTGCTTTTGGATACAAGATTAAAGCTAGGCAATGCTTCTCATGGGTGGATAAATAGCCTCTAGGGATTAGATGATAGTTGAGGTAGTACAGTGCATTTTCCTTTTCTTCTTCATTGGCTTGGGCCAATGAAGCACCAAGGGAATCATCTAATGTAGTAGTGTAAAGTATGAGTAGCTTGCCTAGGAAAAGGGCTGATAGAACTGGTGGTGTCATCAGGTAATGCTTTAATGTCTTTGAAGGCATGCTCACACTTGTCATTCCACTTAAACTTGGCATCCTTTTGACAAGTGTTGAGAATGGCATCTTCGAAGGTTGGATATAAAGTGTCTTAGATCAACCACCCTTGGAATGATCTTAGTTGAGTTAAACTTTTAGGGGGTGGCATTTTCAATATTTCCTTTATCTTCTTAGATAATTTTGATTCCTTGGTGTTGGACAATAAACCCAATGAATTTCCCTGAAGCTACTCCGAATGCACACTTTAGGGGGTTCCTTTTGAGGTTAAATTATCTTAATAGTTCAAAAACTATTCTCAAGTTAAAGAGATGGTCTTCCTTTTCTCTACTTTTGACCATGAGATCATTGACATAGCACTCGACTTGATGATGAATGAGTTCATCGAAGATTCAATTCATAGCTTGCTGGTATGTAGCACCGACATTTTTAAGGCTGAAAGGAAAGACCTTATAGCAATAAATTCTGATCGGGGTTCTAAAAGTAGTGTTCCTTTCATCTTCAAGGGTCATCTTTATTTGTTTTATCTAGATAAGCCATAAATGAAAGAGAAGACTGCATGAGATGAGGCAATGTCCACCATCAGCTCCAAGATTAGTAGTGGAAATTCATCTTTTGGACATGCCTTATTTAAATCCCTAAAATGGATGCATATATGAATTTGGCCATTCTTTTTCTTAACTGGATGATGCTAGCTAATCAGGTAGGATATTTTTCTTCCCAGATGAAGCCATCATCAATTAGATTCTTGACTTCAAAAATGACTTGTTATACTTTATCTAATTGCATGCATCTAGGAGCTTGCTTGATAAGGTTAGCAGTAGGCTCTATTGTTAGTTTATGGACTACTATGTTAGGAGCTAATCCAATCATCGATTCATAGCTCCCTACAAAGTAGTCCTTAAACTCAATCAATAGCTTAACTAAGTCATTGGTTTTAATTTTGTTCAACAAAGAACTGATGTATGTCAAGCATGGATCTTCTTCATTTCTAAGTTGATTTCATTGAGCTTATTAATGGTTGACTTGATCTCTTCTTCAAACTCGGTGATCTTTGACTTCAAAATCATCTAAATTTTCTAAGCACAGCTCCTCATATGAGTTAATGTGATTTGGGAAAAACTTATCAGATTCTAAATGATTGGTGATGATTAAACAGTAATCATCATCATCGATTGGACCCACTATACTGGATCCTAGCCCCGATCTTGATTGAGAGCTTTTGCATTTGTTCTTCCATGTTCTTTCCAGGTAGTCTGACCTGTGCTTTGACCAGGTATGTGGGATTAACCCTTTCTTTGCTAAATTATGAACATAAGGTAAGTACTAATCAAAAGGTAATTCTATTAAATCTTTATATGAATCATCCTCAAGTTCTACATCAACTTCTTGACTTGAGGATGATGCTCCCAGAAAGAACCTCTGAGTCTTCACACCCATGGTTGACTTAGGGGCTTCCTTAACTACCTCGACCAAAGGAAAGTGGGGTTAGAGCTAAGGTTCCCAATGATGCCTAACTATTTCACATATAGACTTGGATACCCTTATGCTTTGGGCACGGTCTTCATTGCTATCTCAAGTGTCACCCCAAAGGAATCCATTATTGAGAATAGCTAATTTGGTGTCTAACCATGTAAGACTCATCCTATGAACTAGATTTTAAGTCTATGTGGATACCAGTACTCACAGCTAGGACATATCTTTATTGGGTGGCCAATAAGGAAGTTTTCCACCCCTGGGACTGCCTCTGAACTGGCCTCTTCCTTTGCCTGGTAAAGGTCAAGTCATCCTACCCATATGTTTGAATGGAGTAATGAACTGTGGGTGGAATCTAATGTCAGGCTCCACTTCCTCTTCTATGTCTAATGTCTCCACTTCCTCCTTTAAGTTATTCCATTTTATTTCTTTTCATTTTCTTTTCTTTTCTTTCTTTCTCTTTCTTTTTTTTCTTTCTTTTATTTTTAATCTTTGTCCAAGTTCACAAGAATCAAATTGTTGATTTTGAGGGAGGTAGTAAGCTGCATCCTCATATATGTTGACCTCGAGAACTGTAGATGGGTTGAGATCTCCTTTGACACATTAGAAGATCCCACCTATCATGAACTTCATACACTGATGTAGAGAGGATGGAACTATGTTGTTCTCATGTATCCATGGTCTCCTAAGCAAAGCATTCAAAGATGTACCCAAGTCTATAATGTGAAACTTGGCTTCGATCTTCCAATCATCAATCTCCAAGGGCAACACTATGGAGCCAAAGGTCTATTGACCTCACTTTTGGAGTGTAGATTCAATCTTCCCATCTTAGGCTTATGAGTCTTCTAGACACTAAGACTTCTCTAGTCATAAGATGCTTCTAACAATTAGGTAAACACTTAACATAATCCTAAAGACTTAGAAGGGTTAACCATAGGATTAGGTTATGCCTTAGGGATTAGGATAATCCACCTACCCTACAACCCAAATCCAATCCATGTTCACCTTCTCAAACCAAACCTCAAGTTTAGTTCAAACATCAAATTCAAATCCAAATCCAAAACCAAATGATTGAAGCTTATGATCAAATCCAAACTTGAAACCCTTTGTAAGCCATATGACCTATCCCATGGACATAGCCAAATCTTAATCCAAATCAATCCAAAATTAATTGATTTTCTCATAATCAATTTATATCTTCAATCATCTTCCTAAATATAATTGAAATATACATTCAAATGATCATAACTAAATCAAACTAAATCAAATTAAATCAAAACCCTTCCTAAGCCATATGGCCTATCCCATGGACTTAGCCAAATGTTAATCCAAATCAAGTCAAACTCAATTGATTTTCTCACAAATTAGCATATTTTCAATCATCTTCATAAATTTAAATGAAATATACATTTAAGTTAACAAACCTAAATCAAACCAAATCAAAATCCAAACCTAAGTCACATGACTCAACTCCAAGGACTTAGCCAAATTTCTTCATTCCAAAACCCAAATTCAATTGATTTTCTCATGAATCAATCATACCTTCAATCAATTTCACAAATATAAATGAAATCTACAATCATTAAGCCAAACCAAAATTAACCCATGTCAAACCCAACTTAACCCTTTTGACTTGAAAAGTTCAAATAAACCAAAACTCAATTGAACCCAAGCCAATTGTAATTAAATTTATATATAAATCCTAAAACCATATATAAACTCAACTAAATCAAACTCAACCCAAAATCAAGCCAACTAAATGCAATTGGTCCACTTGACCCAAAGTGGTAATTTGACCTATTTGAGCCAAGCTCTAATCTACCCAAATTGGATTGAACCAATCCCATCAAAACCTCCCATCATGATTGTTGATCACCCTAGGTTGATCAATTGTCATAAATTAGGTCAAACTAAATCAACTTGGTCATTTGACCAAGTCAACCCCTTTACCCATATGAACCTAAACTAGCCAAATTGTAACCTAAGCCAAATCCCTTAAAACCTTCAATTGAGTCAAACCAAACCCAATTGGTCCTCTTGACACAAGTTGACCCAAATTGACCTAAAAGGAAAAATTAGGTCAAATCAAAATATAAAGTAAATTGATTTGCAATGGCTCAAGTTCATTCCAAATTGATTATTGAACTTGACCAAAGCCATGATTGGACCCAATTGAACCCAATTGACCTACTTAACCCAAATTGACCTAAAGGTTCAAGTTGGCCTAAATTAAAATCATATCCAAATTAATTGAAACTAAAGCCTATAATCATCTTCAATTGGTCATCTAAATCTAAACCAACACCTAACCCAAGCCAATTTGGCTAAGTTGGTCAAATTGGTCAACTTAACCTATTTGACCCAAATGAATTCAATTGAGCCAAACTAAACCAAACAAACTGAACCAAAACATCCCAAATGATCATATGAACTTGACCCAACTTAACCCAGTTTGACCTAAATGAGTCAAATTGTGCCAAACCTAACCAAATCAACTCTAATTAACTTAAAATTTAAGCCAACCCACTTTTGGCTCATTTCAAATCTGGTCAAATCCAATGTCAAATGATCATTCTACCCTTAGGTCAAAGGCATCACACGAGACAAATCACCCATGTAAGTGGTCATTTCGATTTCTTGGCCACTTGATACTCTCCCAATGGTCCACCTAGGCACCTAGGACACTACCTTACGACCTGGGGTGGTTGGATTGCCATGACCCATGGGAGGTGAAATCACCTCACCCTCCCCATTGGAGAATTTGAAACCCATAGAACACCCATGATTCCTCCTTAGCAACCACCTCCAAACCTTCAACCAACCAAGCAAGCCAACTCTCCTCCTCCACCCGACTACATGGTGGGATGCCACTATAAGCCAAACTCGATCCCACCATCGATCAGATGAAGGGTACACCCCTCATTTTACTTAAACATAGGAAAATCATTCCTCAGCCCTAGCTACCCAAGATGATCCACTAGAGCCAATCCCTAGCTTCCATGCTCATTCGATCAAACAATGCCATTCGTCCATCTCAAAATAGGATACTCCCATTTACCTAACTCTCCATGAAACTCAAATTAACTTTGCACACACCTTCCCAAGGCCTCTTTAAGCAAGAATGAATCATCTCCCAAGCTTCCTGAGCACCAGAGATGGGACTTTGACCTAAGCCGAGCTCCAAGTCGTCAGTTCATGGCCTTTCAAGTGAACGTCAAGGAATTGATCTAATTGCTACTCAACAAGGCTTTATATCCATTAGATTAAGCTTCCTAAATCATTTGAGCTGCTAGTCTTGAGCTCCGGTGAGGTATGCTTCCAAAAGCGATACTTAAGCAAAAATTGGTTGGAGCTTTCTGAAGAAAACCTGCATCTCATGTGATCTTGACTATTAAATCCCCCCTGATCAATGTCATGAAGGTGTGGGATCCTTTTATAGTTGATCAGAGCTAGGTAAAGCTTGAATCAAGAGAGCAATGGTAGACGGACTCCATTCTCCCTCATTCGCGTGATGTTAGATCACCCATTGTCCATTTTGCGTGATCAAAATTGATGGTCATGATTAGATTCACTAGATCAATCAGATTTAATCCTATTAAGTTATGGATTAATCATAGCTGTCCGATCTTAAATCGGATGATGGATGAGAAAGTGCATCCACCGCTATCATGTAGATGCGATGGGATAAGTTTTAAGTAGCCAATCTCATAGTGCCACGTGGAAAGTGCCACATGGAACAATAGGATTTGGCTTTAATTAGGTTTAATTAATCATTTTTAATGGCTAAAACTTCTAGAAATCATAAAAAGCATAGAGAAATAAAAAATGCAAATATATACTCATTTTAAAGGTATTTGAAAGAATTAATTAAAATGATCTTAACTAATTTTGACAGTAATTAAAGTTTAATTGTTTAATTACAATTTAATTAGTTTAATTACTCCTTAATTACTTTGCAATTAAACCCAAATTTTAGGGGTTAATTTAATGTGATGACCTCTACCTCCCATGATTTTCTTGGGATTTATTGCTCACTTAATTAGGAAAATTGACTAATTAAACCTTAACTACTCTTTTAAGTTGATTAATGATTAATTAATCCCAAGAACTGTAATAAATTAGTTAATTAAGTTTATTAATCTTTGTTCAACATTAAGTAAACTAAGGGTTGGGACCCTTTTCCTAAGTTCATTTCACCCTATTTTAAAATGAAATTAATTAAGATTGAACTAGTTAATTAAATCACTTAATCAAATTGAAATCATAATCACATCAAAACTTAATTAATTAAATCATGGGGTAGATCTTTAGGTGTTTAATAACCTAAAGGAGTTTAATGAAATTATGGTTAGTCGACATGTGTGGAAAAATCATAGGAATAATTAATTAAGTTCCTTAATCTAATTAACTATTAATCATGAGCCAATGGCATTAGGCCCCTTCTATTCCTAGGATCATTGCAAGTTTATTTTCCATGCATATCATGTTGGCTCATAATTATTTAGTTAATTACTTTAAGGTGACATAGGTAAGATTAATTAATTCATCTAACTAAGGGTTCAACTTAATTAACCCATAAACTCAACATAATTACATTTCCTTAAATTAAATCAAATCACTAATATGGGTGTGGGTTTAAAACAACAAGTGATTACTTCTGTTCTCCTCTTTAAATAAAATCAAATCCAAAACTTAATAAGAAAAGAAGCTTTGTTTTCTTTAAATAATCTTATTTGATTTGATTGTCCTTAAGAACTAGTTTGGTTGAAAAAATCACATGCTTATATTTGATTGTCCTCCTTTCAATCATGTTAAATTTGGTATGTCATTTGAATTCATGCATCCAACTTTTCAAAATCAAGGAAAATAAAATGGATTCACTTTATGTAAGCTTGCATGTGTTGATTTAATTTAATATATGCATGGCTATTATTATCTATTAAATCCAAATGTATTTTTCAAAAGCTTATAAATGAATAATAATGTGTTATGATTCTAGTTATATATACATAAGAAATGCATGTGCTTATAGCTTAAGTGTATGAATATTGAATTCTCTTTTCTCTATTCATCTGTTAATTTATATAAGATTAAATGGTAATGGGTATATACTCTAGACATCCTGAAAACATGAGGCTTTAGCTAGCCCCAAGGAGGTTATTTGATTACCTCACTTCCTTATTTAACAGTACCCATTTGATGTCATTTTTATGTATTTCAACATTATAATTTGGATAGAGCTTTAATTCATATATATAAATGATTCAATAAAAAAATACAATCTTTGCATGGTTTTCTTTCCCTCATTTATGTTACGTCCATGTGTGTTCAAGAGAGAGTATATAGTCTGGACATCCTGAGAATATGAGGCTTTAGTTAGCCCCAAGGAGGTCATTTGATTACCTCACCTCCCTGGTTTAATAATGACACTTACTTGCCTATATCTTTGTACACGTATATGTATATGTGAATGAAAATCTTATTTTATATTAAAATTGCAAGCATTCATAATTGACTAAGTGGTTGAATTAATTATCCATATGATTTGGAGCTTACTTCCTATGTTCATGTATATGAATTTACATATGTTTGAATGCAAATGTGTATATAGTCTGGACCTCCTGAGATTACGAGGCTTTAGCTAACTCCAAGGATGTCATTTGAATACCACACTTGGTTTAACAATGGACACATGCTTATTTAATTTCATTCTTATGTCCTTTTTGTATAAGAATTTGGATAAAGTTTAAAATTAATATGTAAAAATAATTCAATCAATTAAAATATAAATTCTATATATTAAGTCATATGCTCATACCACTCATGCTTTAGTCTCTTAGGGAGTGTGTTTAGGTCTTTAATCTCTTTCTAATTAAATAACTACCCTAGCTATCTTGCAATTCATAAGACCAAACTATATGGTTTTAAAATCATTGGAGAAGTTAGCAAGCGGCCACTCTAAGCAGTTATAAGTCTAGAAGTTGGACAATTTATTCTCTCTTATGGAGGTAAAACCCTTATGTCCACCTATCTCTTTGATTTAGGTCATACTTTAGCTCATACTAAAGCTCCCTAGATTTAGGATCCGAGGTAGCTATTTTCTTTTCTGAGTAAATCATCCTCACCTCTTAGGCATTCCCACAACCTTGTGTTGGTGGATTATAAGCCATAGTAATCTAATTAAATTTCAACTCAAAACATATAAATCTCTTCAAATTTAAAATTATAAAGCTCAACCATAGGATAGATTGGAATGCTCATGATGCTTCCTAGTATTACGAGAATTTACTACTTATTTCATTTGGATTCCAAAAAAAATTCTTCTTCTTAAACTTTCCCAATTGATTTTCTAAATAAAACCAATCTTTTGATAGTGTAACCTTGAAATCTTTAGAGATGATAATTGTCTACTTTAATCGAGAGTATTCTTAAGAAATTTTATTTATTAAGATGTAATTAACTATAGAGGCTTTCCTCTATAGGGAACTTAAAAACCTAGTTTAATATAAACCTTGCTTTATTCATCCATGTAAAGTAGGGGAGAAATCTCTGGTACATTCGAAGAGCCATCATGCCTAAAGAGTCTTTATTACATGATTAGGTCCATTGTAGGGTGATGTTTCTATCTTTTGAGATAGTACATCATACCTCAATGTTGTACTAGCTCACCTCAAAAAGTATCACCCCTACAATCTGCTTGGTGTCCCCCCCTACTTCCAAAAATAGACCCCACAAGGCCCTCTCGCCTTGTTCATTGAATTTTCTCAACATCATTCTTTCTTTTTGGATTTTGGAGATGTTGATCCCCAAGTAAGCAAGGGTTCTTAGACTAATAATGTTGGTGATACACAGGTCAACTAGAACTCTTGATAATGTGTAGCAACATCCATTGTAATATAAAGTGGCAGGTTGTGCTGGTCATCCCTAGGAGTAAGTCTTCATCGCTGAATGTAACTCTTAAGATGTCGTTCAAGTGGCATGCCTCAACTTTAATAGTGGTCAGTTAAGCTAAGCATATCTCTAGATCAAGTAAGGCCTTGATTAGAGATTCCCTCATCTTTTTGGATAAGACAAGGGTTTCGTATACGCTTAACTTAGCTAGAAACTTTCTAAGGTGAGCTAGGACATTGTAATCAACTCTGGCTTGGTCCTCCATAAGCATATCTATGGGTGGAGCATCTTATGGAGAGGTTATCTATGCACTCAAACCAACGACTTACTTACCCTTATCCGAAGGTGCTACCCAATGAGGTAGAACAATGTCATTGCATAAGTTGAATATAGTGACTTCTCGGAATGATGAGCTTATGGAAAGTTCTACCTTCTCATCGGGCATACCTACAGCTTCTCCTATGGGATCTTCAGAGTCAGTTAACTCCAAGTCAATCTCAAGAATTAAACCTAATTGATTCATACAAGGATAATCTGACTCTAAATCAAAAAGGAAAGGATCATAACTACTAGTGTTATTTTTTTATTTAGACTCGAAGAGCATTCAATAATAATAAAATCAAGAGCATTGGAAGTAGATAATATATAAGTAGAAATAGATTTCTTCATTAATATCTATTTGGGTGGAGGTACATGATAAAAATCAAGTAAAAGCGAGAGGGATTTATTTCCTTATGTTACAATCTCTAGTAGAGAGGAGCTAGTAGAATGGTAGGCTGCAATGGTGGAGAGTGCTTGGACTTGGATGGTGCCTATGCTCTTGGACTATCACAGGCTAGTATGGTGGGGCTCGATGGTGGGCTATCACCCTCCTCGAGTTGTCCTTTTAGCAAACATTCCTTGGTGTTGGAGGTTTGAGCTACTTTAGGCACTGAAAATCTTCTTGATCTTAGAAATGATCATCCTAGAGGTTCGAGATAGGGAAATATCCTAATCTTCTTTGGTCTTAAGAGGATCACAAGTATCCCTAGGATTACTCTAATAGAACGGATGGTTGTTCTAATAAGTATTCCTTAGGGATAACTATGACTCTCAACTTGTAGCTGTGCTCAAGCTAGTTCTTAAAAGTGATACAATCCTCTAAGACATGGCCTAACATATAGTGGTAGGGAAATAGCTAGGATCGTCACTCTTGTCCACTTCCTCCGGCCTCTTAGACTCTGGTAACTGAAAGTGAGGTTACTTTAAGAGATTCTTAAAGATTTTCCTAACTACCTCCATCTTGAATGAACATGGCTTATTCAATCTATCAGCAAGAGTAAGTGGAAAGTAGCTACCTGGCGATGAATATGAATACCACTGCTAGGTTGGCTAGTGAGGTGGTGGAAATGGTCATTGTGACGACTATGGTGGCCGGTATGATGGTTAAGGTGGTGGAAGAGGAGGTGGCAAAGGAGGCTACTGAGCTCGTAGTCTCTCATACTAAACTCTGGCTGGCTGCTTCTCTTTATACATTGACACAACTAACCCTAGCTTCTTCTCAAACACCTTCTGTGGCTTGGGCCTATAAGATTGGTCGGGAAAGGGCAACTTTTTGGCTTCCTCTTGTAGGCTTTCCTCCTTGATGATTAATTTCTCAAATGTTTTGATGGTAAACCCCTTAAGCATAAAAGCGATCAGGCCATGGATATTCTTGAGAAGATTCTCAATGCCATGATATTCTGACAACTGTGGTTATCATTTCATGCACAGGTTGTGCCACTTGAGAATGTAATCAACAAGTGACTCTTTGAGTTTCTATTTCTCTGTAATGAGGTCACCTACAATCACCCTCTACTAAGTTCAAACTAAGCACTTGATGAAGAGATGCTCCAACTCAATAAAAGTGTCCATCGAACCGTTAGGAAGTTTGACGTACCAATCAAATGCAACAACTGACAAACTGATAACAAAAAGGCAAAAAAGGACTGCGTTGCTGCCACTAGTGTTGCAATAGCCGGCTCTAAAGTGTGCAATGTGTTACCTTGGGTTCCCACTACCATCAAAGAACTTGAAGGATGGCGGCATAATACGCTAAATAAAATAAAAGCTAAATAAAAACCTAAACCTAAAAAATAAACCTAAAAATAAAACCTAAAAATAAATAAAAACTAAAACCTAAACCCTAAACTAAAAAAAAACATAAACCTAAAACAAACAAAATAAAATAAACATAAATCTAAAATAAAATAAACTAAACCTAAATAAATAAAACCTAAACCTAAACTTAAAATAAACTAAACCTAAACCATAAACTAAATAAAATAAAATAAACAAAAAATAAACCTAAACTAAAAAAAAAACCTAAAATAAACCTAAAATAAAAACTTAAAATCAAAACCTAAACCTAAACCTAAAACTAAAAAATAAAACCTAAACCTTAAAAATAAAATATAAATAAAACTAAACTAAAAGTAAACATAAACCTAAACCTAAACCTAAAAAAATAAACTATAAAAAAAAACTTAAAATAAAATAAAAAAAAAACCTAAACTAAAATAAATAAAACTAAACGAAATAAACTAAACTAAATAAAATAATAAAATAAAATAAAATAAATAAATGAAAAATAAACTAAATAAACCTAAATAAAAATATAAATTAAAATAAACTAAATAAACCTAAACCTGTTGGTTTGTTTAATTTTAAAATAAAACAACACATATCTTAAACCCTAAACCCTAACCATAAAAGTAAACCTAAACATGAAACACTAAACCTTCAACCTAACCTAAATCCACAAAAGCCCTAAACCCTACCCTATAAATTAACCATGACCCCCCACCACTAACCTAAACCCTAAGCCCAAAATCTTAAAACCCTAAACCTTAAACCATAAACTAACTTTTGACACTAAATATTAAACCCTAAACGCTAAACTGAGAACAAACCACAACCCTAAAGCATAAACCCTAAACCACTGCCACTACTAAACCCCTGAACAAAACCCTAACCAGGCCTAAAACCATAAACCCTAAAGCCCTAACCCTGACCCAAAATATTAAACCTAACCATAAACCAACCCTTAAAACTTAAAACCTAACTAAATAAAACCTAAAAATAAAAAAAATAAAAAACCTAAACCTAAATAAAATAAAATAATAAAATAAAATAAAAACCTAAACTAAAACCTAAACCTAAACATAAAAATATAATAAAATAAAAAAATGAAAATAAACTAAAATAAAATTAATAAAAACTAAAACTAAACTAGAAAAATATAAACTTAAGAATAAAAACCCTAAATAAGTTAAATACTAAACCTAAACTAAACAAAAAAATATAAACCTAAGAATAAAAAACCTAAATAAATTAAAAACTAAATGTAAAATGAAAATAAAAGAAGCCTAAAATAAAATAAATAAAAACTAAATAAAAACCTAAACTTAAAAAATAAACTTAAAAATAAAAATTATAAATAAATAAAAAATAAAAGCCATACCCTAAACTAAAAATATAAACTAATCTTAAAATAAAAATAAAATAAACAAAATAAAATAAACCTAGACCTAAACTAAAATAAACTAAACTAAAATTAATAAAACCTAAACTAAACCTAAAATAAACTAAACCTAAACTCTAAATAAAATAAAATAAACTAAAAATAAACCTAAACCTAAACTAAAAAAATAAAACCTAATAATAAACCTAAAATAAAAAACTTAAAACCAAAACCTAGAAAACTAAAATAAAGCCTAAACCTAATCCTAAAAAAATATTGAAACCTAAAAATGAAAATAAAACTAAACTAAAAAATTAACTTAAACCTAAACCTAAACAAAAAATAAACTAAAATAAAAATCCTAAAATAAATAAATTAAACTAAATAAAAATAAAATAAACCTAAATCAAAATAAAAAATAAAATGAACAAAAATAAAAAATAAACTAAATAAACCTAAACCTACTAGTTTACTTAATTTTAAAATAAATAAAAAAACCTTAACCCTAAAACTAACCCTAAACTCTAAACCCTGAACCTACAACCCAAAACCCAAAACCCTAAAAAACTTTTAACCCTAAACCCTAAGGTTACCCTAATCCCTAAACCGTAAAAACCCTAAACCCTAAAGCCTAAACACGAAAACCTAAACCCTAACCCTAAACCCTAAACCCTAAAACCCTAAAACCCTAAATCTTAAAATCCTATAGCCTAAACCCTAAACCCTAAAAACCTAGAAACCTAAACCTAAACTAAATAAAAGCTAAAAATAAAATAAATAAAAAAACCTAAACATAAATAAATTAAAAAAATAAAATAATATAAAAACCTAAGCTAAAACCTAAACTGAAACCTAAAATTAAATAAAAATAAACTAAGATAAAATAAATAATAACCTAAACTAAACTAAAAAAAGAAGAAAAACTTAATAATAAATAACTTGAATAAAATAAAAATTGAACATAAAATATAATTAAAATAAACCTAAAATAAAATAAAATAAAAACTAAATAAAAACATAAACTTAAAAAATGAACCTAAAAAATAACATAAAAATAAATAAAAGATAAAACTTAAACCATAAACTTAAAGAAAAACCTACACCTAAACAAAAATAAACTAAAATAAATAAAACCTTAAACCTAAACCTAAACTAAATAATATAAAATAAACTAAAAATGAACCTAAACCTAAACTAAAAAATAAAACCTAAAAATAAACCTAAAATAAAAACCTAAAACCTAAACATAAAAAATAAAATAAAAACCTAAACCAAAACATAAAAATAAAAAGTAAAACCTAAACCTAAAAATAAAATTAAAATAAAACTTAACTAAAAAATTAACCTAAATCTAAACTTAAACCTAAAAAATAAACTAAAATATATAAATCTAAAATAAATAAACTAAACTAAATAAAATAAACTAAAATAAATAAAAATAAACTGAATAAACTAAATAAACCTAAACAGGTTGGTTTACCTCATATTTTTTTAAAAAAAAAACCTAAACCCTAAGCAATCCGTAAACCCTAAACCCTAAAAATGAACAAAAAAAATTTAAACCTACGGTTTACTTAATTTGAAAATAAGCCTAAATCTCTAAATCTAAACTCTAAACCTTAAAATAAAAAATAAAAATAACAAAACCCTAATCATTAACCCTAAATCAAAACTAAACTTAAACCACCCACCCAAACGTACCTAAACCCTAAATAAACCACTAAAACCCTAACACCAAACCCCAAAATCTAAAACCTAAACCATACACCATATCAACCACTAAACCCTAAAACCTAAAACCCTAAAACCTCCTAAAGCTAAACACAAAATCCTAAACCCTAAACTCTAAATCCTAACCCTAAACCACAAACCTAAACCCTAAACCACAAACCTAAACTACTAGATAAAATAAAATAAATGAACTAAAATTAACTAAACCTAAACCCAAGAAAAATAAACTAAATGAACCTAAACTAAAATAAATAAAATAAATAAGTGACTAAATAAAAATAATAATTAAAGATAAATTAAATAAACTAAATAAATCTAAACCTTGGGTTTGCTTGTTTTAAAACCCTTAAACCCATAAACCTTAATCCCTCCCACCACATCCTCCTTAAATCACTAAATCAGACTTAAAACTAAATAATAAAACTGTTAAACTTAACTGACTAAAACTTAAATCTGACCACTAACCAATCCTAAACTAACTCCTCCACCACTCCCTGACTCTTAAAATCATAAACCCTTCTGGACCCTAAACCACTAAAAGCCTGACCTAAATCATCCTAACAAACTAAACACTCCTAAACCCTCAACTAAACCCTAAACTCTACCATAAACTAAATCCTAAAATTAAAAAACTAAGCTCTCATGGAATAAAACTATATTTAAACCAAAATAATTAAAATAAAAAACCTAAACTAAAATAAATAAACAAATCTAAATAAAAATAAAAAATAAAATAAACTCAAATAAATAAAAGATAAACTAAGTAAATTAAATAAACTTAAACCTACCAGTCTAATTAATTTTAAAAAAACCCTAAACCCTAAATCATAAACACAAAATGCTAAACCCTAAAACTAAATAAAAACTTAAACCTAAAAAATAAATGTAAAGTAAATAAAAATTAAACATAAACCCTAAACTCAAAAAAAACCATAAACCTAAAATAAACAAAATATAATAAACATGAATCTAAACACAAATAAACTAAACTAAAATAAATCAAACATAAAATAAACTAAACCTAAACCCTAAACTAAATAAAATAAAATAAACTAAAATAAACCTTAACCAAAATTAAAAATAAACCAAAAATAAAAACCTAAACTCTAAACCTAAAATAATAAAATAAAAACCTAAATTTAAACCTAAAAATAAAAAATAAAACCTAAACCGAACAAATAAAATAAAAATAAAACTAAACTAAGAAAATAAACATAAACCTAAACCTAAACTTAAAAAATAAACTAAAATAAAAGAAACTAAACTCTAAACCCTAAACACTAAAAACCCTAAATCCTAAACCATAAACCATAAAATCCTAAACCATAAATCTGAGAACCTAAATCCTAAACCCTAAACCCTAAACCTTAAACCCTACACCCCAAACCTTAAATGCTAAACCCTAAACCCTCAACTAACCCAAAAAACCAAAAATAAAGTAAATAAAGAAACCTAAACCAATATAAAATAAAATAATAAACTAAAATAAGAACCTAAACTAAAACCTAAACCTAAACCTAAAAAGAAACTCAAATAAAAAATAAAAACTAAATTGAAATAAAATAAATGAAAATCTAAACTAAACTAAAAAATAAAAAACCTAAATAAAATAAAAACTAAACCTAAAATAAAATAAAATAAAATAAATAAAAGAAATTAAAATTAAATAAAAACTAAATCCTATAAAAATTAACCTAAAAATAAATAAAAAAGAAAACCAAGCCATAAACCTAAAATATACTAAACCTTAACCTAAACTGTAAATAAAATAAAATAAACTAAAAATAAACCTGAACCTAAACTGAAAAATAAAACCTAAAATTAAACATAAACTTAAAAAAATAAAATAAAAATCTAAACCTAAACCTAAAAATAAAGAATAAAACCTAAACCTAAAAATAAAATAAATAAAAAAACTAAACTAAGAAATAAACCTAAACTTAAATCAAAACCTAAAAAATAAACTAAAATAAAAAACTTAAACTAAAATAAATAAACTAAACTAAAAAAATATAAAAATATACCTAAATAAAAGTTTTAAAAATAGAACAAACTAAAATAAATAAAAAGTAAACTAAATAAACTAAATAAACCTATACCTACAAGCTTAGTTAAATTTAAAAAAATAAAAGGTTAAAAAAATTAAAAAATTATAAAAAAAACCCAAACCATAAACCCTAAACTCTAAAGCTTAAACCCTAACCCTATAATCCTAAACCTTAAACCCTAAACCTTTAAAGCCTAAACCCTAAACTCTAATGACTAAAACCCTAAACCCTAAACCCTACATCCTACAACCTACAAACCTAAATCCTAAACCCTAAACCCAAAGAAACCTAAAAACAAAGACCTAAACCTACTAAACTAAATAAAACCTAAAAATATAATAAATAAGGAAACCTAAACATAAATAAAATAAAATAATAAAATAGAATAGAAACGTAAACTAAAACCTAAACCTAAATGTAAACATAAACCTAAACCTAAAATTAAAAAATAAAAGAATTTAAAGATTAAAATATACTAAAATAAAATAAATAAAACATAAACTAAACTAAAATAAAATAAACCTAAAAATAAAACCTTAATAAAATAGAAACTAAATGAAAAATAAAAATAAAATAAAATAAAAACTAAATTAAAACCTAAACCTAAAAAAAACCTAAACCCTAAACAAAAAAATCATAAACATAAATTAAATAAAGTAAAATAAACTTAAACCTAAACTAAAATAAAAAACTAAAATACATGAAACCTAAACTTAAACCTAAAATAAACTAAACCTAAACCCTAAACTAAATAAAATAAAATAAACTAAAATAAACCTTAACATAAACTAAGAAAATAAAACCTAAAAATTAACCTAAAGTAAAAAGCTTAAACCTAAATCCAAACCTAAAAATAAAAAATAAAACCTAAGCCAAAAAATAAAATAAAAATAAAACTAAACTAAAAAAAACATAAACCTAAACCTAAACCTAAAAATTAAACTAAAATAAAAAAAGCTAAACAAAAATAAATAATCTAAACTAAATAAAAATAAAAAATAAACTTAAATAAAAATAAAAATAAAATGAAATAAATATAAAATAAACTAAATAAACTTAAATCTATCATTAATTTTCTTTAAAACACTAAACCCTAAACCCTAAACCCTAAACCCTAACCCCTAACTAAACCTAAACCCTAAAACTAAACTCTAAAAAACTCACAAACTAAACCCTAACCCTAACCCTAAAGCATGCAAATAAACCCTGACTAACTTACTCAGTTAACCCAATACCCAAAATCCTAAAACCCTAAGCCCTGACCTAAACTAAACCCTAAACCCTAAAAAAAACTTAAAACCTAAACCTACAAATAAATAAGAATAGAAACTTTAATAAAATAAAATAAAATAAAATAAAATAAAATAAAAATTAAATAAAACCCTAAACCTAAAATAAAAATAAAACAAATAAAATATACTAAAATAAATAAAACCTAAACCTAAAGTAAAGCAAACCTAAACTTAAACCAAAACTAAATAAAATAAAATAAACTAAAAATAAACCTAAATCTAAACTAAGAAATAAAACATAAAAAAGAAACATAAACTTAAAAAAATAAAATAAAACTTAAACATAAACCTAAAAATAAAGAATAAAATCTAAACCTAAAAGAAAATAAATAATAAATAAATAAAACTAAAATAAGAAATAAACTAAAATAAAAAATAAACTAAAATAAATAAACCTAAAATAAATAAATAAAATAAAATAAAATAAATAAATACCTAAATAAATAAAAATCAAATAAACTAAAATAAATAAAAATTAAACTAAATAAACTAAATAAACCTAAGCTACTTTCTTTAAAAGATTTTAAAAAAAATTAACAAAATTAAAAGATAAAAAAACCCTAATGTGCTAACTAAACCTAAACCTTAAACCCTACAACTAAACAAACCCTAAAACCTTTAAAGCCTAAAGCCTAAACCATAAACCTTAAACCACGACTCAAACCATAAACCCTAAACCAAAATTCTAAACCCTAAAACCTATAACCTTAAACCCTAAATCCTAAATCGGACCCTAAACAAACCCTAAACCCTAAACCATAAAAACCTAAAAACCTAAACCTAAACTAAATAAAATTTAAAAAATAAAATAAATAAGAAAACTTAAACCTAAATAAAATAAAATAATAAAATAGAATAAAATCCTAAACTAAAACCTAAACTTAAATGATAATGTAAACCTAAACCTAAAAGTAAAAATAAAATAATTAAAAGATAAAAATGATACTAAAATGAAATAAATAAAAACATAAACTAAACTAAAAAATTAAATTAACCTAAAAATAAAAAACCTTAATAAAATATAAACTAAATGCAAAATAGAAGTAAAATAAACCTAAAATAAAATAAAATAAAAACTAAATTAAAACCTAAATAAAAAAAATCTAAACCCTAAACTAAAAAAAAAAATCTAAACCTATAAGTAAAATAAAATAAACCTAAAGCTAAACTAAAATAAATTAAACTAAAATAAATGAAACATAAACCTTAACCTAAACCCTAAACTAAATAAAAATAAAATAAACTAAAAATAAACCTATAAACTATAAAATAAAACCTAAAATTAACCTAAAATAAAAGTTAAAACCTAAACCTAAAAATAAAATAAAAAACCTAAAATAAACCTAAAAATAAATAATAAACCTAAGTGAAAAAATAAAATAAAACAAAACTAAACATAAAATAAACCTAAACCTAAACCTAAAAAATTAAACTAAAATAAAATGCTAAACTAAAATAAATAATATAAATTAAATCAAAATAAAAATAAATTAAATAAAAATAAAAATAAAGTAAACAAAAAATAAATAAAAATAAACTAAATAAATAGAATTCTACCAATTTTTTTAATTTAAAAACAACACTAAACTCTAAACCCTAAACCCTTAACCCTAAACCCTAGCCCTAACCCTAAACCCTAAACCCTAAACCCTAAATCATAAACCCTAAAATTATAAACCCAAAACCCTAAACTAATTGTAAACCCTAAATCACAAAACCATAACCCAAAATCCTAAACCCAAAACCCTAAAGCTAAAGCCTAAAGCTAAGCCCTGTAAACTAACCCCCCTAAGTTAACACTAAATCCTAAACCCCAAACCCTAAACCATAAAACCCCTAAACCACTAAACCCTAAACCCCAAATTGAAAATCTAAACCTAAACCTAAATTAAAATAAAATTAAAAATAAAATGAACTAAAATAAATAAAGAAAAAAAAACTTCACTTAAAAAAAATAACCCTAAGAATAAAAAAAACATTAATATAATAAAAATAAACATAAAATAAAAATAAAATAAACCTAAAACAAAATAAAATAAAAACTAAATAAACCTAAACATAAAAAATAAACCTAGAAAACCTAAAAATAAGTAAAAATAAAACCTAAAATACGGATTATAGAAACCACATACCTAAATAAAATTAAATAAACAAAATTAAT
>CM038216.1:198790721-199109916 GCA_021442155.1 Cymbidium sinense
AAAATGAACTAAACCAAAAATAAACCTAAACCTAAACCTAAAAAAATAAACTAAAATAAAAAAACTAAAATAAATAAAACCAAAAAATAAATAAACTAAACTAAATAAAAAAATAAAATAAACCTAAATAAAAATAATAATAAAATAAACTAAAAAAATAAAAACTAAACTAAATAAACATGAACCAACAAATTTACCTTTTTTTAACAAAAAATAAAAAAATAATAATTATAAAGTAATAAAAAAATTCCTAACCCAAAACCCTAAACCCTAAACCTACAACCCTAAACCCTAAACCCTAAACCCTAAACCCTAAACCCTAAAATCTAAAACCCTAAACCTAAACCTAAACCTAAACCTAAAAACTAACCCCAAACCCTAAACCAAAACCCCAAACCCTCCCTAAACCCTAAAACCTAAAACCTAATAAAACTTAAAAATAAAATAAAAAACTAAACCAAAATAAAATAAAATAAAATATAAACTAAAACCAAAACCTTAAAAAATAAAATAATTAATAAAAACTAAAATAAAATAAAATAAATAAAAACCTAAACTAAACTAAAAAATAAAAACCTAAATAAAATCAAAACTAAGGCTAAAATATAAATAAAATTAAAATAATAACCTAGACCTAAAAAGTAAACCTAAAAATAAAACCTAATAATAAAAAAAACCAAAAACCTGAACTAAAAAGTAAAACCTAAACCTAAAATAAAAATAAAATAAACCTAAACCTAAACTGAAATAAACTAAATTTAAACAAATAAAACCTAAACCTAAACCAAAAATGAATTAAACCTAAACCTAAACCTAAACTAAATAAAATATAATAAACTAAAAATAAACCTAAACCTTAACTAAAAAATAAAACCTAAAAATAAACCTAAAATAAAAACATAAAACCTAAACCCAAAAAAATAAAATAAAATCCTAAACCTTAAACCTAAACGTAAAAAATAAAACTTAAACTAAAAAATAAAATAAAAATAAAATTAAACTAAAAAATAAACATAAACCTAAACCTTAACCTAAAAAATAAACTAAAATAAATAAACTAAACTAAATAAACATAAAAATAAAAATAAAAAAACAAAAAAAACTAGATAAACATAAACCTACCAGTTTAGTTAATTTAAAAAAATAATAAAAAATAAATAAAAAACCCTAACCCTAAACCCTAAATCATAAAACTAACCCAAAACACTAAAGCCTCAACCTACAACCCTAAACCCTAAACCCTAAACCAAACCTTATCCCTAAACCTAAACCTAAACCCTAAACCTAAAAAACCTAAAACATAACCTAAACCTAAACCTAAACCCTAAACCTAAACCCTAAACCCTAAACACTAAAAACCTAAAAACCTAAACATAAAATAAATAAATCAACTTAAACCTAAATAAAATAAAATAAAATAAAATATAATAAAAATCTAAACTAATACTTAAACCTAAACCTAAACCTAAACTTAAACCTAAAAATATAATAAAAAATGAAAATGAAACTAAAATAAAATAAATAAAAACTAAAAAAATAAAATAAATAAAAACCTAAACAAAACTAAAGAAAATAAAACCTAAACATAAAATAAAAATAAAATAAACCTAAAATAAAATAAAATAAAAACTAAAGAAAAACCTAAACCTAAAAAAAATAAACCTAAAAATAAAACCCAAAAATAAATAAAAAATAAAACTGAAACCCTAAAAAAAAATCTAAACTTAAAATAAACAAAGTAAACCTAAACCTAAACTTAAACTAAAATAAATAAAATCTAAACTTAAAACTAAAATAAATTAAACCTAAACCTAAATCTAAACTAAAAAAATTAATTCTAAAAATAAACTTAAAATAAAAACTGAAAACCTAAACCTAAAAAAATAAAATAAAAACCTAAACCTAAACCTAAAAATAAAAAATAAAACCTAAACCTAAAATATAAATTCAAAATAAAACTCAACTAAAAAATAAACCAATACCCAAAAATAAACTAAAATAAAAAACCAAAACTAAAATAAATAAAACTAAAATAAATAAATTAAATAAAATTTAAAAAATTAACCAAAGTAAAAAATAAAAATTAAATAAACTCAATTAAATAAAAAATAAATAAATAAACTAAATAAACTAAATAAACCTACACCTGCCAATTTACTTAATTTTTATTAAAAAAATGTAAACCCTAAACCCTTAACCTTAAAACTAACCCTAAACCCTAAACCTATAACCTAAAACTACAACCCTAAACCCTAAATGCTAAATCCTAAAATATTAAACATTAAACCCTAAATGATAAACCCTAACCCTAAACCCTAAAACCCTAAACTCTAAACCCAAAGCTCTAAGCCCTAAAACCCTAAACCCTAAATGTTAATCCCTAAACCCTAAACCCTAAACTAACCATAAACCCTAATCAAACGCTAAACCCTAAACTCTAATAATGTGCAAAACCTTGATGGCAGGAACATCACCGTCAACTAGGCTCAGTCTAGATTTGGCGATGGAGGTGAAGGCATGGTTATAGATTGGGGTGGGGGATTGAGGTGGGATATGAAGGTGGTGGTTAGAGCAGTGGGGTTATGGAGGTGGGATGAGCGATAGAGGTTACAGCCCTGGTGGTGGTGGAGGGAGAGATCGGGGATATGAAGGCGGATCCCGCTAGTCAAGAGGGTTCATGGGAACTAAAGAAACAAGAACACCATCCGACTCTGCTTATGGAACTATGTCTTCTAAAGAGATGATTCTACTTATCTAAGGTTTTGAATTGAGTGCTCATTTTTTATCTATGTCATCGCTTGTGTAGAAAACTTGGGGTGCTACTTGGTTGATGAAATCAAAAGAAGAAATGTTGAATCTCAATTTGTTCTCTATTAAAAAAAACCTTAAACACTAAACCTAAACCCTAAACCCTAAACTAATACTTAAACTCTAAACCTAAAACCTAAACCCTAAACCCTAAACCCTAAACCCTAAACCCTAAACCCTAAACACCAAACCCTAAACCCTAAACTAATCATAAACCCTAAACCCTAAACCCTAAAAAGCTAAAAACTTAAACTTAAACTAAATAAAACCTAAAAATAATAAATAAAAATACCTAAACCAAAATAAAATAAAACAAAAAATAATAAAAACATAAACTAATACCTAAAATTGAACCTAAACATAAAAAGAAAATAAAATAAAAAATTAAAGCTAAACTTAAAAGAAAATAAAATAATAAATAAATAAAAATCCAAACCTAAAGAATAAACCTATAAATAAAACCTAGAAGTAAATAAAAAATAAAACCTAAACCCTAAACTAAAAAAAACCTAAACCTAAAATAAAAATATAATAAACAAAATAAAATAAGCCTAAACCTAATTAAAATAAACTAAACTAAAATATATAAAACCTAAACCTAAACCAAAACCTAAACTAAATAAAATAAAATAAACTAAAAATAAACCTAAACCTAAAAAAACCTAAAATAAAAACCTAAAACCTAAACCTAAAAAAAAATAAAAACTTAACTCGAAACCTAAAAATAAAAAATTTAACTTAAACATAAAAAATAAAATAAAAATAAAACTCAACTAAAAAATAAACCTAAACTTAAAAAATAAACTAAAATAAAAAAACCTAAATTAAAATAAATAAACCAAAATAAAAATAAAAAAAACTCAGATAAATAAAAAATAAACTAAATAAACTTAAACCTATTGATTTACTTAATTTTAAAAAAATCTAAACCTTAAATCCTAAACCTTAAACCCTAAACCCTAAGCCCTAAAATTAACCCTAAACCTGAAACCCTAAACCCTAAACCTTAAACCCTAAACCCAGAAACCCTAAACCTTAAACCCTAAACCTTAAACCCTAAACCCTAAAACCCTAAACCATAAACTCTAAACCCTAAACCCTATAACCCTTAAACCTAAACCCTAAACCCTAAACCTTAAAACTTAGAATCCTAAACCCAAAACACTAAACCCTAAAGTAACCCTAAACACTAAACCCTAAAGTAACCCTAAACCCTAAACCCTAAGAATGGGTAGAACCTTGATAGAAACACCATCAATTAAGTCCAACTGTGGTGGAGGTGAAGGCGAGGAAAGCTACCATAATACTAATTGGGGATGTAGAGGTGGATAGTGGATAGAGGTGAGAAGTGGTGGAGAGGAGAGCGATGGAGGTTATAACTTAGTGGTGGAGGAGGGAGATCGGGATATGATGGTGAATCGCTACTGAGAGGTGGGAGGTTTTGGTGGAACCGGAGAAATTAAAGAATGATCGATTACTTAATGGAACTATTTCTTTATAGTAGAGATAGTTCTACTTATCAAGGGTTTTTGATTTGTCTATGTGTGCTCCTTTTTTATCAATATTGTCACTCGTGTCTTAGAAAACTTGGGGTACAACTTGGTTGATGAAATTAAAAAGAAGAAATGTTGAATATGAATTTATTCTTTATTAAAAGAAAACTTTAAACCCTAAACCATAAACCAAAACTAAAACTTATATCTGAAAGCCTAAACACTAAACCCTAAACCCTAAATACCCTAAACACTAAACACTAAACCCTAAACCTTAAACCCTAAACCTTAAACCTTAAACCCTAAACCCTAAACCCTAAAACCCTAAACCTTAAACCCTAAACCCTAAACCTTAAAACCATATACCCTAAACCCTAAAACCTATAACCCTAAACCCTAAACCCTAAAACCTAAACCCTAAACCCTAAACTCTGAACCTAAAATCTAAACCCTAAACTAATCCTAAACCCTAAACCCTAAACTAAATTAATCGTAAACCCTAAACCCTAAACTAACCCTAAACCCTAACCCCAAACCTTAAACCCTAAAACTTGAATAAAGATGTCATTAGGAGTAGATCTAAAGAATGACCTAATCCTAACATAGTTATGGTAGCTAAAGAAAATGTCTTCAAGAGACTTTCCCTTGAATATTAAAGATTTGAATACCCTAAACCCTAACCCTAAATCATATTATAATACCATATATTATAGTATAATGTAGCATCATATGTTTGAGCATGTAGTGATGTGTTTTTGGATGTTATAAGATGTTTTGAAATTTTTTAGAATATTATGGTATTGTGCCCTACAATATTAAGATAAATCATAAAATATTTATTTAATAAATTATATGATGAAATTTGTTAAATTTGAAGTGGGAATTAGGTTGATCAAAAGTTGTGCTATGCCACTTATAGTCTAAAAGTAAGATTTTATGTTCAAAATAAATATTATATATGTAGCATAGTATATCATCATATATCATAATATATTATGCTGTGAATTTTAAATTCTTTTAGTATTTTACAATCATGCAGTCAAGCCCACACTAGCATTATTTATAAAAATGTTGATTTATACTTTAAAATGCTGGAATTTGGTGAAATTCACAATATGTAGAAGATGGCATCATAATATATTATTTCAATTTAAAATATGTACGTTATATGACTAAAATACATAGTTTTTTATTGTTTAGGCTAATATTATGATTTTTTATCTTAAGCAATCCCTTGTGATGTGATATGCAATATAATATAATATAATATGCTATAGTGTATTATAATATAGTATGCCATAACATAGTGTAGCAACATGCATTATAGTATACTATTGTGTATTATTACTTGTTGTTTAACGTATTTTAGTTTGTTATAGTATGATGTAGTAGAGTTTGGGCTGGCATAATTCTTAAAAATATTAACTTATAGGCTTAGATGATGGGATTTGGCCAAATTTAAGGTAAGCTTTATGGAAAATCATTTGGTGTGTCATTTAATCAAAAGAATGGAAATTTGCATCCAAAATAAATGTTCATTTTCAACCAAATTTTATAAATTTTTTCTTAAAGTGATTCATTTTAAGGTGTAATGTAAGATAATATATTATATAAAAGCATATTAAAATATAATGTACATACAATATAACTTCACATATATATGAATGTGGTGGTGTGTTACTAAACATTAATGATCGTTTTAGTATGTTTTACTTTTGTTATAATACATTGGGTCAAAACTCAAAAAATGTTAATTTGAAGGTTGAGATGGAAGAAATTGGCCAAATTCACTGCACACACTAAGAAGCAACACCAAAATTATACTATTTTGTACCATTTATAATAGAAAAATAATAATTTTACATACAAAATGAACATTATTCATATTTTGAGAAAATTTTGTTTTTTTTTTAAGCTATTCTAATGAGGTGTAATGTTAGACAATATATTAGATTATAGGAAATTGTAATATAACATCATATATTATAATATAATATAGTGTGTTAATTCACACAATAATATGTTTAGCATGATATTGTATAATTAGTTTGAGCTTGCACCAACACAAACCTTAAAATGTTGATTATAATGTTAAGATGTTGTAATTTGATGAATACATTGTTAGGCTTTTGGTTGAAGTATTAAAGGTGTGCATAAGAGAAGAAATAAGATTTGAAGAGAATTCCATGTTAAGGACATGGAGGGAGATCTGTTAGGGGATCACACATGCATGGGCATGACATGTGAGGGGTCTATGTCAAGGGCATAAAAGAAGAAAATCTGTTGGGGATAAGGTTTGAATTTGATTTGATTATATGATTTGTGGAAAGAAGATCTGCTGGGGATAATAATCTATAATCCACTGGGGATTAAGATTGAATTGTATTTAATCTATTTTATTTTAATTGATGTGGAGGCATATCTGATAGAGATATGGGCTCAAGTCCATGGGGGATCGAGTATATGAACCTTTCACTAGAGAAGCAGGTTTGAGCTATCCACTGGGGATTGGGATTTGAGTTTGATATCATATTTGGGGTGTATCCACTGGGAATAAGAGTTTGGTTGGATTTCTTTGATTTAGACTCTAATGGGGGAGTTGGTTTAATTTGGCTCCATTGGGAAGTTGGTTTTGAATTTGATTTGTTTGCTTGACTTTTTTATATATGATCTAGGGCACCACTAGGGAGAAGGGTATAATTTAACTCCACTAGGAAAAATCATATTGGGTTTAATTTAATCTGAGTTAATGTATGGATCATGTTGGTGTATGATGGACCCACTAAGAAGGGGCTATATCGGACTTATCCTATCTCAGATTTATAAATCCAAATGGATAGTCTATTGTCAGTGGGATAGAGCTAGCCAACCTAAGGGGTTGCCTTTCGGTATGCAACGATTGTACTAGGAAGAAGGTGTAGCAAACTTACATCTTCTAAAGCTGGGAACAACCAATGGAGTGACCTGTTGGTAGCACAATAAATCAAACTTGACTTAGGGGTGGCTACTAAGTGAATGCCACTTGGGACTTATATCAACTCAAGAGTAGTTAGGCGATTCTTATAGGGAGTTTCGTTAACGCCTAAAGATAGGATGTCTGCTTGGGAAAAGGTACCGCTAGGGGTGTCCTCCTAATCCACAAGTGAATATATATTTTTTTATATGTTTGTGTGAACCATGTTGGTGTGCGAGGGAACACACTAAGAAGCTATGTTAGCCTAGATTTTTCTCAGATTTATTGGACCAAGGGAGAATCTACACATCCACAAGATGGATTCTCCAACCATAGGGGTGGTTACTAGGAAAGGGGAACTGTCCAATCTAATAGTAACCCGACAATGTCTAAATGGGGTCGCAAAGGATGTGATCCAAATATAGTGCCCACAAGGGAGGTGCAGCTTGGGGCATTATCCTATGCCCAGAAAAGAAAGCTTATAGGTGTACGATGACCAACTCAAGGAGAAAGCGTAGCAGACTTACATTTGCCATGAGTGGTATATCCTAAAGTACGAGAACTAACCAACATAAGTTGTATCCATTAACATAGTGAGAACCAACCAACCTAAAGTGCTCGTTAGTATCCAATGATCAATTTGAAAAGAAAGTGTGTAGGTTCAAACTTTCCAAGCGTAATCGATCATCGGGATAATCGTCAGGATAGATGTTATCTAACTTAGAGTGACTACTAAGCGGGGAGCCCCGAGGAAGGACTGGACCTAGACTTGAAGTAGTCAGGAGGGAAGGAGCTGCTAGGGAACTTATCTTAAATCAAAAATATACTCAACCCAGTCAGTGCACGAAGGTTAATCCAAGAAGAAAGCGTAGCGGACTCACATTCTCTTAAACGATGCCAACATGAGATAGCTTACTAGCCACACAGTAAGGCCTACCAAACTAACAAGGCTCTCATCAGTGTGTAGTGATGAAGTAAGGAAGGAAAGGATAGCAAACTTACATCCTCCAAAGCAAGAAGACCACTTGGGGAACACACTAGCATGGTAACACGTCAGCCCTACCTAGAGCAGCTACTGAGTGAGTACCACTAGGGGGCGTTATCTCAACTCAGAGTAGCCCAAGATGAACGATATGTGTTTATTTTATATGCTTGTGTGTAGTTTGTGTTTATGTTGTGTTGATGAAGGATAGGACACCGCTTAGGTTCTTTACACCTACCCTAAACACATCATGGCAAATTCACAAACAAGAATACTTTCAACATGGAAGAGATTGAATTCAAAATTGAATTTTCATTGATGATAATTATTTTTCAACATGATTTATAATATTTCTTTAAGTAAAGCCCATTAATTGGAAGCATTGGGTGCTCTCCCTTATGATTAATAAGCTGATAAGATCCTCCTTGGTAGGCCTTCTTTATGGAAAAAGGGCCTTCCCAAGTGGGTCCAAACTTGCCTCCCATCTTACGACAGGAAGTAATCAGTCTCCTTAGAACTAAATTAAGATTTCCTATTTAAAAAGCTCTAGGATGGACCAACTTATTGTGAGCTTGAATCATTTTAGCTTTGTACAACTCAAGGTTTTGGCTTGCCCGCAGGCGTCTCTCCTCCAAACCTTGAGCTCTTCTAACTGCAACTTGGCATTCTGCTTTGTTGTGATCTTGCTACCCACAACTATCCTTCATGATGGGAGTTGGACTTCTAATGATAGAATGGCTTTGGACCCATAAACTAAGAAGAAAGTAGTAGACTGAGTTGGAGTTCTATATGTGGTGCGGTAGGCCCACAAGGCTTCAACTAACTGCTCATGCCACCACTTATTCTCATTATCTCTTCATTTTTGGATGAGAGTTTTATTAAAATTTTGCTATTTTATTTGGAAGAATATCTCCAATATATGCTTTATCTTTGGGCAAAGTTGTTGATCTCAGTGCTCTTGAATGCAATACCATTATCAGATATAATTCATTGAGGCACTCTGAACCTATATACGATATGGTTTCTAAAAAATTTGAGCACATGATGAGATGTGACCTCTCTGAGTGGAATCACCTTCGCACATTTGGAAAAGTAGTTAGTAGCAGCTAAGATGAAATGATGATCCTTGGAATAAGGAGGATCAATCGGACCGACTATGTCGGTACCCCAACACTCGAATGGCCATGAGGCCAATGTAAGATGTAGAATGTTGATTGGTTAGTGTAGGACAACACCATGTATTTAATGATAGCTGAGGTAGTATAGTGCATTTTCCTTCCCTTCATCATTGGCTTGGGCCAACAAAGCACCAAGGGAGTCATCTAACGTGGTAGTGTAAACTATGAGTGGCTTGTCAGGGATAAGGGCTGCTAGAACCGGGGGCATCATCATGTAATGATTAATTTCTTCAAAGGCATTCTCACACTTGTCATCCCACTTATACTTGGCATCCTTTTTGACAAGTGCTGAGAATGGTTGACATCATCACGATAGGTTGGATATAAGAAGTCTTAGATACTCTAATTGCCCTTAGAGTGATCTAAGTTGAGTTAAACTTTTAGGGGGTGGAAATTCTAATATCACCTTGATCTTCTCCAGATCGATTTTAATTCCTTGGTGTCATACAATAAACCCAAAGAATTTCCCTGAAGCTACTCCAAATACACACCTTAGGGGGATCATTTTAAGGTTATATTATCTTAACTATTAGAAAACTACTCTCAAGTTAAAGAGATGGTCTTCCTTTTCTCTACTTTTGACCATGAGATCATCGACATAGCACTCAACTTGATGATGAATGAGTTCATCAAATATTTGAGTCATAGCCCACTGGTATGTAGCACTGACATTTTTTAAAGCTGAAAGGCATGACCTTATAGCAATAGATTCCAATCGAGGGTTCTAAAAGTAGTGTTTCTTTCATCTTTAGGGGCCATCTTTATTTAGTTATATCCAGATGAGACATCCAATAGAAGACTGCCTGAGATGAGGCAATATCCACCATCAGCTCTGAGATTGGTAGTGGAAATTCTTCTTTTGGACATGCCTTATTTAAATCCCTAAAATCAAAGCATATGTTAATTTGGATACTCTTTTTCTTAATTGGGATGACATTGGCTAACCAGGTAGGGTATTTTTCTTCTTGGATTAAGCTAGCATCAATCAATTTATTGACTTCATAATTCACTTATTATTCTATGTCTAATTGCATGCATCTAAGAGCTTGCTTGATAGGGTTAGCAGTAGGCTCTATTGCTAGTTTATAGACCACTACGTCAGGAGCCAATCCAGACATCTCTTCATAACACCATGCAAAGCAGTCCTTAAACTCAGTCAATAGCCTAACTAAGTCATTGGTTTCAATTTCATTCAATAAAGAACTGATGTATGTCAGTCGTGGATCTTCTTCAGTTCCTAAGTTAATTTCCTTCAGCTCATCGATGGTTGACTTGATCTTTTCTTCGAACTCTGGTGGTGCACCTTTGACTACAAAATTATTTGGATCATCTAAAGTTTCTAAGCACAACTCCTCATATGAGTTAATGTGATTTGAAAAGAACCTATTAGATTCCAAATAATTGGTAATGACTAAGCAATAATCATCATCATCGACTGGACCCATTATACTGAATCCTAGTCCCGATCTTTCCTAAGAGCTTTTGCATTTGTTCTTCCAAATTCTTTTGAAGTATTCTAACTTATGCTTTGACCAAATATATGGGATTAACTCTTTCTTTGCTAAATTATGAACACAAGGCAAGTACCAATCAAAAGGTAATTCTATTAAATCTTTATATGAAACATCCTCAAGTTCTACATCAACTTCATTGAGGATGATGCTCCCAAAAAGAATCTGAGTCTTCACACCTATGGATGACTTGGGGGCTTCCTCAACTACCAAACCCTCAGCTTTTTGAGAGGAAAGTGGGGTTAGAGCTAAAGTTTCCAACTGATGCCTAACTATTTCACATATAGACTTAGATACACTTATGATTTGCTTTGGAGCTCAATCTTCATCGCTATGTGGCTCAAGTGTCACCGCCAAGGGAATCTACTGAGGTGGCTGGTGTGCTAACCATATGAGGCTCATCTTATGAACTAGATTTTAAGTCTATATGGATAGCAGGTGTACTCATGGTAGCCAAGATATATCTTATATTGGGTGGTCAATAAAGAGGTTTTCCACCCCTGACTTCCTCTCAACCTCTTCCTCTACCTAATGGAGGTTAGGACAACCTACCCATATGTTCGAACGGAGTAATAAACTATGGGTGGAATTTAATGTCAGGGTCCAGTTCCTCCTCCAAGTCTATTTTTGCTCCCTTTTATTTTCTTTTTCATTTTTTTCTTTTCTTTTTCTTTTCTTTTTCTCTTCCTTTTTTTTTTTTCTTTTTTTATTTCTAAACTTTGTCCAAGTTCACGAGAGTAGACTTGTTAATTTTTAGGGAGGTAGTAA
Source organism: Cymbidium sinense (assembly GCA_021442155.1). Lineage (NCBI taxonomy): Eukaryota > Viridiplantae > Streptophyta > Magnoliopsida > Asparagales > Orchidaceae > Cymbidium > Cymbidium sinense. The sequence continues at coordinate 198,802,415 of CM038216.1, forward strand.
GCTGCATCCTCATATGTGTTAACCTCATGAACTGTAAATGGCTTGAGATCTCCTTTGACACAGTAGATGATCCCACCTCTCATGAACTTTATACACTGATATAGAGAGGATGAAACTATGTTGTTCTCATGTATCCATGGTCTCCCAAGAAAACCATTGAAAGATGTATCTGAGTTTATAATGTGAAACTTGGCTTCTAATCATCTATCTCCAAGGGAAACACTATAGAGCCTAAGGCCTATTGACCTCAATTTTAGAGCATGGATTCAATATTCCCATCTTAGACTAAGGAGTCTTCTAGATAGTTAGACTTCCCTAGTCATAAGACACTTCTAATAATTAGGTAAACACTTAACCTAAGCCTAAAGACTTAGAAGGGTTAACCATAGGGTTAGGTTATGCCTTAGGGATTAGGATAATTACCCTACAACCCAAATCCAATCCATGTTCACCTTCTCAAACCAAACATTAAGTTCAATTCAAACATCAAATTCAAATCCAAATCCAAACCCAAATTCCAAAACCAAATGATTGAAGCCCATGATCAAATCCAAACTTAAAACCCTTCCTAAGCCATATGACCTATCCCATGGACTTTTCCAAATCTTAATCCAAATCAATTTAAAATCAATTGATTTTCTCATAATCAATTTATATTGTCAATTATCTTCCTAAATAAAAAATCAAATCATCATTCAAATGATCAAAAATAAATTAAACTAAATCAAATTAAATCAAAACCCTTCCTAAGCCATATGACATATCCCATGGACTTAGCCAAATCATAATCCAAATATAGTCAAACTTGATTGATTTTCTCACAAAGAAATCATATTTTCAATCATCTTCACAAATTTAAATGTAATATACATTTAAATCATCAAAATTAAATCAAACCAAATCAAAATCCAACCTAAGCAACATGACCCAACTCCATGGACTTAGCCAAATTCCTTCATTCCAAAACCCAAACTCAATTGATTTCCTTATGAATCAATCATACCTTCAATCATATTCAAAATTACAAATGAAATCTACAATCATCAAGCCAAACCAAAATCAACCCAAGTCAAACCCAACTTAACCCTTTTGACTTGAAATGTTTAAATGAACCAAAACCCATTTGAACCCAAGCTAATTGCAATTGAATTTATATATCAATACTAAATCCATATATAAACTCAACTAAATTAAACTCAACCCAAAATCAAACTAAACCAAATTGGTCCACTTGACCCAAAGTGGCCAATTTGACCTATTTGAGCCAAGTTGTAATCCCACCCAAATTGGATTGAACCAAGCCCATCAAAACCTCCCATCATGATTGTTGATCACCCTAGGTTGATCAATTATAATAAATTGGGTCAAACCAAGTCAACTTGGTCATTTCACCAAGTCAACCCCTTAACCCATATGAATCCAAACTAGCCAAATTGCAACCTATGCCAAATCCCTTGAAACTAATAATTCATACCAAATCAAAATCAATATTTGAATATCACTTGACCTTCAATTGAGTCAAACCAAACCCAATTGGCCCTCTTGACCCAAGTAGACCCAAATTGACCTAAAAGACCAAATTGGGTCAAAAAAATTTAAACCAAATTGATAAAAACAAATGGCTCAAGTTCATTACAAATTGATTTTGAACTTGACCAAAGCCATGATTGGACCCAATTGAAGCCAATTAACTTTAGCCCAAATTTAACTAAAGGTTCAAGTTGGCCTAAATCAAAACCAAATCCAAATTAATTGAAACCAAAGACTCATTTTTCAATTGGTCAACTAAACCCAAACCAACAACCAACCCAAGCCAATTGATTCCTCTTTGGTAACCACCTTTGCACCTTCAACCAACCAAGCCGAGCCAACTCACCTCCTCCTTACCACCACCCATGACTCCTTAAGATGGTCGGACAGCCATTAGAAGCCAAACTCTATCCCACCGCCTGATCAAGATGAAGGGAGGGGGGGGGGGGTATGCACCCCATTGTTTCCATTTAAACATAAACAAAAATCATTCCTCAGAGCCCTACCTACCCAAGACAAGCTTCTAGAGCCATTCCCAAAGATTCCAAGCTCATTACTCGATCAAAAATGTCATTCCCATCTGTCCCAAAATAGGACACTCCCATTTCTAATCTAACTTCCCTTTTCTCCATCAAACTCAATCTAACTTTGCATGCACTTTCCCTAGGCCTCGTCAAGAAAGATTGAATCATCTCCTAAACTTCTCGAGCATCGGAGGTGGGACTTTGATCAAAGTCGAGCTCCAAATCATCAGTTCGTGGCCTTCCAAGCTACTGCCAAGGAATTGATCCAGTTGCTGGTCAATAGGGCTCTGTCTTCACTAGATGAAGCTTCCTCAATCATTCAAGATGCTGGACTTGAGCTCCAACAAGGTATGCTTCAAATAGAAATCCTTACAAAAAAATGGGTTGGAGCTTTTTGAAGAAAACTTACATCTCATGTGATCTTGACTTAGATCCCTCCATCGATGTCGAAGGTGTGGATCCATTTGGAATTGATCCAAGCTCGTCTCAGATCAAGTGAGCAATGGTGAATACTCCATTCTCCATCACTCATGATGTTAGGTCACCGTCTATTCCACGATCGGGATGATGGTGATTAGATCTGATCGATCAATTTAATCCTATTATGGGATTAATCAGCTATTTTATCTTAGATGATGAACAAGAAAGAGCATTGCCACCTCCAGTAAATAGAGATAAGTTTTAAGTAGCCAATCCGCCATGTGGAAAAGCACGCCGCCGTGCCATGTGGTGCCAATAGGATTAGATTTAAGCTTAATTAATCATTTTAAATGAAAAAAATTATAAATAATCATAGGGAAATAAAAAAATGTAAATAAATACTCATTTTAAAGGTATTTTAGAGGAAAATTAATTAAAAATTACCTTAACTAATTTTGAACAATAATTAAAGTTTAATTACAAAATTAATTAGCTTAATTGCTCATTAATTACTTGAATAATTAATCTTAGATTTTATGAGTTAATTTTATTGGATGACCTCTACATCCCATGATTTTTTTTGGGATTTATTGCTCACTTAATTAGGAAAACTAACTAATTAAACCTTAACTACTATTTTAAGTTAATTAATGATTAATTAATCCCATGAATAATAATAAATTGGTTAATTAAGTTTATTAATCATTGTTCATAAAACTAAGGAATAGGGTTGGGACCCTTTCCTTAAGTTCATTTCACTCTTTTTAAAATGAAATTAATTAAGATTTAACTAATTAATTAAATCACATAATCAAATTTAAATCATAATCACATCAGACCTTAATAAATTAAAGCTTAGGGTAGATCTTTAAGTGTTTAATAACATTTAGGAGTTTAATGAAATTATGGTTAGTCCACATGTGTGGGAAAATAATAAGAATAATTAATTAAGTCGCTTAATCTAATTAACTATTAATCAAGAGCCAATTGCATTAGGCTCCTTTTATTTCCTAGGATTATTGCAAGTTTATTTTCCATGCATATCAGATTGGCTCATAAATATTTAGTTAATTACCTTAAGGTTGGTTAAGTAAAGTTAATTAATTCAATTAATTAAGGGTTCAACTAAATTAACCCATAAAATAAATTTAATTACATTACTATGAATTAAATCAAATCACTAATGTGGGAATGGGTTTAAAACAACAAGTGATGATTTCTCTCTCCTCTATAAATAAAATCATCAAAACTTAATTAATAAAGAAGCTTTGGTTTGCTTTTAAATAATCTTTTGATTTGATTGTCCTTAAGAACTAGTTTGGTTAAATGAATCACATTCTTATATGCTTGTCCTATTTCCAATCATTTTAAATTTGGTATGTCATTTAAATTCATGCATCCATGTTTTCAAAATTAAGTAAAATAAAATGAATTTTCTTTATGTAAGCTTGCATGTGTTGATTTAATTTAATATATGCATTGGTATTATCACTATTAAATCAAAATGTATTTTTCAAAAGCTTATAAATGAAAAATAATATGTGTTATGATGCTAGTTATAAATACATAAGAAATGCATGTGCTTATAGCTTATGTGTATGAATGTTGAGTTCACTTTCCTCTATTCATGTGTTGATTTATATAAGATTGAATGGTAATGGGCATATAGTCTAGACATCCTAGAACATTTTTAGCTACCCCTAAGGAGGTCATTTGATTACCTCACTCGGCTTTAACAAAGACACACCATTTGATTTCATTCTTATGTATTTCATCATTAGAATTTGGATAAAGCTTTATTCATATATATATATATATATATATATATATATATATATATATATATATATATATATATATATATATATATAATTTAATAAAAAATATACAATCTTTGCATGGTTTTCTTTATGTATGTATACATGTGTGTCCAAGAAAAGCAAGTACGTAGTTTGGACATCCCGGAATATGAGGCTTTAGTTAGCCCCAAGGAGGTCATTTGATTACCTCACTTCTCTGGTTTAACAATGACATGTACTTGCCTATATCTTTGTACATGTATATGTATATATGATTAGTGAATGAAAATCCCATTTTACAATAAAATTGCATGCATTCATAATTGACTAAGTGGTTGAATCAATTAGCCATATGATTTGGAGCTTACTTCCTATGTTCATGTATATGAATTTACATATGTTTGAATGCAAATGGGTATATAGTCTAGACATCCCAAGAATTTGAGGCTTTAGCTTGCTCCAAAGAGGTCATTTGATTACCTCACTTCCCTGGTTTAACAATGGCACATGCCTATTTAATTTCATTCTTATGTCCTTTTTGTATAAGAATTTGGATAAAGTTTTAAATTAAAATATTTAATAAAATATAAATTCTAAACATACACATACATTCATCATTTAAGTGTGTTAAAATATGTTGCATGTATAGATACACTTAGGATTAAATCATATGCATGTTACATGTGTTGGAAAGGAATGATTTAATATTTGGCATGTGGGAGTAATTCAATTAAATTAACCATAAGATGCCTTTAATTTTGAATAGGATTATTTAAAGTGAACCTAAACTTAGGATTAATTAAATCATTTAATAAGCCATTCACTAAAAAGAACTAAATCAAATTAATATACTTTAGAAAGTGACTTAAGGTAGGAATAAAAGAGGAAATCTCTTTTCCTCTTTATAACACATAGTTGCTAAGTGTGATCAAATGAAAGAAAACAAAATACAAATTAAAATTCTTAAATCAATTAAACTACTTCAAGTGAAACCAACCATTCATGTTAAATGGAATCCTTCTACACTTAAAAAATACAACACTAATGCTTAGCAATACTTACCACACAAGTAATACACACATTAGAATTAAGTCACCACTTCTAGCTCTAAGTTGTATGATGAGATGTATGTTATATTTTATGATGCATTATTTTAGATTGGATGTAAGATTTATGCTTCATAAATTGATAATAGGCCAATATTAAATTTCTTCAATGGATTATGCTTAAGAGATGCTTAAAAATAAATGTGAATGCTCCAGGTTTCTTAAATCCTTAAGCATAATCCAAGTTAGAGGTGGGCTTAGTTACCCATGTGTAGGTGCTACCAAATTATTAATACAACTGCTTGAGATTATATGTATATTTTTTGCATGTGTAGTTAGATTTAATTTTCCCACATAAATATAATTTTTGTAATAGGAATTAAGATTAGTGCTATGGGGGATTAGGATGAGCAGCGGCTAAAAGGCATTATCCTGGGGTGGCCTATGATGCCTTTGAAGTAAGCACCATCCAAATCAAAGAAAGAACCAAATAAAAAATAGAAATATGAAGAAAGAAGACCCCCATGACATTTAATACCATTATAATTATTCTTTCATATTCCAGGTTGTATAAGGGTAGAGCTCAGCTACCCATCTTTTCTCTCTTTATAGGGTACTAACCAAGAACCTCTTATTCTTTTATGATAGTTTATATAATTGTTTAATGTTATGTTTAGATTGTGCATTAGTATGACATGATTTTGATAGTTTCTTAAATGATTGATGCTTTAATATGTGATTTAGATACAATTAGGCTCTTAGGATAAAAATAACTTTTCTACCCAACTAATCACTCATAACTAAATTTTAAACAACTCATAACCTCATCATAAAGCCTAAGACATAAATAAGATAATTAAAAGATTTAGAAACCCTTAGTTTAATGGTTGTATGTTTCACATCATGCATGCATATTTTTTCTCTATTGAACATGAAGGATCTCCATCCTTGCACGATAAAAAATGCTCATCTGAGGGCATCCCTTGTGGTGGACAACACCTTCTAGCTAATTTGACCCATAACCTATTTCATCATGCATTTAGACTTAAGAAATCCTAAAGCCTCTATCAAATGATGCATAAAAAATGAAATAAAATTTGAAAAGATTTTGCATCTATATATTAAGTCATATGCTCATACCACTCATGCTCTAGTTTTTAGGGAATGTGTTTTGGACTTTAGTCTCTTTCTAATTAAATAATTACCTTAGCTATCTTGCAATTCATAAGACGGACATAGTTTTAAAATCATAGGAGGAGTTAGTGGCCACTCTGCTATTATAAGTCTAGAAGTCACAATTTATTCTTTGTGAGGTAAAACCTTATGTCCACCCATCGCTTAGATTTAGGTTGTGCTTTAGCTCGTACTAAAGCTCTCTAAATTTAGTATCCAAGGTAGCTATTTCCTTTGGGCTACGAGCATAAATCCTCACTTCTTAGGCATTCCCATAAATTTATGTTGGTGGATTATAAGCCCTAGTAATCTAATTAAATTTCAACTCAAAACATATAAATCTCCTTAACTTCAAAATTATAAAGCCCAACCATAGGATAGATTAGAATGCTTACTAGGCTTTCAAGTATCATAAGCATTTCCTACTTATTTCATTTGGATTCCAAAATAAGTCTTCTCCTTGAACTCTAAATTGATTTTCAAATACAACCAATCCTTTGATAGTTCAACCTTAAATTCTTTGGAGATGCTAATTGTCTACTCTAATCGAGAGTATTCTTAAGAAATTTCATTTCCAAAGATGTAATTAACTATGGAGGCTTGCCTCCATAAGGAACTTAAGAACCTAGTTTAATATAAACCCTACTTTATTCATCCATATAAAGTATGGGAAAATCTTGTACATCTAGACCCATTATGCCTGGGAATCCCATTATTAGGTCCATTGTAGTGATGCCTCTATTTTTTTGAGATAATACATCATACCTCAATGTTGTACCCAATCACCTCAAAAGTAATATATCCAAAAAATAAAGCATAAAGGCCCTCCCTTGTTGATTAAATCCTCTAAATATCAACCTTTCTTTTTGGAGTTTGGAGATGTCGATCCTCAAGTAGGAAATGGTTCTTAGACTCATAATGTTGAATGATACACCTAGGTCAACCAGAACTCTGGATAGCTTGTATCTACCAACATCCACTGTAATGTAAAGAGGTGGGTCAGTTGTTCCTAAAAGTAAATCTTCATCGCTAAATGTAACTCCTAAGATGTCCTTCAAGTGGCATGCCTCCTCTTTAGTAGTGGTCAGCTGAGCTAAGTATATCTATAGATCAAGTAAGGCCTTAATTATAGATTCCCTCATTTCTTTGGATAAGACAAGGGTGTTTTATTTGGATAAGATAAGGGTGTCGTATATGCTTAGCTTAGCTAGAAACTTTCTAAGGTGAGCTAGGACATTGTAATCAACTCTGGCTTGGTCCTCCACAAGCATATCCATGGGTAGAGCATCCTATGGAGGGGCTATATGCTCACTAGAACCAATGACTTGCTTACCTTTATCCTGAAGGGCTACCCTATGAGGTAGAACTTTGACACTGCTTAGGTTGACTTCACTGACTTCTTGAATGATGAGCTTGTGAAAAGTTATACTTTCCTACATACCTATTTTTATGGGATCCTCAGAGTCAATTGACTCCAAGTCAAACTCAAAGGTGAACCCGATTGATTCAGAGAAGGATAGTCCAACTCTGAATCAGAAAGGAAAGGATCAAAACTACTAGAGCTATTAGTTTTATTTAGACTCAGAGAACTTTCAATCAAAAAAAAATCAAGAGCATTAGAAGAAGACAATATATAAGTAGGATCAACATTCTTCATTAATTCCTTTTTCGATGGAGGTACATGATATAAATCAAGTAAAGTAAGTAGAGTTAGGGATTTAGTGCCCTTATCCACATAAACAATGCTCCAACTGGTAGAAGAGGATCTATCAGAAGAAGTGGTAGCTGCAATGGTAGAGTGAGTACTAATATGATGGCTACACCCACACTATCTCGCATGGTGAGCTACTACCGGGCTATTACCATCCTTGAGTTGTCATTTGCAATAGCAAACCTTCCTTAGTGTTGGAGGTTTGAGCTACTTCAGGAACCTGCAAGGAACGCTTCTTGATCTTAGAAATGATCTTCTTAGAGGTTATTGATAGGGATATATCCTAACCTTCTTTGGTCTTAAGAGGATCACAAGTATCCCTAAGTATCTGCAAGGATTACTCTAATAGAACTGGATGGTTGTTCTAATAAGTATTTCTTAGGGATAACTATGGCTCTCAACTGGTAGCTACACTCAAGCTATTCTTAAAAGTGATACAATACTCTAAGACATGGCCTAATATGCTAGGGCAATATATCATCGCCTTGCCCACTTCTTGATATTAAGCTCTAACTAAAGAGGTTTCTTTAAGAGATTCTTAAAGATTTTTCTAACTATCTCCTCTTGAATGAATATGGCTTATTCAATCTATCAAGATGAGTTGGTGGAAAGTAGCCCTTGGATATGGATACCATTACTGAGGCTAAGGTGATGGAAATGGTCATTGTGGTGGTTCTTAATGGTTGAGGTGGTGGAAGAGGAGGTGGCAAAGGAGGCTATGAGCTTCTAGTCTCTCATCAACTGATGGTCGCTCTCCCACTCACGCAACTATCTGGCTTTCTCAAACACCTTCGTGGCTTGGGCCTATGATTGGTCGAAAGGGCAACTATTTGGCTTCCTCTTGTGATAGCCACCTATTGATTAATTTCTTAAATGTTTTGATGGTAAAGCCCTCAAGCATGAAGGTGACGGGCCATGGATATTCTGAGAAGAATCTCAATGTTGTTTAGATGTGGTTCGATTTCATGCTCCTTGCACCACTTGATATAATCAACAAGGGACTCATTGAGTTTCTCTTTCTCTACAATGAGGTCACCTAACACCCTAACAGCTCCAAAGAAACCTCTAGATAAATAGTGCTCCAACTCAAAAAGTCTTCAAACCATTAGTAGTACCAATCAAATGCAACACCATAGACAATAAAAAAGTAAGAGGAGTGTGTTGCTAGCACTAGTGTCAAATAAGCTCTAAAGTGTGCAATGTGTTATCCTCTCACTAGCATCACGATCTTGAAGGATGGTGGCATAAAATCCTAAATAAAATAAAACAAAAATAAAAAAACCTAAACCTAAAACATTAACCTAAAAATAAAACCTAAAAATAAATAAAAAATAAAACATAAAACCTAAACCTAAAAAAAATTAAACATAATCCTAAACTAAATTAAACTAAACTAAAATAAATAAAACATAAACATAAACCTAAAATAAACTAATTAAGCCCTAGATTCAAAAATAAAAGAAACTAAAAATAAACCTAAACATAAACTAAAATAAAACCTAAAAACCAAAAAAAATAAACCTAAAACTTAAACCTAAACAACAACAACAACAACTAACAAGCCTTAATCCCACTATGGGAAACATGAATCCTTCATCTCCATTGTGTCTTATTATGTGTCAAATTCTCATTTAAATCAAGTATACTAAGACAAATGTTTTATACATCTTAACTAAGTCTTAGGTCTAACCTAACATAAAATCTAATGCATCTCTCTCCTAATAGGGTCATACTACGCTTTATATAAACCATCTGACTCTCCAATCTTATCTACCACTAGCTACTAAACTTTTTCTTTGAATATACTCATTTTGCATTCTATCTCTAAGAGTAAAGCCACTCATCCACCTAAGCATCCTCATCTCTAACACTTAACTAGTCTTATGCTTTCTTTATTGGCCAACATACCATAAGTCATCAAACCACCATCTTATAAAATTTTCCCTTAAGTTTAAGTGGAACTTTTCTTTCACATAATAAACCGATGCATTCCTCCATTTCAACCATCCAACTTGAATTCTACTAATAACATCTCCATCTATTTCACCATCATTTTGAAAATAGAGCCTAAATATCTAAAATGCTCACTCTTATTAATGACTTGTTCACCTAATGTCACAACACTACCACTAAAACTTAAAACTAAAATTACACCCATATAAGATCTACTTAAATAAAAAAACCTACTAAACCTCCATAATTCAAGTTTCTAACCCCTAGTCTTAAAAAGAAAATAATAAAAGCATACACTAAGGTACATCTTCTATTGCCTAATAAGAACATCCATAACTAAAGTAAAAGATAAGGGCTTAAAACTTGATGTAAAACTAAAAAATATAATCCTCATAAAATAAAACTCTAGTAAATCCTTAATGACTTGAATATAACCAATAACGCTCTAAACTAAAGAACATCTCTAAACTTATCATAACAACAACATAAATAACAACAACAAGCCTTACTCCCACTAGTGGGGTCGGCTACATGAATCCTTCGCCTCCATTGTGTCCTAATATGTGTCAAATTCTCATCTAATTCAAGTATACTAAGATCATTATTTATACATCTTAACCAAGTCTTTTAGGTCTCTACCTTTCTTAACATAAGGCAAATCTAATGCATCTACACTCCTAATCGGTCATCGGAAAAACTTTATGTGGCTAAACCATCTAAGGCAATTCTCCTAATCTTATCTACCACCTGAGCTACTAACTTTTTCTAACATACCATTTTGCATTCTATCTCTAAGAGTAAAGCCACTCATCCACCTAAGCATCCTCATCTCTAAACACTTAACTTAGTCTTATGCTTTCTTTTATTGGCCAACATTCCCAATAAGTCATTGCTCTTACCACCATCTTATAAAATTTTCCCTTAAGTTTAAGTGGAACTTTTCTATCACATAATAGGCCATGCATTCTCCACTTCAACCATCCAACTTGAATTCTACTAATAACATCTCCATCTATTTCACCATCATTTTGGACAATAGAGCCTAAATATCTAAACGCCACTCTTATTAATGACTTGATCACCTAAAGTCACAACACTATCACTAAAACTTCTACAACTAAACACTCCATATATTCATTTTAGATCTACTTAAATGAAAACCTTTAGACTCTAAAGTTGACCTCCATAAATCAAGTTTCTACTCCTCTAGTCTTATCAACAAGAAGAATGTCATCAAAAAGCATACACCAAGGTACATCTTCTTGTAAATGCCTAAGACATCCATAACTAAAGTAAAAAGATAAGGGCTTAATGTTGATCCTTGATGTAATCCAATAAATAGGAAAATATTTTGTCAACCTCCTTGTGTTTGGACACAAGTAAAGCTCTAGTATACATATCCAAAACTTGAATATAACCAATATTAACTCTTTCTGCTCTAGAACCTCCAAAGAACATCTCTTGAAACTTTATCATAAGCTTTCTAAATCAATAAATATCATATGTAGATCCTCCTTACTTTCTCTATGCTTCCATCAAACCACTAACAAATGTATAATCCATAGTAGATCTACCCGGCATGAAACCAAATGGATTGTGAGAAACTTCTATCACATCGTAACCTATGCTCAATTACTCTCCCATAATTTTAATGTATGGCACATTAACTTAATTCCTCTATAATTTGCATACACTTGTGCATCACCTTATTCTTATAGAACCAACAAACTCTTTCTCCACTATCTGCATCTTTAGTCTATAAAATGATATTAAAAAGATTTGTAAGCCAAGAAATTCCTTGATCTCCTAAACATTTCCACACTTTAATATTATCCACCTACTACTTTTCCACATTTCATTTTCTTTAAAGCTTCACTAACTTCAAATTTACTAATAATGACATAAAGATGAAATTCTCTATTTTGTTTAGGTAAAGGTTGCTAAAATCAATCGTACTTTCAAATCCTTCATAAAGGTTTATCAAAATACCTCATCCACTTATTTTTAATATCCTTTTCTAAAAAAAGCATTTTATTATTTTCATCCTTAATACACCTCACTTGAACTATGTCTTTACTTCTCCTATCTATTTGGTTGGCTAACTTATACATAAATCTTTCACCTTCTTTGGTATCTAATCCATTGTATAAATCACTAAAAGCTAAATCTTTGCATCATATATTGCTTTCTTAGAATCTCTACTGTACTTTATATATTTCCCAATCGAAGTTTATCTAAACCAAGTTTTATAATAATACTTCTTATTTTTTATTTTTCTTGCACACTGACTCCACCACCAACTATTCTTATTAAATGAAGCTTTTCCTTATGATTCTCCAAGCACATCTTTAGCAACTTGCTTAATTTCACTTATTTTTTTCCCACATAATGTTAGCTTCCTCATGAACATCCCAAATTCTAATCTCTTGTAGCTTGCTCTTAAAAATATTTTTATTTGTGTCCTTTAAGTGTCCCCTTCTAATTCTAGGACAATAATTTGGTTTATTTTTTCTGTTACAACCTTTCATCTTAAAAACTAAAACTAACAATCGATGTTGGGTAGTTAGATTTTCACTTGGAATGACTTTACAATCTAAATGATCTATTTTTCTTATGAGAAAATAATCAATTTGTGTTTTGGTAGATCCATTTTCTAAGTAATAATAGTTCATCTCTTTTCTTAAACAAAGTGTTAGCAACTACAAAATCATAAGCTAAAAAAATCTAATATAGTCCTACCTTCTTCATTAGTCACTCCAAATCCATAACCACCATGAATACTTTTAAAATCTTCTACCACTCTACCAACATGTCCATTTAAATTTCCTCCAATAAATACTTTTTCTTCAAGAGGTATCTTTGTATTAATCCCTCTAATTCATTCCAAAATTTTTCTTTTGCTACCTCCAAACCTACTTGAGGAGCATAGACACTTATAATATTGATAATCTAATAATAATCTTTAAAGCTATAATTCTATCTCCACATCTATTAATATTATAACATTATCCTTCAAACTTTTATCTATAATCACACTACACCATTTCTAGTTTGACTTTACCTAAATACCAAACTTTAAAACCTAAACTATCAATCTCATTGCTTTCTAACCCATTTAGTTTCTTGAACACATAAAATATTTATCTATGAACCATAATATCTATTAATTCCATTAATTTACCTGTAAGAGTACCTATATTCCAAGATCCTAACCTAAATCTAATTTCTTGGACTAACTTCTTTGCAGATCCCCCATAATATGGGAACCTGCTATTTAACAAGCACTGCAATGCAGCTCTAGCATTTTCATCAGATTCAAGCCACAAATATCGCCGGGGATGCCCTAGCATTAACATAATGATTTAAAGGATTCATGTCATGATTATTTTGACAAGTTTTACGCTGGCTGTCGACTACCTAACGCAACCCTCCACTTTTCACATCCGGACTTGGGACTGGCAATGGTAGTGCAAAAACCTAAACCTAAACAAATAAAATAAAAACCTAAACTTAAACCTAAAAATTAAAAATAAAACCTAAACCTAAAAAATAAAATAAAAATAAAACTAAACTAAAAAATAAACATAAACCTAAACTTAAACCTAAAAATTAAACTAAAATAAAAAAACCTAAAATAAATAAACTAAACTAAATTAAAAATAAAACTAAATCTAAATAAAAATAATAAATAAAATAAATAAAGTTTTAACTATATAAACCTAAACCTACTAGTTTACTTAATTTAAAAAATACCCTAAACCCAAAACCCTAAACCCAAAACCTAAATCCTAAACCTTAAATCCTAAACCCTAAACCATAAAACTAACCCTAAACCCTAAACCCTAAACCTACTACTCTAAACTTATAACCCTAAACCCTAAACCATAAACCTGCTACCCTAAACATACAACCCTAAATCCTAAACCCTAAAAAACCCTAAAACCCTAAACCCTAAACCCTAAACTAACCCTAAACCCTAAACCCTAACCCTTAACCCTAAACTCTAAAACCTAAACCCTAAACCCTAAAACCCTAAACCCTAAACACTAAACTCTAAACCTTAAACCCAAAACTAACCCTAAACCCTAAAGCCTTAAGCCTAAACCCTAATGTAACCCTAAGCCCTAAGCTAATCCGAAACCCTAAACCTTAAAAACCCTAAATCCTAAAGTATAAACACTAAATCCATCCCCTAAACCCTAAAAATCCCTAAACCATAAACCAAAAACCCTAAACCCTAAATCCTAAACCCTAAAAGCATAAACTCTAAAATTGTAAACCCCAAACCCTAAACCCTAAACCCTAACCCTAAACCCTAAACCCCAAACTCTAAATCTAAACATAAAGTTACTAAATAAATTAAAAAATAAACCTAAACCCTAAAACCTAATAAACCTAAACCCCGAGAGTGGAGAACTGACAGGAACATCACGCCAACCAGCCCTAGATCTGGTGGTGGTGCCAAAGTTAGAGGTGGCGGTTATTACAATGATGGTGGGGGATCTAGAGGTGCTGGTGGATATGGAGGTGGTGGTCGGAGCAGTGGTGGTTATGGAGGCAGAAAAGTGACGGAGGTTACAGCCATGGTGGTGGCCGAGGGAGAGATCAGAGATATGACTAGGGATCCCGCTATTCGAGAGGCCAGGGTGGTTCTGGTGGGAACTGGAGAAACTAAAGAATGATTAATCCGATCTACTGCTTATGGATCTGTCTTTATAATAGAGATGGTTCTAGTTATCTAGGGTTTTCGATTTGCTTTATCTATGCTCATTTTTTATCTATGTCATCGCTGGTGTCTTAGAAAAGTTGGTGTGTTACTTGGTTGATGAAGTCAAAAAGTTGAAATCATGAATCTGAATTTGTTCTCTATTAAAAACAAACCCTAAACCCTAAACTAAAACCTGAACCTTAAACCTAAAACCTAATCCTTAAACCCTAAACCTTAAAACCTAAACCCTAAATCCTAAACCCAAAATCCTAAAACTTAAACTCGAAACCCTAAAGCCTAAACCTTAAACCCTAAATAATAAAATGTTAAAAACTTAAACCTAAACTAAATAAAACCTAAAAATAAAAAAATAAAAAACTAAAACCAAAATAAAATATTAAAATAAAATAAAATAAAAACATAAACTAAACTATAAACCAAAACCTAAACCTAAACCTAAAACTAAAAAGAAAATAAAAGAAAAAAATAAAAACTTAACTAAAATAAAAATAAAATAAATAAAAACCTAAGCTAAACAAAAAATAAAAAACCTAAATAAAATAAAAACTAAACTTAAATAAAAATAAAATAATCCTAAAATAATATAAAATAAAAACTAAATAAAATCCTAAACCTAAACAATAAACCAAAAAATAAAACCTAAAAATAAATAAAAAATAAAACCTAAACCCTAAACTAAAAAAAACCTAAACATATAATAAAAATAAAATAAACTTAAACCTAAACTAAAATAAATAAAACCTAAACCAAAACCTAAAATAAACTAAACCAAACCTAAACCTAAACTAAATAAAATAAAATAAACTAAAAATAAACCTAAACCTAAACAAAAAAAATAAAACCTAAAAATAAACCTAAAATGAAAAGCTAAAACCTAAAACTAAAAATATAAAATAAAAACATAAACCTAAACTTAAAAATAAAAAATATAACTTAAACCTAAAAAGTAAACTAAAAATAAACCTAAACTAAAAAATAAATCTAAACCTAAACTTAAACCTAAAAAATAAACTAAAATAAAAACCAAACTAAAAAAATAAAAATAAAGCTAAATAAAAATAAAATAAATTAAAATAAAGAAAAAATAAACTAAATAAACCTAAACGTACTAGTTTACTTAATTGAAAAAATAAAAATAAAAAAATTTAAAAATTAAAAAATTAAAAATAAAAAATCCCAACCCCAAACCATAAACCCTAAAACTAACCTTAAACCCAAAACTCTAACCCTAAACCTAAAATCCTAAACCCTAAACCCTAAACCATAAAACCCTAAATCCTAAACACTAAATCTTAAACCATAAAACTCTAAACCCAAAACCCAAAACCCTAAACCTTAAATAATAAACAATAAACCCTAAAAAACCCTAAATCATATACCTAAATAAGCTTAAGTAAGCAAATAGAAATCAGAATCATAAACACTAAACCCTAAACCCTAAACCCTAAACCCTAACCATAAACCTAAACCCTAAACTAACCCTAAACCCTAAAAACCTTAAACCCTAAAGCTTAATCCCTAAACCTTAAACCCTAAATTATAAACTGACCCTAAACCCTAAGCTAACCCTAAACCCTAAACACTAAACACTAAAAACCCTAAACTCTAAAGCCTAAACTCTAAACACTAAACCCTAAACCCTAAATGCTAAACACTAAACCCTAAACCCAAAACCCTGAAATCCTAAACCTAAACTAAATAAAACTTAAAAATAAAATAAATAAAAAAAACTTAAAACTAAATAAAATAAAAGAATAAAATAAAATAAAAACCTAAACTAAAACCTAAACTTAAAAATAAAATAAAATAAATGAAAATAAAATAAATGAAAACCTAAATAAACTTAAAAGTTAAGTAAACCTAAGAATAAAAAAATAAATAAAATAAAAACTTAACAAAAAAATAAAAAAATAAAACTATAATAAAATAAAATTAAAACTAAATAGAAACCTAAACATAAAAAATAAACTATAAAAATGAAACTTAAAAAATAAATAAGAAACAAAACCTAAAGCCTAAACTAAAAAAAACCTAAGCCTAAAATATAAATAAAGTAAACAAAATAACATAAACCTTAACCTAAACTAAAATAAACTAAACTAAAAGAAATAAAACCAAAACCTAATCCTCAAAAAAACTAAACCTAAACATAAATCTAAATGAAATAAAATAAAATAAACTAAAAATAATCCTAAATCTAAACTAAAAAATAAAACCTAAAAATAAAACTAAAATGAATGCCTAAAACCTAAACCTAAAAAATAAAATAAAATCCTAAACCTAAACCTACAAATAAAAAATAAAACCTAAACATAAAAAATAAAATAAAAGTAAAACTCAACGAAATATTAAAGTTAAATCTAAACATAAACTTAAAAAATAAATAGAAATAAAAAACCTAAATTGAAATAGAAAAACTTAAAATAAATAAACTAAACTAAATAAAATTATAGATTAGGTCGAAATAAAAATAAAAAATAATATGAACTAAAATAAATAAAAAACTATAAACCCTAAATCCTAAACCCTAAATACTAAACCTACAACCCAAAACCCTAAACACTAAACCCTAAAAATGCTTAAACCGTAAACCCTAAACCCTAAACCCTTAAAGCATAAACCCTAAAACCTTAAACCCTAAACCCTAAACCCTAAACCATAACCCTAAACCCTAAACTCGAAACCCTAAACCTAAACCTAAAGTAACTAAATAAAATAAAAAATAAACTTAAACTTTAAACCCTAAACCCTAAACCTTAAAAAACACTAAACCCTAAGCCCTAAAAGCATAAACTCTAAAACAAACCCTAAAAATCCAAAAAACCTAAACACTAAACCCTAATCCTAAACCCTAAACCCTAAAGCATAAACCCTAAAACCCTAAACCTTAAACCCTAAACCCTAAACCCTAACCCTAAAAAATAAAAATATGAACTAAAAAAATAAAAAACTATAAACCCTAAATCCTAAACCCTAAATACTAAACCAACCTAACCCTAAACACTAAACCCTAAAATGCTTCAGAAACCCTAAACCCTAAACTTAAAGCATAAACCCTAAAACCTTAAACCCTAAACCATAACCCTAAACCCTAAACTCAAAACCCTAAACCTAAAGATAAAGTAACTAAATAAAATAAAAAATAAACTTAAACTTTAAAACCTAAACCCTAAACCTTAAAAAACACTAAACCCTAAGCCTTAAAAGCATAAACTCTAAAACCCTAAACCTTAAACCCTAAACCCTAAAACCTAAACCCTAAACCCTAACCCTAAACCCTAAACACTAAACCCCAAACCCTAAACCTAAATCTACAGTAACAAATTAAATTAAAAAATAAAATTAGACCTTAAAACCTACTAAACCTAAACCTAAACCTAAACCTAAGAATGGGCATAGCCTTGACGGTAGGAACATCACCAGCAACCGCTCGCTTAGATCAAGGCAAGGAGGCAGACACGCTTATCGCAAAGGGTGGAGGGGATCTAGAGGTGCTGGTGGATATGGAGGTGGTGGATGGAGCAGTGGTGGTCATGGAGGAGGGAGGAGCATCGGAGGTTACAACTATGGTGCTGGTGGAGGGAGAGATCAAGGATATGACGGGATCCGCTACTGACAGCCGTGGTGGTTCTGATGGAAACTAGAGAAATTGAAGAATGATCGATCCGACCCATCGCTATGAAAATGTGTCTTTACTATAGATTATAAGTAATCTAGATTTTGATTTGCTCTATGTGTGCTCAATTTTATCTTTTCGCCGCTTGTCTCTTAGAAAACTTGGTGTGTTACTTGGTTGATGAAATCAAAAAGAAGAAATGTTGAATCTGAATTTGTTCTGTGTTTAAAAAAAATAAAACCATAAACCCTAAACTAAACTGTGAACCTTAGACCTTAAACCCTAAACCCTAAACCCTAAACTCTAAAAAACACTAAACCCTACACCCTAATCCTAAACCCTAAACCCTAAGCCCTAAAAGCATAAACTATAAAACCCTAAACCCTAAATCCTAAACCTTAAACCCTAAAACCTAATTATAAACCCTAAACCTTAAAAGCAAAAACTGTAAAACCTTAAACCCTAAACTCTAAATTCTAAAACCTGCACCCTAAAACCTAACCCCAAACCCTAACCCTAAACCCTAAACCCTAAACCCTAAACCCCAAACCCTAAGCCTAAATCTAAAGTAACAAAATAAATTAAAAAATAAACCAAAACCCTAAAACCTAATAAACCTAACCTTAAACCTAAACCCTAAGCATGGGAAGAACCTTGATGAGGAACATCGCCAACCAAGCTCGCCTAGATCTTGTGGAGGTAAAGGCAGCACAGCTATTGTAGTGGTGGTGGGGAATCTGTAGGTGCTGGTGGATATGGAGGTGGTGGATGGAGCAGTGGTGGTTATGGAGGAGGGAGGAGCATTGGAGGTTACAACCATGGTGGTGGTGGAGGGAGAAATCAGGGATATGATAGTGGATCCTGCTACTCAAGAGGCTGGGGTGGTTCTGATGGGAACTGGAGTAACTGAATAATGGCCAATCCGATCTGCTACTTACGAAACTATCTTTATAGTAGAGACGGTTCTTCTAATCTAGGGTTTTTGATTTACTCTATGCGTGCTCATTTTTTATCTTTGTCATCCCTTGTATCTTAGAAAACTTTGTGAGTTACTTGGTTTATGAAATTGAAAAGATGAAATGTTGAATTTGAATTTGTTATGTGTTAAAAAAAATTAAAAACCCTAAACCCTAAACTAAAATCTAAACCATAGACCTTAAACCTAAACCCTAAACCTCAAACCCTAAACACTAAGAAAACATAAACACTAAACCCTAAACCCTAAATCTTAATCCCTAACAGCATAAACCCTAAAACCCTAAAACCCTAAACCTTAAATCCTAAACACTAAACCCTAAGCCCTAAACCCCAAACCCTAAACCCTAAACCCTAAACCCTAAACCCTAAACCCTAAAAAGCTGAAAACCTAATCCTAAACTAAATAAAACCTAAAAATAAAATAAATAAAAAAACTAAACCAAAATAAAATATAAAAATAAAATAAAATAAAAGCTTAAACTAAAAGCTAAACATAAACCTAAACCTAAAAAGAAAAAAAAAGAAATAAAAACTAAACTAAAAAAATAAATAAAAACCTAAACTAAAGTGAAAAATATAAAACCTAAATAAAATAAAAACTAAACCTAAAATAATAATAAAATAAACCTAGAATAAAATAAAATAAAACTAAATAAAAACCCAAAACTAAAAAATAAACCTAAAAATAAAACCTAAAAATAAATAAAAATTAAAACCTAAATCCTAAACAAAAAAAGCCAAAGCATAAAATAAAAATCAAATAAACCTAAACATAAACTAAAATAAACTAAACTAAAATAATTAAAACCTAAAGCTAATCTTGAAATAAACTAAACTTATAACCTAAATAAAAGAATAAACTAAAAATAAACCTAAACCTAAACTAAAAAATATAAACTTAAAATAAACCTAAAATAAAAACCTAAAACCTAACCCTAAAATAAAATAAAAACCTAAACCTAAACCTAAAAAATAAAATAAAAATAAAACTCAACTAAAAAATAAACCTACACCTAAACCTAAACCTAAAAAATAAACTATAATGGAAAACTAAACTAAAATAAATAAAGCTAAAATAAATAAACTAAACTAAATAAAAATAAAAAATAAACCTAAATAAAAATAAAAAATATAATAACATAAAATAAATAATAAATAAATTAAATAAACCTAAACCTACTGGTTTACTTAATTTAAAAAAAAACCCTAAATAATAAACCCTAAACCCTAAATCCTACACCCTAAACCTTAAACCCTAAGTCCTAAACCTAACCCTAAACCCTAAACCATAACAAAACCCTAAACCCAAAACCCTAAACCCTAAACCTCAAAACCCTAAACCCTAAAGCCTAAACACTAAACCCTAAACCCTAAACTATAAATCTTAAACCCTAACCCTAAATCATAAACCCTAAAACCCTAAACCTTAAACCCTAACCCTAAACCCTAAACCCTAAAAGCATAAACCCTAAAACCATAAACCCTAAAACCTAAACCTAAACCCTAAACCCAAACCATAAACCCTTAACCTGAAATCCTAAACCTAAACCTAAGTAACTATATAAAATAATAAATAAACATAAACCCTAAAATCTAATAAACTTAAACCATGTGAATGGGTAGAACCTTGATGATAGGAACATCACCATCAACCAGGCTCAGTCTAGATCTTATGGTCGAGGTGACTGGAGGCAACGACATCACAAGTGGTGGGAGGGGATTTGGAGGTGTTGGTGGATATGGAGGTGGTGGTCAAAGAATTGGTGGTTAAGGAGGCAGGACGAGCAATAGAGGTTACAACAATGGTGGTGACGGAGGGAGAGATCAAGGATATGATGGCAGATCCCACAACTCGAGAGGAGGCAGTGGTTCTAATAGGAACTGGAGATACTGAAGAATGGGCGATCTGATCTATAGCTTATGGAACTATGTGTCTTCATAGTAGAGACGGTTCTAGTTATCTAAGGTTTTTTATTGGTTCAATGCATCCTCATTTTTTATGTATGTCACCTCTTGTGTCTTAGAATACTTAGTGTGTTACTTGGTTGATGAAATCAAAGAGAAGAAATGTTCAATCTAAATTTATTCTTAGTTTAAAAAAAAATACCAAAAACCCTAAACCCTAAACAAAAACTATAACCCTAGACCTAAAAGCTAAACCCTAAACTCTAAACTCAAAAACCCTTAAGCTTAAATCCTAAAATCCTAAAACCCTAAACCCTAAACCCTAAAATCCTAAAACCCTAAACCCTAAACCCTAAACCCTAAACACCTAACCCTAAACCCTAAACTACAAACCCTAAACCTTAAATCATAAACACTCAACTAACCATAAACCCTAAACCCTAAAACCTAAAAACCTAAACCTAAACTAAATAAATCCTAAAAAGAAAATAAATAAAAAAACCTAAACCAAAATAAAATAAAATAAAATATTAAAATAAAAACTTAAACTAAAACTTAAATCTAAAAGTAAAGCTAAACTTAAACCTAAAAACAAAATAAAATAAAAAATAAAACTAAACTAAAATACAATAAATAAAACCTAAAAAAATAAAAACTAGACCTAAAAAAATAAATTAAACCTAAAATAAAATAAAATTAAAACTAAATAAGAAACTTAAACATAAAAAATAGAACTTCAATACTAAACTAAAAAAACCTAAACCTAAAATAAAAATAAAGTTAACTTAAACTTAAAATAAAATAAACTAAACTAAAATAAATAAAACCTAAACGTAAACCTAAAATAAACTAAACCTAAACCTAAATAAAATAAAACAAACTAAAAATAAACTTAAACTTAAATTAAAAAATAAAACCTAAAAATAAACCTAAAACCTAAACCTAAAAAAAACTAAAGTAAAAAAACTTAAACTAAGATAAATAAACCTAAATTAAATAAGCTAAACTAAATTAAAATAAAAATAAACCTAGAAAATAAAAATAAACTAAAATAAATATGAAATAAACTAAATAAACCTAAACCTATGAGTTTACATAATTTAAAAATAAAATAAACTAAAAAACCCTAAACCCTAAACCATAAACCTTAAACCTTGAAACCCTAAACCCTAAATCCTAAAGCCTAAAACCTAAAGCCTACAACCCTAAACCCTAAACCCTAAACCCCAAACCCTAAACCCTAAACCCTAAAACCTAAAACCTAAACCTATACCTAAACTAAATATAACAAAAAATAAAATAAATTAAAAAACTTAAACTGAAATAGAATAATAACATAAAATAAAATAAAAATCTAAACTAAAACCTAAACCCAAACCTAAACCTAAACATAAAAAAATAAAAAAAATAAAATAAATAAAAACCTAAACTAAACTAAAAAATAAAATAAACCTAAAAATAAAAAAAATAAATAAAATAAAAACTAAACATAAAATAAAACTAAAATAAAATAAAATAAAACCTAAATAAAAACCTAAACATAAAAATAAAACCTAAAAATAAATAAAAAATAAAACCTAAACCCTAAACTTAAACTATTTAGGATCATTTAGTTTATTTAGTTTATTTTTTAATTATTTGAGTTTATTATATTTTTATTTATATTTAGCTTTATTTTTATTTTTATTTAGTTTAGTTTATTTATTTTAGGTTTATTTATTTTAGTTTAAGTTTTTTATTTTAGTTTATTTTTAAGGTTTAGGTTTATTTTAGTTGAGTTTTATTTTATTTTCTTTTTTTTGGTTTATGTTTTATTTTTTATTTTAGTTTATGTTTAGATTCTATTTTACTTTAGGTTTAGGTTTTAGGTTTTATTATAGGATTATTTTGGTTTTATTTTTAATTTAAGTTTGGGTTTATTTTAGTTTTATAGTTTAGTTTATGTTTAGGTATTTATTTTAATTTAGTTTATTTTAGTTTAGTTTAGGTTTATTTTATTTTATTTATTTTATTTTAGGTTTAGGTTTTTTTATTTTAGGGTTTAGATTTTATTTTAATTTATTTAACGATTTTATTTTTAGGTTTATTTTTATGTATAAGTTTTGTTATTTTTTTTCTTTTATTTTATTTTAGGTTTATCTTATTTTATTTTAGGTTTAGTTTTTATTTTATTTTGGTTTTCATTTTTTTTAGTTTAGTTTAGGTTTTATTTCTTTATTTTAGTTTGTTTTTATTTTTTATTTTATTTTCTTTTTATGTTTAGGTTTAAGTTTTAGTTTATGTTTGTATTTTATTTTATTATTTTATTTTATTTTTGTTTAGGTTTATTTATTTATTTTATTTTTTAGTTTAGCTTTGGGTTTTAGCTTTTTAGGGTTTAGGATTTAGGGGATTTAGGGTTAGTTTAGGGTTTATGGTTTAGGGTTGTGGTTAGGTTTAGGTTTATGGTTTTTTTAACAGAGAACAAATTTATATTCAACAATTCTTCTTTTCAATTTCATCAACCAAGTAGCACCCCAAGTTTTCTAAGACACAGGCAACGACATAGATAAAAATGAGCACCCATAGAGAAAATCAAAAACCCTAGATAAGTATAACCATATCTACTATAAAAACACAATTCCATAAGCAACAAATCAGATTGGTTGTTCTTCAGTTTCTCTAGTTTCGACCAGAACCACCCCCGCCTCTCGAGTAGCAGGATCCGCCATCATATCCCTGATCTCTCCCTCTGCCACCACCACGGTTATAACCTCCGTCGCACCTCCCACCTCCATAACAACCACTTATCTGACCACCACATCCATATCCACCAAAGACCTAGATCCCCACCACCATCAGGATATTTGCCTCGCCATTACCTCCACTACTAAATCTGACGAGCCTAGTTGACTGGTGATGTTCCTACTATCATGTCCCATTCTTGGGTTTAGGTTAGTGGTTTGTTAGGGTTAGGGTTTGGGGGGTTTGGGGTCATGGTTGGTTTAAGGTTGAGGTTTGAGGGTTTAGAATTACCCCTGTGTTTAGGGTTTGGGTTTTGGGTTTAGGTTTGTGGTTTTAGGGTTTGGCTCAGGGTTTATGGTTTAGGTTTGTGGCTTGGGTTTGTGGTTTGTGGCTTGTGGTAGTTTAGGGTTTTTAAGGTTTTTTTTAATTAAGCAAACCCGCCAGATTTATTTATTTATTTAGTTTATTTTAATTTATTTGTGTTTATTTATTTTTATTCTTATTTAGGTTTATTTTATTTTATTTAGTTTAGTTTATTTATTTGTTATTTATTTTAGCTTAGGTTTATTTTTTAGTTTCTTAGTTTAGATTTATTTTTTTTTAGTGAGTTTTATTTTATTTTATTTTTGGTAGGTTTTATTTTTATTTTGAGGTTTAGGTTTGTTTTATTTTATTTTATAGTTTAGGATTTAGATTTTATTTTAGGTTTATTTTAGGTTTTATTTTTAGTTTAGGTTTAAGCATTTTAGTTTATTTTATTTTATTTAATTTAGGTTTAGGTGGGTTTAGTTTATTTTAGGTTTAGGTTTGGTTTATTTATTTAGTTTAGTTTATTTTAGTTTAATTTATTTATTTTGTTTATTTTATTTTATTTTAAGTTTAGGTTTTTTTTAAATTTAGGGTTTAAGTTTTGTTTTTATTAATTTTGGTTTACTTTTAGGTTTAGGTTTTATTTAGTTCATTTATTTTATTTATATTATTTTACTTTATATAGTTTTATCTTATTTATTATTAAGTTTGATTCAAGTTTATTTTATTTTTTGTAGATTTTGTTTATCTAGTTTATTTTAATTTTTTTATTTTATTTTATATTTAGGTTTAGGTTTAGTTTAGTTTAGTTTATCTTTTTATTTTATTATATTATTTAGCCAGTTTATTTATTTATTTTATTATTAGGTTTTATTTATAGGTTTAGTTTTGTGCCTTGGGTTAAGGGTTTGTATTTGGGGTTTGCCTTAGGTTTAGGGTTTAGTGGAGAAGGTTTAGTACAAAACAAAG
The DNA here is from genome assembly GCA_021442155.1 of Cymbidium sinense. Taxonomy (NCBI): domain Eukaryota; kingdom Viridiplantae; phylum Streptophyta; class Magnoliopsida; order Asparagales; family Orchidaceae; genus Cymbidium; species Cymbidium sinense. The sequence continues at coordinate 198,827,801 of CM038216.1, forward strand.
ACATTCATACCATGTTATAGCGTGGCATAGTTACATACCACACCATATTATATTCACAATACAAAGACTTAACCATACAATAATGTATTGTTGTATATATACAACACCATTATTATCATATTACCATACACCACCATAATATAATAATATATACATACCATATACAAGTAGTTATGCCATATGCAATAGTACAAGAGATAGAAGATGTAATATAGTGTATAGAAGTGTATATATACACCATAAATAATAAAAGATAAAGATTATAGTACCGCCACAACACATACCATAGTGTAGTGTATAAACGTAAGTTATAATACAGATAAAGAAGATATAATGTTAGTGTGTTATAGTGTATAATATACATATAGGGTATTGTATTGTATACCACCAGTACAACACAACACCCATATACTATAGTGATAGATGTTATACATAACCCCGCAATATAATATATACAAGATAAGATATATACAAGAGTATTACGTAGTGTAATAATTATGTATTTACACTAGTATAGTGCAACCATAACATAACGCTATATTATAGTGCATTTTGTATATAGTATTGTAACCACTAATTCATATACAATAATAACATATTATATACCATAATATTAATAGTGGCATATAGTATAGATATACCACTACCATATAAGATGTGTAGTGTAGTATAAGTTAAGCATAAGGTGATATATAGATAACATACCATACAACATATTAACCATACACACCATACATATACCACACCATATACAGATAATGTATAGTATATAGTATTATATGCATAGTGTATGGTATATAGTATATGGCATGCATAGTAAGATATATAACTAGTTATAAATAATATATTATAATAGTTACTAGTGTATACCACACTATAATCTATAGCCATGTTATTATACACCACCCATAGTATTATGTATAGTATAACTTTATATTATACCATAATTATACACCATTTTATTTATGTTATATTACTAGTTTACTATACACTATAGTGTTATAATATAGTATAATATTATACACCAACCAATATATGGTTGTAAGAAGGTGTTATTATAATTATATAAGATCACCACAATCACACCATATACCATATATTATTTTCAGACATCATACCACATATATTATATACCATAGTAACCATAGTAATATATATGTAGTATAATATAGCAGGTACATAGAGATAGCATACATGTGCGGTGCGTAGAACATGATACTACCATAAAAATACCATGTAAGTGTAGCATAGCATATTTATATAGTGTTCCATGTAGTCCAGTATAGAGATGTTGTGTATTAATACACCATAATTACTATTATTTATACACAATATTACACCACAACCATTACCTGTAGTGTAATATCGCGTAAGCACCAAGAATAAGATAAGATGTTATATTCACATACAATATATATTAATAGCACCATATTCTGCATAGCATGTAGTAGTGCATGCTATATATCATTAATATAGGAAGTGCATATACATGCGTATAGTATATATAGATTATACGGCATAATATAGTGCATAGCATTTAGTGCCAGTGGCACTGATATTATATAGTATACCAATAACAACATCAACATACCATACCATACACCATATAAATATATATAGTACATACACTTGTGTATATTATAGGTATGTTGCATATACCATGTGTAGTATACCATATATGCATAGCATAGCATAGTGTAGTATAATACACCATATTAATACAATATATATACACCATGCAACAACCATACACACCATATATACATAACAATTATATATAAGATAGTATAGTATAGCATAGTATAAATGCATAGTGCATATAAGATATAGAATATATATCAATTATATATACCATATACACACCATACATATATACACAACACCATAATTATACTATTAATATATACACAAGAGAAGGCAAGATAATGATAAAGATAAATATGTATATTAACCATGAATATATATAATATATATAATTACACCATTATCATAACATAATTATAAGATAATAGCAAGATATAGCATATATACCATACTCATACCATCTTGCACACATATTACACAATATTGCTATAATTTACAACCATCATATATAAAGGCATATATACACCATAATTCATTACATACATATGTATATATGCTTATATACCATATTATAACGATAATATTATTATTATATACCACATAACACCATAATATAGGCAAAATTAACATACCACACCATATTATAACGATGTAAAGACAAAGATACCATACCACATACCACAATATTATAACCATTATACCATAGATATATAAGAAAGTTAGTGTTTATATGTTAAGATAAAGTGTATACATATTAACTTCATACACCATGAATATTATACCCCAGTATTATATTATTATATACAAAGGTATATAAGATAGTATATACACACATATATACCCACAATCATCAGAATAGCAAAGAAGTATAAAGTAAAGTACATATAGTATAAAGCAAGATAAAGATATAGCATATATATACATAACATGTAGCAGCATAGTACATAAAGCATAGTGTAAAGAGCACATAACATAAATGGTCCATATACATAAGATATACTATGCATATTACATACAACGTAAATGTATAAGATGTATATATATATTACACCACATAAACCAAGATATTATAAATAACTACAATAACACAGTAATAACAAAGATAGTATACCAGATATGTCATACATAGTAGTAGTACATGTAGTAATATACCATAATTACAATATTATAGTAAATATAACAAGTTATGTAGCATATACATAACCATGTTATAATTATATTGTGTAATAGATAAGATAACATATACACATATATACCACATATATACAATAAAGATACACATACATATATATTATCACAATCATATACATACCATAATCAACATACTATATACACCATACCATCATGTAGTAGCTATGTATAATATAGTGTAGTGTATACTAATAGGCCAATTATATTACACTATATACTATACTATATTATATGTCTTATTATACTATACTATACAATATACTACTATACTATATACTTATATACTATACTACACTACTATACTATATACTATACTATATTATACCAATTATACTACAATATGCACAAGTAAGACAATATAATGATAATTACTATACTATATGCCGTACTATACCATATACCTAATTACACCATACCATATACTATATACTACACAACACTATAATATGCATATATACTATACTATATTATAGTATAGTATAGTATATAAATGGCATAAGAAGAGTAATTATGATGCAACTATATACACATACATTATAATACCATAATTATTCTTATACAATTACACTTTACTATATATACACCATACACACCATACTATTACACCATATATTATACCAATACATACCATATATGTAGTACAATACACTATAATAATACAACACCACACCAATACTCACAATATAGCAAATAAAGCATAAGGTGTAATATATTAAGTGCATACCTAATATTATATTATATGCCATATAGTATAGTATATAGTATATAGTATGGTAGTGTATATAGTGTACACTATACTATACTATAGTTAGTAGTGTAGTGTATATACTATACACTATACTATACTATACTATATTATACTTTAGTATAGTGTATAATATTGTGTATACATAATATATAGTATAATACTAAACAATATATCACCATAATATATAAGTTGTATATTATACTATACTATACTTGGCATATACCATGTAATACTATATATATATATACTCTTATATAACATAATACACCACACCATACCATACCATAATACCATTACATACAAATACACAATGTGTAAGGTTGTGTCAATTATATACTATAACATAGTACATATAATATATATACAATACACATACTATTTTTGTATGTATTGCATATAATAGTATAATATGTATAGTGTATACCATAATATAGTGTATGTATTATGTATATACCATTAACAATACGTAGCATATTACCATCCCATACCATATATATCCAATAGAGATCATAGTATGTAATAGTAGTTATATAGTGTATACTATACTATTATACACTACACTATACTATACATATAGTATAGTATATATACTATACATATAGTTATATAGTGTATATATACTACACTATATATATAGTATAGTATAAGTATGTATAAGTAGCATTATACAACCACACCATATACCACCAACACAACATAACGATATCACAATAGTAGTAGTAAAGATAGCATAGTATAGCTTATACCATACCATACAATACACCATACCATATATTAGTATAATATAAGTATAATGTACTATAGATACTATACTATCCTATGTAATACTATATACTTTACACTATATATACTATTACTATATGTACAACATTCTGTAGTATAGTATAATATACAATATTATGTAGCATAACTACTATTACTATACTATATACACTATATACTACACACTATACTAACACTATATACTATACCATACAATTATAATATAGTATAAGGTATAGTATATTATAGCGTTAGTAGACATAATTATACCATCAATATATTTATGTATATTATAGTATAAGATATATAATAAGATAAAGCATATATAATACATAATGCCATACCACACCATACTACAAATGTATATGTGATATACTATATATATACAACAAGATATACACACCATACTATAATATAATACCATATACCATTATAAAACGCAAAGATACCATTTTTATTATAATATATGTTATACCATACAATATATATAGTATAACATACATATGTAATAGTGTAGTGTTAGTTAAAGGTAGTTTACAACAATATATACCACTATAGCATATTTGTAGTATAGCATAGGATATATACATATATATACATACACCATTTATACAAAGATAGTATACACCAAATATATACCATACCATACCTTTATATCATATAATATACCATATTAGCAACACCATATATAATAATATACTGTAACATATAGTATAATATAGGAGATAGTAATATAAGATAGTATAGTTCTACAATTATTACACCACACCACACCATATATATGTTACATGCATAGGCATAAAGATAGTCATAGATTGTCTATGTGATACTACTTATGTTATAGATAATATACATACCATACCATTATACCACTAATAGTATAGTATAATATAGTATAGTGTAGTGTTGTGTAAGGTGTAGTATTATATTATATAATATATACCAATAACCATACCATAATTATACACCCAATAAATAACTATATTGTATAGTATAGTATAATGTAGTGTATATGTAGTGTCCATATTATACTATAGTGTAGTAGTTATAGTGTATAGTATACATTACAATAACACTATACACTATACCATACACATACCACACCACAATGAGTCTTTCATACCATATACCATACACCACACCATAACCACATAACACCCACAACCATAAACATATATTATTCTCCATAATTACTATATGCGTACACCATACCATATAATAGTGCATAACAATAGCATACATTATGTATAATATGTATAGATATAAGTATAGCAAAGATAGTATAAGTATGTATACCATGCATACCATAGTGTATAAAGTATAGGCAAATAGTAATGTAATGTATTGTATTTATACAAAGATAGTAAGATAGTTAAGCATAGTGCATACTAAGACCATATACCACATCATATCATATACCATAGTAGTAGTAGTGCAAAGATAGACAAGTAAAGCATACAGTATTGTACCACAACATTATATACCATAACATACCATGCATAGTATGTATAGTATATAGATAGGCATAACATAATACATAAATCACACCATACCATACCATAGTATATGTAATAGTACGCACACCAATAACAATAAAGATATACTACACTATACACTACTACAATAATATGACTATTATACCATTATACCATATAATTATATAATATACCAATATATAGTAATGTTATAGTATTATATAGTAGTGTTATACTAACTATATAGTATATGTAATATACTATACACAATAGTGTAACACTACATAGTATAGTGTTATACTATACTATACTATACTATAACACTATACAAGTATATATTATGTACTGTTACACTAGTATATACTATATACACCATACATAATTCACCATCAATATTATAATTTGTGTAATTATAAAGATAGCAATTATAGTATATAATAGTACTATATACTATATTATATATATATAGATATATTATAGTATGTAGTATACTATACTATACTACACTATACTATATACTATACTATATACTACACACTATACTATACTATACTACACTATACTATATACTATACTATATGTTATACTACTATACTATAGTATAGTATAATATAGTATTAGTTATAGTGTACGTATATGTAATACTATGTTAGTATAGTATATAATATAGTGTAGTGTAGTGTAGTATATAGTATTACTACTACAATACACTATACACTATAACACACTATTAGTATAGTGTAGTATATATACAATGCAACATAATTACCAACCATAGAAAGACCATCATTTTGAACTGAAATAGAACTATTTATAATGAGAGAATTGTCATAGGTATCTATATATTTTTTTTTAAGAAGGATCACCAATATTAACAAGATTGTCAGGACCAGAAGTTAAAATATCAGAAATAAGAACATTGTTTTCACCACCATTCTCAATCAAGAAATAGTCTCTTTCTGATGATCTAAAGTAGACATAGGAGAAAGAGAAACAATAACCAACTGATTGGAGGAAACGGTATTGGCATCAACAATATTCAAACCATCATCATGAAAGGACTTATGCATAACATCCAAACCATTAGAATCATTAACCACAACCTCTAAAGTCTTCCCTTTAATAGAATCATCAAAAGAAGCACTTAAAAGATGATTTTTAGTTAAAACCATTTTAGAAACATCAAAATTACCTTTCGCATTAGACAAATCATTAATAGGTAAAACTTTTTCAAAATATTCAGAAATCTGGTTTTAAAAAACATTGAAATTTTGAAAAATAGAGTTTCCATTATCCAACTTGAGAGAATCATCAGTTTTTTCAACAATTGAATTTTACTAGTCATTTTCTTCCTAAGAGAGGGATGAGCAATAATGCATTTAAAAATTTCATGCCTATGAATCTTACAATGAGTACAAAAAATGGGAAAGTTCTCTAAAATAACTTTCTAAAAATAACTGCATTTCTTCTAACCCAACCAAATTTCTTTCGGATAGTTTTAGTAATATCAATCTCTACAAGAATTCTAGCAACATACGGTCGAGAAGAAGCAGCTGTTGCTTGATCAACTTGCAAAGGTCAACCAAAAATTTACCAAATAGCATAAAGAATCTGATGATTAAATAGATGAATATGTAATTTAGGTAAAGAAATTCAAATGGGAAGAATAGGAGACTCTTCATTAACATTAAACATAGGCCCACTGTAATACACATTTGACAATTAGAAACATAGTAAGAATGCCTAGAAAAAATTATTCCGTAATCAAGGTCATTAGAAAGTTTAATCAGAACATGTCTTGCATCAATCAACCCAATAGAAAAAGAACCAGATAAATTTAAGCTATGAAAATAAATAAATATCTTCCATCTTTGGCCTTTTAGATGAAAAATTTCTAATAAAAAAAAGCAAAAGGCTCATCTAATCTTTCAATATCCTCATCTAAAATCATAATTGTCAGAGTACCTTTAAAAGTCATATGAAGCAAATTCAAAGGAGGCTCGGTGGAGGAATTCTTACCAGCTAAAGCCTCTTTGAAAGACTTAGTAACAATAGGTAATTTAGAGGTAGGATTACCCAAAATATCTAATGCCCTAGCGGGATCCATCGGCACATGGGATTTAACCCATTGATTTGAAGAAGCTGACTCCATGAGTCATAGCATCGTGACAAGAACATGTTGAGATCAACCCAAGGCCGACAATCTAGAGAGAAACTAAGAGAGAAAGTGCTCAAAAACACACGAAGAATTAGAGCGATCCTGAAATCGCTCAATAAGAGGGTTTAGTTTAGTTTTAGGGTTTAGGTTTTTGGTTTAGTGTTTATTAGTTATTATTAGGTTTTATTAATTTTAGGTTATTATTAGTTTATTATTAGTTTTATGTTTACTTTAGTTAGTTTAGTTTTAGTTAGGTTATGAGTTTAGTTTTATTAATTTTAGTTTTATTATTATTTTAGGTTATTTAGGTGGGGCTTTAGGTTTAGTTCATTAATTTTAGTTATTTTAGTTAGTTTATTTATTGAGGTTTAGTTTATTTTAGTTTATTTATTAGTTAATTAGTTTAGTTATATTAATTGTTAGTGTTAGTTAGTTTATTTATTTATTTAGTTTATTATTATTAGTTTATGGTTATATATATTTAGGTTTTAGTTTAGTTTTAGTTAATGGTTTACCTTTAGTTTTGTTAGTTTATTTATTTGTTTATTAGTTTAGTTTATTAGTTTTATTAGTTTATATGGGTATTATATTATTATTATTAGTTTTAGTTAGTTTATGGTTTTATTTTTTATTAATTATTAGTTGTTTATTATTTATTATTAGTAGTTTAGTTAGTTATTTATTACTAATTTTATTTTAGTTTAGTTTTTTCTTTTATTTTATTATTATTATCAGTTTATGTTTATTATTTATTTTATTACATTATTATTTAGTTTACTTATTTAGTTAGTTTAGGGTTTAGTTATTTAGTTATTTATTAGTTAGTTTATTATTAGTTTTATCATTATTAGTTTATTAGTTTAGTTATTATTAGTTATTTATTATTATTATTATTATTATTATTATTATTATTATTATTATTATTATTATTATTATTATTAGTTTTTATTAGTTTTGTTATTGTTAGTTGGTTTTATTGTTATTATTATCTGTCTATTTATTAGATTTATTAGTTTAGTTATTTAATTAGTTTAATTTTATTTAATTATTAGTTTATTAGTTTATTATTAGTTAGTTATTATTAATTTTTAGTGTTTTTATTATTATTTTATTATTATTAGTTAGTTTATTTGGTTTTGTTATTATTATGCTTATTTAGTAATTAGTTTTTACAATTTATTAGTTTTGGTTTAAAGTTTAGTTTTAATTAGTTATTTAGTTTTTATTATTAGTTTATTAGTTTAGTTTTAGTGTTTATTATTTATTAGGTTTTAGGTTTATTTATTAATTAGTTTAGTTTTATTAGTTATTTTTTTAATATGTTCATTTATTAGTTTATTAATTTATTAGTTATTAGTTTTATGTTATTAGTTATTAATTATTAGTTTTATTTAGTTAATTATTGGTTTTAGTTTTTTATTAGTTATTATTAGTTTTAGTTTATTAGGTTTTATTAGTTATTAGTTAGTTTTAGTTTAGTTTTATTATTTTTATTAGTTTTTTAAGTTATTTTCATTATTATTATTTGTTTTATTAGCTTAGTTATTAATTATTTTAATTTTAGTTTAGTTTGTTATTATTAGTTATTAATTTTAGGTTTAGGGTTTAGTGTTTAGTTTAATAATAATTATAATTATTATTATTATTATATTATTATTATTATTATTATTTGTTATTATTATTATTATTATTATATTATATTATTATTATTATTATTATTATTATATTAGTTTTAGTATTATTATTATTAGTTTATTTAGTTATTATTATTAGTTATTTATTTATTAGTTTTGTTATTATTAGTTTCATTTAGTTTTATATTTATTAGTTTATTATTTGTTTTAGTTTATTGTTTTATATTTATTATTAGTTATTATTATATTAGTTGTTATTAGTATGTTATATGTTTTATTATTATTTTAGTGTTTTAGTTATTATTATTTTAGTTTAGTTTCTTTTATTATTATTAATTATTAGTTTATTAGTTTTTTGTTTTATTATTTATTATTATTAGTTATTAGTTTTATTATTATTAGGTTTATTTTATTTATTTTATGTTATTTATTATTTAGTTTATTATTATTAGTTTATTATTATTATTATTATTATTATTTTTAGTTATTTATTTTATTTTAGTTTATTTTATTATTTTATTAGTTTATAGTTTTTTAGTTTTAGTTTATTATTTTTAGTTATTATTGTTTTTAGTTATTATTATCGTTTATTTAGTTTTAGTTAGTTTATTTGTTTTAGTTAGTTTAGTTATTACTTATTAGTTATATTTATTATTAGTTTTCTTACTTATTTAGTTAGTTTAGTTAGTTTAGTAGTTATTATAATTTATTGGCATAGCTTTATTATAATTAGTTATTTATCAGTTAGTTATGTTTAGGGTTTGGGTTATTATTATTATTATTTTTATAGCATAGATTTTAGTTTATTAGTTAGTTTAGGTTAGTTATTAGTTTTAATTGTTTTATTAGTCAGTTTTTTTGTTTAATTTTAGTTATTTATTTTATTATTAGTTTTGTTATTTTGATTATTAGTTTTATTATTTAGTTTATTTAGTTAATTTATTATTATATTATTATTAGTTTATTATTAGTTCAGTTTATTTATTATTTATTAGTTTTATTTAGTTTTAGTTAGTGATTTTATGTGGTTTAGGTTTAGTGTAGTTTGGGTTTAGGGTTATGGGGTTTATGGTTTAGGGTTTAGAGTTGTAGGATTAAGGTTTAAGGTTAGTTTTAGGGTTAGAATTTTTTTATTTTTTATTTTTAAGGTTTTGGGTTTTGGGTTTAGGTTTTAGGTTTAGGGTCCAAGTTTTATTTTAGGGTTTTTGGTTTTTTTTTAATAGAGAATAAATTCAAATTCAATATTTCTTCTTTTTGATTTCATCAACTAAGTAACACACCAAGTTCTCTAAGACATAAGTGATGACATAGATAAAAAATGAGTATGCATAGAGCTAATCAAAAACCCTAGATAATTAGAACCTTCTCTATTGTAAAGACAGTTCCATAAGCAGTAGATTGGATCGATCATTCTTCAATTTCTCCAGTTCCCATCAGAACCACCTTGGCCTCTCGAGTAGCCGGATCCACCATCATATTTTTGATCTCTCCCTCCACCACCACAATGGCTATAACCTCCAATGCTCCTCCTGCCTCCAAAACCATCATTGCTCTAACCACCAGCTCCATATCCACTAGCACCCCCAGATCCCACATCACCACTATGATAATTGCCTCCTCAGCCTTCGCCTCCACTACTAGATCTAGACTTACACTGGTTAATGGTGATGTTCCCGCTATCAAGGTTCTGCCCATTCTTAGGGTTTAAATTAGGCTTAAGTTTATTACCTCTTAGGCTTATTTTTTAAATTATTTAGTTACTTTAGATTTATGTTTAGGGTTTGAGGTTTAGGGTTTAGGATTTATGGTTTAAGGTTAGGGTTTAGGGTTTAGGGTTTAACATTTAGAGTTTATAGTTTAGAATAGGGTGGGTTTTAAGGTTTATGCTTTAGTTGTGGCAAGGGTGTGGTTTGGGGTTTAGTGGTCATGGAGGTTTAGAGCCAAGGCCTGGGTGTGGTTTAGGGTTTAGGGTCAGGTTTAGGATAGTGTGGTTTAGAATTAGGGTGGGTTTGTCAGTGGCCTGGGTTTAGTGGGCCTGTGATCAGTTTTAGGTTTTTAAATTAAGCAAACCCAGTAGTTTATTTATATTTTATTTATTTAGTTTTATTTTAATTTTATTTAGGTTTATTTTTATTTTAATTTAGTTAGTTATTTATTTTAAGTTTATTTAGTAGTTTATTTAATTTTTTTTTTATGTTTAGATTTTCTTTTTAGGTGAGTTTTATTTTAATTTTACTTTTTAGGTTTAGGTATTATTTTATATTTTTAAGTTTAGGTTTTTATTTTATTTTTTAGGTTTAGGTTTTAGGTTTTTATTTTAAGTTTATTTTTAGATGTTATTTTTTAGGTTTATGTTTTATTTGTTTTATTTTAGGTTTCGGTTTAGGTTTTTATTTTATTTTTTTAGGTTTAAGTTTTAGGTTATTAATTTAAGTTTATTTTTAGGTTTTATTTTTTTAGTTTAGGTTTAAGTTTATTTTTAATTTATTTTATTTTATTTTTTTAGGTTTAAGTTTAGGTTTAGGTTTTATTTGTTTTAGTTTATTTTATTATATTTTAGGTTTATGTTTATTTTATTTAGTTTATTTTATTTTTATTTTATGTTTAATTTTTTTGGTTTAGGTTTTAGATTTTATTTTTTATTTATTTTTAGTTTTTATTTTTAGGTTTATTATTTAGGTTTAGGTTTTTTTAGTTCTTATTTTATTTTATTTTAAGTTTATATTTTATTTTATATTTAGCTTTATTTTAATTAGGTTTTTATTTTAGGTTTATTTTAGTTTAGTTTATATTTTATTTATTTTATTTTAGTTTATTTTAACTCTTATTATATTTTATTTTAGGTTTAGGTTTGATTTAAGTTTTATTTTACCTTTTAATTTTGGTTTAAGTTTTATTTATTTTTTTTTAGGTTTTATATAATAGTTTAGGTTTAGGTTTTGTGTTTATGCCAGGATTTAGGCTCAGTTTAGGGTTTAGGGCCCAAGTTTAGGGCAAGGTTAGTGCCAGGGCTGTTTAGCTTTAAGGCCTAGGGTTTTGGCTAGTGGCTCAATGCCTAGTTTGGGCCTGAGACAGCTCAGTGGCCCAGGGTCCAGCCTGGCTCAAGGTTTATGGTTGGCTGGCCCATTTAGTAAGATCAAGGGTCTTTAGGGTTTGTGTTAGGGCCTAGCATTTTAGTGTCCTGGGCCATGGTGGGATAGTTTAGGGTCTGGTGAGGGCTCAGTGGTTAGGACTCAGGAGGGCCTGGCTTAGGGTTAGGGGTTTTTAGTTTATTTTTAATTTTATTTTATTATTTAGTTTTTTATTTTATTTAGTTATTTTATTTATTTTAGGTTTATTTATTTTAGTTCAGGTTTTTTTAGTTTATTTTTAAGCTTTAGGTTTTGGTTAATGTTTATGTTTTAGTTTAGTTTTATTGTTATTTTATTTTTTAGGTTTAGTTTTATTTTTTATTTTTAGGCTTAGGTTTAGGTTTTAGGTTTTTATTTTAGGTTTATTTTTAGGTTTTATTTTTTAATTTATGGTTACGTTTATTTTTAGTTTATTTTATTTTATTTTATTTTGGGTTTATGTTTACTATATTTTAGGATTAGCTTTAGGTTTATTTTATTATTTTTATTTGAGGTTTAAGTTTTTCTTTTAGTTTAGGGTTTAGGTTTTATTTTTTATTTATTTTTAGGTTTATTTTTCTAGGTTTAGGTTTTTATTTAATTTTTATTTTAATTTTTTTTAAGTTTAATTTATTTTTATTTTTTGTTTAGGTTTTATTTTATTTAGGTTTTTTAGTTTTAGGTTTATTTTATTTTTTTAGTTTAGTTTATGTTTTTATTTATTTTATTTCAATTTAATTTTTATTTTTTATTTTAATTTATTTTTAGGTTTAGGTTTAGGTTTAGGATTAGATTTTAGTTTAGGTTTTTATCTTAATTTATTATTTTATTTTATTTAGTTTTAAGTTTTTATTTGTATTTTAGTCATTTAGGGTCAGGCTTGTGGTTTATAGTTTGGCTTTAGGTAGGTTTAGGGCCCAGTGGGTGTGGATGGCCCAGGTATAGTTAGCAGTGGAGTTTAGGGCTCATCCAGTTGGCCCAGGGCTCAGGGCCTGGGATTAGATCAGGTTGTGGCTAGGCCCAAGATCTTTGGGGTGACGCTCAGTGGTAGAATCAGGATGGATCCGGTGTCGTGATCTTACACTCAGTGGCCGTGCCCAGGTTTGCCTGGGCCTGTTTGTTATGACTAGGCCCAGGGTCAGGCCAGGGTCAGGTGGTGTCAAGTTTAGGGCCCATGCCTGGGGTGTTAGTTTAGGCCAGTGGCTCAGGTCATTTAGTGGCCCAGTGCCCAGTGGTCCGTGATTAGGCATGTTGTGGTCAGGCTCAGGTTTGGGAGTTTCAGGCAGTGGCCCAGGAGGCTAGGTTGCCCAGTCAGGCCTAGGGCCTGGGCCTGGCCCAGGCCTGGGGATGTTCTAGTGGCCCAGGGTCTGTGGCTCAGGTGACTCAGTGATAAGCCCAAAGATTCCAGGGCCCATTCCAGTGTCACTTAGGATTTATAGTGAGCCTGTGGCCATATCCTCAGGGCCTAGACTGTGATCAGGAGTGGCTCAGTGGCTCAAGCCCAGATTTAAGCCAGCCTCAGGCTCAGGATCTTGTACATAGTATCATTGCCTAGGAGGGTCACCAGGTAAGCCTAGTCAGGCTCAGTGGATCTTGGGTAGCCTGGGTTTACTCAGGCAACCAGAGCCCATGGCCTGGATCTGTGGAGTTGTGGCTCAGTGGCCCAGTGGGTCAGGTCAGTGGAGTAGTGGCTCAGTGGCTCAGTGGCCTGGCGTCCAGCCTCAGGTCCGTGATCAGTGCCTGGCTGCGGGCCTGGGCTCAGGAGACCAGGGCTCAGGTTAAAGCCCAGGACTAGCCTCAGGATTGCTTTTGGCCTAGTGGCTCAGATTAGTTTAGAGCCAGTCAGTGGCTCAGAAAGCCAGGATCAGGTCAGGGCTCAGGTTTAGGGTTTAGTTTGTGGGGCCCAGGGTTTAAGAGTGGAGGGTCAGGATCAGGGTTGGTTAGGGTTTAGTTTTACCTGTGTGGCTCATGGTTGGATCCAGTTTTAGGTATTGTTTAGGGTTTAGGGTTTAGGGTTTAGGGTTTTTTTTTTTAAATTTAAGTAAACTAGTAGGTTTAGGTTTATTTAAGTTATTTATTTATTTATTTTAGTTTATTTTATTTTATTATTTTTATTTAAGTTTATTTTTTTATTTTAATTTAGTTTAGTTTATTTATTTTAAGTTTATTTATTTTATGTTTATTTATTTTATTTTATTTATTTATTTTAGTTTATTTTTTAGGTTTAGGTTGAGATTTATGTTTATTTTTTAGTTTTATTTTAATTTTATTTTATTATTTAGGTTTAGGTTTTATTTTTTATTTTTAGGTTTATGTTTATGTTTTTATTTTATTTTTTTTTAGGTTTAAGTTTTAGGTTTTTATTTTAGGTTTATTTCTAAGTTTTATTTTATAATTTAGGATTAAGTTTATTTTTAGTTTATTTTATTTTATTTAGTTTAGGGTTTAGGTTTAATTTATTTTTAGTTTAGGTTTAGGTTTTATTTATTTTAGTTTAGTTTATTTTACTTTAGGTTTAGGTTTATTTTATTTTGTTTATTTTAGGTTTAGGTTTTTTTTGGTTTAGTGTGGTTTTATGTTTTTTATTTTTAGGTTTATTTTTGAGGTTTAGGTTACTATTGACTTTTATTTTATTTGATCTTAGGTTTATTTTATTTTTATTTTATTTTATTTTAGGTTTTATTTTATTTATGTTTTTCATTTTTAGGTTTATTTTATTTTTTAGTTTAGTTTAGGTTTTTAGTTATTTTATTTTAGTTTACTTTTCATTATTTTATTTTATTTTATTTTATTTTTAGGTTAGGTTTTGCTTTAGGTTTATTTTTTAGTTTAGGTTTTAATTTTAGTTTATTTTTTGTTTAAGTTTTTTTATTTTATTTTTAGGTTTTATTTAGTTTGTGGGCAGGTTTTGTAGGGCCCAGTTTTGGGATCCAGGCTGGCCTGGTGGTTTAGGTTTAAGTTTAGGGGCCAGGGTATTGGGTCAGTGGCCCAGTTTGTGGCCTGGTCAGTTATTGGGTAGATCTGGGGTCATTTACTCAGGGCCCAGGCCTTTTAAAGCCCAGCCCAGCCATGCTTTTAAAGATCAGGATCAGGGATCCGCTAGGGCCCAGTTTGGAGGCCCAGTTTGTCGTCCTTAGTGTCTTTTTGTGTTTGGTTTAGGGCCTATAGATGTGTTCACCACAGGTACAACTAGGGTCCGTGCAGGATTTAGGCTCAGTGTCAGCTCTAGTGCTTTATGGTTAGTTTAGTTTCAGTTTCAGTGGCCCAGGGTCAGGTCAGGTGGTTCAGGGCCGAGGGCCTAGGTGGTGGTCAGGCTAATGCCCAGCTCAGGGTTTGGCTCAGGTTGGGTGGCCTAGTACTTTAAGGTCAGAGAGTGATTAGCTTTAGGATGTTTAGGTTAGTTTAAAGTTTAGGGCTCAGTGGCTCAGTGGTTAGAGTTTCAGGTATGATAGGAGTGGCCTGAGGGGCTCAGTTAGTTTATGGCTCAGGGTATGGCCCAGTGGTTGGATCTTTGTGGATTTGGGGTGGTTTAGGGTAGGGTTTAGTATTTTTTGAATGCAAACCCGGCAGGTTTAGTTTATTTAGTTTATTATATTTATTTAGTTTATTTTATTATTTATTTAGGTTTATTATATTTTAATTTATTTATTTTATTTATTTATTTTATTTATTAGGTTAATTTTAGATAATTTTTTAAGTTGAGGTTTATGTTTATTTTTGTAGTTTTATTTTTTTATTTTTAGGTTTAGGTTTTATTTTTATTTTTAGGTTTATGTTTATGTTTATTTTATTTTTGTAGGTTTAAGTTTTAGGTTTTAGTTTAGGTTTATTTCTAAGTTTATTTTTATTTAGTTTAGTTTATTTAGTTTTATTTTATTTTATTTAGTAGGGTTTAGGTTTTAGTTTATTTTAAGTTTAGTTTAGGTTTTATTTATTTTAGTTTAGTTTATTTTAGTTTAGGTTTAGGTTTATTTTATTTTGTTTATTTTAGGTTTTTTTTAGTTTAGGTGGTTTTTTTTATTTATTTTTGATTTTTTAGTTTAGGTTTTATTTACTTTTTATTTTATTTTATTTTAGGTTTATTTTATTTTTATATTATTTTATTTTAGGTTTTATTTTATTTAGGTTTTTTATTTTTAGGTTTATTTTATTTTTTTTAGTTTAGTTTAGGTTTTAAGTTATATTATTTTAGTTTACTTTTCCCTTTTTTTTTTATTATATTTATTTTATTTTTAGTTAGGTTTGGCTTGGGTTTATATTAGTTTAGGTTTTTATTTTAGTTTTATTTAAGTTTATTTATTTATTTTATTTTTAGGTTTTATTATGTTTAGGTTTTGTGGTTTTGTTTAGGTTTTATTTTAGTTTAGTTTGGGGACCAGGTCTAGGTTTATTTAGGTTTTAATTTATGAGAGGTTTAGGCTTTATGGTTTAGGTTTTAAGGTTTATTTAGTTTTTTAAAAAAAATTATTTATTTGTTTGGGTTTATTTTTTATTTCTTTATTTTAATTTATATAGTTTAGGTTTAGTTTATTTATTTTATTTTATTTTATTTTTTTTTATTTTATTTTAGTTTAGGTTTTTTTATTTTAGGTTTTTTTATTTTATTTAGTTCATTTATTTTAGTTTTATTTTAGTTGATTTTATTTAGTTTTAGTTTATTTAGCTTAGTTTAGTTTATTTTAGGTTTATTTTAGTTTAGTTTAGGTTTAGGGTTTTTTTTTAGGTTTAGGTTTATGTTTTATTTAGGATTAGGTTTGATTTAATTTCTTTATTTTTTGTTTTATTATTATTTAGGTTTATTTAGTTTAATTTATTTAGTTTAGATTTTCTTTTTATTTTGGTTTAGGTTTAGCTTTTATTTAGTTTTTATTTTAGGTTTAGGTTTAGTTTAGGTTTATTTTATTTTTATTTACATTTAGGTTTATTTTTATTTGTAGTTTATTTTTTTTATGTTTAGGTTTAGGTTTTTAGTTTTTTTTAGTTTAGGTTTAGGTTTAGGATTATTTAGGATTATTTAGTTTAGGTTTTTAATTTTAAGTTTAAGTTTATTTATTTTTTACTTTAGTTTTTATTTTTATTTTATTAGTTTAGTTTATTTAGTTTACTTATTTAGGTTTATTTAGGTTTATTTTTAGTTTAGGTTAGGTTTATTTATTTTTTCGTTTTATTTAGTTTAGGTTTAGGTTTAGATTTATTTTTTTTTCTATTTAAGTTTTAGTTTATTTAATTTAGTTTAGGTTTTGGTTTAGGATTAGGTTTATTTATTTAGGTTTAGGTTATGGTTTATTTATTTAGTTTATTTATTTATTTAAGTTTAGGTTTAGGTTTTATTTAGTTTATTTTATTTAGTTTTATTTTATTTTAGGTTTAGGGTTTAAGTTTAGGTTTAGTTTTATTTTTAGGTTTAGTTTAGGTTTATATTATTTATTTATTTATTATTTTTATATAGTTTTTTTATTTAAGTTTATTTTTTATTTAGTTTATTTTATTTTTATTTTTATTTTATTTATTTTATTTTAGTTTATTATTTTATTTATTTTTATTTATTTTATTTTTATTTTTAGTTTAGGTTTAAGTTTTATTTTAGGTTTAGGTTTAGGTTTTATTTTATTTTATTTTATTATTTTTTAGTTTATTTTATTTTATTTATGTAGGTTTATTTAATTTATTTATTAAGTCATTTATTTAGTTTTATTTTAGGTTTATTTTATTTTAATTAGTTTAGGTTAAGTTTATTTAGGTTTAGATTTTTAGTTTAGTTTGTTTTAGTTTAATTTAGTTTAGGTCTATTTAAATTATTTTTATTTTTATTTTTATTTATTTTGTTTAGTTTAGGTTTATTTATGTTTATGTTTATTTAGTTTATTTATTTATTTAATTTATTTTTATTATGGTTTTATTATTTAGTTTAGTTTTTTAGTTTAGTTTATTTAGTTTGTTTTTTTAGGTATATCTAATTAAGTTTAGTTTAGGTTATTTTAGTTTAGGTTTATTTTACTTAGTTTAGTTTATTAATTTATTTATTTAGTTTAGGTTTAGTTAAGGTGTAGTTTTATTTAGTTTAGGTTTAAGTTTATTTTATTTAGTAGTTAAATTTGTTTTGGTTTAGTTTATTTAGTTTAGGTTTTGGTTTAGTTTAGTTTGGGTTTATTTATTTATTTTATTTAGTTTAGTTTATTGTTTAGTTTAGTTTAGGTTTATTTTATTTAACTTATTTTTTAGGTTTTATTTTAGTTTTTAGGTTTAGGTTTATGTTTAGGTTTAGGTTTTAAGTCTAGGTTTATTTATTTAGTTTTATAGTTTTAGTTTATTTAGTTTAGGTTTTTAGGTTTTAGGTTTAGGTTTAAATTTTAAGTTTATTTTTAGGTTGGTTTTATTTAGTTTATTTTATTTATATTTAGTTTAGTTTAGGTTTAAGTTTTATTTATTCAGTTTATTTAGGTTTGGGTTTAGGTTTAGGTTTATTTATTTATTATTTAGTTTATTTATTTAAGTTTCTTTTTATTTATTTTTATTTAATTTATTTTAATTTAGTTTATTGTTGTATTTATTTTAGTTTTTTATATTTATTTTTAGTTTAGGCTTAGGTTTAGGTTTTTATTTTATTTAGTTTATTTATTTAGTTTGATTATATAGTTTAGGGTTTATTTAGTTTTATTTTGGTTTAGGTCTAGCTTATTTTTAGGTTTAGGTTTAGGGTTTGGGTTTATTTAGTTTTAGTTTAGGTTTATATTTAGGTTTATTTTAATTGAGTTTATTTTATTTAGTTTAGGTTTATTTATTTAGTTTATTTTATTTAATTTATTTAGGTTTAAGTTTATTTAGGTTTTGGTTTTATTTAGTTTATTTTAGTTTATTTTATTTAGTTTAAGTTTATTTAATTTATTTTTATTTTTATTTTTATTTATTTAGTTTAGTTTAGGTTTAGGTTTATTTAGTTTATTTATTTATTTATTTATTTATTTTTATTTTAGTTTAGGTTTAGGTTTAGGTATTTTATTTTTTAGGTTCATTTAGGTTTTTTTATTTTAGTTATTAGTTTAGTTTATTTTAGTTTATTTTATTTTTTATACATTTTTTAATTTATATAGTTTAGTTTAGGTTTATTTTATTTAGTTTGTTTATTTAATTTAGGTTTAGGTTTAGATTTAGGTAGGTTTAGTTTTCTTAGGTTTAGGTTTAGGTTCATGTTTAGGTTTTGGTTTAGGTTTAGGTTTAAGTTTATTTTATTTTGTGTAGGTTTTGTGTTTATGTTTAATTTAGCTTAGGGTTTAGGTTTAGGTTTAGGTTTATGTTTATTTTAGGTTTATTTTTAGTTTGGTTTATTTAGTTTAGTTTATTATTTAGTTTAGTTTAGGTTTAGGTTTATTTTATTTACTTAGTTTATTTAGTTTATTTTTTTTGGTTTTATTTTAGGATTTAGGTTTAGTTTAGGTTTAGGTTTATTTATTTAGTTTAGGTCTTAGTTTTTATGTTATTAGGTTTATTATTATTTAGTGTTTTTATTATTATTTGATTAGTTTATTTATTATTATTATTATTATTTATTAGGCTATTAGTTTATTATTATGAGTTAATTTCTTAGGTTTGTTAGTTATTATTAGATTTAGTATATTATTTAGATTTTATTTATTATTTAGTTTATTATTAGTTTAGTTTAATATTATTATTATTAGTTTAGTTATTAATTATTTTTATTTTATTATTAGTTTATTAGTTTAGTGTTTCATTTTATTTAGTTTTAGTTTATAAGTTTTTAGTTTTATTATTATTTAGTTATTATTATTTATATTATTAGTTATTCTTGGTCATTATTATTTTAGTTTAGTTTATTAGTTATTATTATTAGTTATTTTTAATTATTTAGATAATTTATTAGTTTCAGTTTATTATTTATTAGTTTTAGTTTAGTTAATTTAGTTATTATTAGTTTAGTTATTGGGTTTAGTTTTATTATTAATTACTTATTTATTAGGTTAGTTATGTTTAGGGTTTAGGTTTATTAGTTAATTATTATTATTAGTTAGTTATTTATTATGGTTTAATTTAGTTAGTTTATTAGATTAGTTTTAGTTATTAGTTTAGGTTTAGTTCAATTTTTATTAGTTTTATTAGTTTAGATATTTTATTGGGGGGTTTTTTATTTAATTTAGTTATTAGT
This sequence comes from Cymbidium sinense, assembly GCA_021442155.1. Classification (NCBI taxonomy): domain Eukaryota; kingdom Viridiplantae; phylum Streptophyta; class Magnoliopsida; order Asparagales; family Orchidaceae; genus Cymbidium; species Cymbidium sinense. The sequence continues at coordinate 198,848,624 of CM038216.1, forward strand.
TTGTTTATTAGTTTAGTTTTCATTTTTTTAGTTTTTAGTTTTTATTACTAGTTAGTTTAGTTTAGTTAGTTTTATTAGTTTTGTTTTAGTTTTATAATTAGTTTTGTTTATTATTATTATTAGTTTAGTTTATTTTAGTTAATTTTAGTTAGTTTAGTTTAGTGCTTTATTAGTTTCTTATTAGGTTTTAGGTTGAGTTTAGGGTTTGGGGTTTAGGGTTTGGGAGTTTAGTTTAGGTTTAGGGTTTAGGTTAGTTGTTTTAGGGTTTGGGTTTAGGATTTAGGGTTTAGGGTTTTAATTAAAAAGTTTAATTTAGTTTATTTTATTTATTTTAGTTTATTTTATTTTTATTTTATTTAGGTTTATTTTTTTTATTTAGTTTATTTTATTTTTTAGTTTAGGTTTTTATTTTATTTTTTAGTTTTTATGTTTAAATTTATTTTTTAGTTTATTTATATTTTATTTTTTAAGTTTATTTTATATTTTTTTTTAGGTTTAGGTTTATTTTAGTTGAGTTTTATTTTATTTTATTTTAGGTTTAGGTTTTGTTTTTTATTTTAGGTTTATGTTAGGTTTTATTTTATTTTTTATCTTTCAATTTTAGGTTTTATTTTAGGTTTAGGTGGTTTTAGGTTTTATTTTATTCAAGTTTTAGTTTATTTAGTTGGGTTTAATTAGTTTAGGTTTGGTTTTAGGTTTATTTTAGGTTTATTTTATTTAGTTTATTTTATATTGGTTTTAGTTTATTTAGTTTTTTAGTTTAGGTTTTATTTATTTAGTTTACTTAAGTTAAGATTTATCTTTATTTATTTTTTTTATTTTATTCTAAGGTTTATTTATTGTAGTTTATTTTAGGTTTATTTTAGTTTATTTTAGTTTAGTTTATTTAGTTTGATTTTAGGTTTAGGTTTATTTTATTTTTAATTAATTTATTTATTTTAAGTTTAGGTTTAGGTTTAGGTTTTTAGGTTTATTTATTTAGGTTTAGGTTTTGTTAGTTTATGTTTATTTTTTAGGTTTAGGTTTATTTTAGGTTTAGTTTTATTTTTAGGTAGTTTATTTGGTTTATTAGGTTTAGATTTATTTATTTTAGGTTTTGGTTTAGGTTTCTTTAGTTTTTAGTTTAGTTTATTTTTAGGTTTAGTTTAGGTTTTAGGTTTGATTTAGGTAGTTTAATTAGGTTTAAGTTTAGGTTTAGGTTTAGGTTTATATTAGGTTTTGTTTAGGTTTATTTAGTTTATTTAGTTTAACTTAGTTTAATTAGTTTATTTTATTTAGTTTAGGTTTAGGTTTATTTTATTTATTTTAGTTTAGTTTAGTTTAGTTTAGTTTAGTTTAGTTTAGGTTTAGGTCTTAGGTTTATTTAGTTTAGTTTATTTAGTTTATTTTATTTATTTATTTAGTTTATTTATTTTATTTATTTTATTTACTTAGTTTAGGTTTATTTATTTATTTTATTTTATTTTTATTTTAGTTTAGGTTTAGGTTTAGGTTTATTTAAGTTATATTAGTTTAGTTTATTTACTTTTAGTTTATTTAGGCTCAGTTTATCTAGTTTAGTTTAGGTTTGGGTTTAGTTTAGTTTAGGTTTAAGTTTTTTTTTAATTTTATTTTTATTTGGTTTAGGATTATTTCTTTAATTTAGTTTATTTTAGTTTATTTTGTTTATTTATTTTAGTTTAGATTTAGGTTCTATTTAGTTTAATTTAGTTTAGTTTTAGTTTATTTAGGTTTAGGTTTTAGGTAGTTTATTTAGTTTAGTTTATTTTATTTTATTTTAATTTAGGTTTTAGGTTTTATTATTTTATTTATTTAGTTTAGTTTAATTTTATTTATTTAGTTTAGTTTAGCTTAGTTTATTTAGGTTTAGGTTTATTTTATTTAGTAATTTAGTTTATTTTTCTTATTTAGTTTTAGTTTAGGTTTAGGTTTAGGCTTAGGTTTATTTAGGTTTTATTTAGTTTAGTTTTATTTAGTTTAGGTTTATTTTTAGTCTAGGTTTAAGTTTGTTTAGTTTAGGTTTAGGTTTAGGTTTAGGTTTTATTTTAGTTTAGTTTTATTTGTTTAGGTTTAGGTTTATGTTTTATTTAGGTTTAGGTTTATTTTATTTAGGTTTAGGTTTATTTACTTTTATTTATTTAGTTTAGTTTTTATTTTAGTTTTAGGTTTATTTTATTTTTTAGGTTTAGGTTTAGGTTTAGTTTTTTATTTAGGTTTAGGTTAAATTTTTTTTATTTTAATTGTATTTATTTAGTTTAATTTAGATTTTTTTATTTTATTTTATTTTATTTTATTTTAGTTTAGGTTTATTTATATAGTTTTTATTTTTTAGTGTAGGTTTAGGTTTAGGTTAAGGTGTTGGTTTAGGTTTATTTAATTTATGTTTAGTTTATTTTATATTACTTTATTTTATTTATTTAGGTTTAGGTTTAGGCTTAAGTTTATTTTTATTTTAGTTTATTTTAGTTTAATTTAGTTTAGTTCTTTTATTTTGTTTTGTTTTTATTTTTAGGTTTAGTTTATTTAGTTTAGTTTATTTTATTTTAATTTAGGTATAGGTTTATTTAGGTTTATTTACTTTTATTTATTTTAGTTTATTTACTTAGTTATTTGTAGTTTATTTAGTTTAGGTTTAGGTTTATTTAGTTTAGTTTATTTATTTTAGTTTATTTATTTAGGTTTAGGTTTAGGTTTAGGTTTATTTTTTTATTTTAGGTTTGTTTAGGTTTAGGTTTATTTTTATTTAGTTTAGTTTATTTAGTTTATTTAGGTTTAGGTTTATTTAGATTTATTTTATTTAGGTTTAGGTTTATTTAGCCTAGTTTAGGTTTAAGTATATGTTTAGTTTTTAGGTTTAGGTTTATTTAGTTTAGGTTTAGGTTTATGTTTATTTTAGGTTTAGGTTTAGATTTATTTATTTTAGGTTTTGGTTTAGGATTATTTTAGTTTAGTTTAGTTTAGTTTATTTATTTAGGTTTAGGTTTAGGTTTAGGTTTAGGTTTAGGTTTAAGTTAATATTAGTTTAATTTTTAGGTTTAGGTTTATGTTTAGGTTTATTTTAGGTTTTATTTAGTTTAATTTAGGTTTATTTTATTTAGTTGAGGTTTAGGTTTATTTTATTTATTTTAGTTTAGTTTAGTTTAGTTTAGGTTTAGGTTTAGGTTTAGGTTCTAGTCTTAGGTTTATTTAGTTTAGTTTATGTTTATTTAGTTTAGTTGATTTAGTTTAGGTTTATTTTAGTTTATTTTATTTAGTTTATTTATTTTATTTACTTAGTTTAGGTGTAGGTTTATTTAGTTTATTTTATTTTATTTTATTTATTTAGTTTAGGTATATTTTATATAGTTTAATTCTATTTTAGTTTATTTTTAGTTTAGTTTAGGTTTAGGTTTATTTATTTAGTTTAGTTTATTTAGTTGATTTTCAGTTTAATTTATTGTATTTTAATTTAGTTTAGTTTAGTTTAGGTTTAGGTTTGGTTTAGGCTTATTTCGGTTATATTAGTTTAGTTTATTTACTTTAGTTTACGTTTAGGTTTAGGTTTAGGTTTAGGTTTTAATTTAGTTTAGGGTTATATTTAGTCTTAGGTTTAGGTTTAGGTTTAAGTTTTATTTTTATTTTTATTTAGGTTTAGGATTATTTATTTAATTTAGTTTATTTTATTAAGTTTATTTATTTAGTTTAGGTTTAAGTTTTATTTAGTGTAATTTAGTTTAGTTTAGTTTATTATTAGGTTTAGGTTTAGTTTTAGGTTCAGTTTATTTAGTTTAGTTTATTTGTTTATTTTATTTATTTTAATTTAGGTTTTAGGTTTTATTCAGTTTATTTATTTAGTTTAGTTTTATTTTATTTATTTAAATTAGTTTAACTTAGTTTATTTAGGTTTTGGTTTATTTTATTTAGTTATTTAGTTTATTTTTTTATTTAGTTTAAGTTTAGGTTTAGGTTTATGTTTATTTAGTTTAGGTTTATTTAGGTTTTATTTAGTTTAGTTTTATTTAGTTTAGTTTTATTTTTAGTTTAGGTTTAAGTTTGTTTAGTTTAGGTTTAGGTTTAGGTTTAAGTTTAGGTTTAGGTTTTATTTTAGTTTAGTTTTATTTATTTAGGTTAAGGTTTATGTTTTATTTAGGTTTAGGTTTATATTATTTTGTTTTAGGTTTATTTACTTTATTTTATTTAGTTTTAGTTTATGTTTATTTTAGTTTAGGTTAATTAGGTTTATTTAGGTTTAGGTTTATTTTTATTTAGGTTTAGGTTTTGATTTAGGTTTTTTTTTAGGTTTAGGTTTCATTTTAGGTTTAGGTTAATTTTTTAATTTTAGTTTAGGTTTATTTGTTTGGTTTAATTTAGGATTAGGTTTAGGTTTATTTTTATTTTATTTTTTATTTATTTTATTTAGTTTAGGTTTATTTATTTAATTTAGTTTATTTATTTTTAGTTTAGCTTTAGGTTTAGGTTAAGGTGTTGGTTTAGGTTTGTTTAATTTATGTTTAGGTTTATTTAGTTTAGGTTTTAGGCTTAGGTTTAGGTTTATTTTAGTTTATTTTAGTTTCATTTAGTTTAGTTTATTTATTTAGTTTTGTTTTTATTTTTAGGTTTAGTTTATTTAGTTTAGTTTATTTTATTTTAATTTAGGTTTAGGTTTATTTAGGTTTATTTAGTTTTATTTATTTTAGTTTATTTATTTAGTTTTTTTAGTTTATTTAGTTTAGGTTTAGGTTTAGGTTTAGTTTAGTTTAGTTTATTTTAGTTTTGTTTAGGTTTAAGTTTAGGTTTAGGTTTATTTAGTTTAGTTTATATTTTTTAGTTTATTTATTTATATTTATATTTATTTTATTTAGTTTATGTTTATTTATTTTATTTATTTTTTACTTTAGATTTAGGTTTAGGTTTAGGTTTTATTTTATTTAGTTTAGTTTAGTTTAGCTTTAGGCTTTAGGTTTAGGTTTAGGTTTAGGGTTTAGGGTTGTAGGTTTAGGGTTTACGGTTTAGGGTTAGAGTTTTTGATTTTTGATTTTTGATTTATTTAGGGCTTAGGGTTTTTTATGGTTTAAGGTTTAGGGTTTACGATTTTGGTTTTAAGGTTAGTATTAGGGTTTAGGGTTTAGGAATTAGGTTCAGGTTTTTTTTAATTAAGTAAACTGATTGGTTTAGGCTTATTTACTTTATTTAGTTTTTTTTCATTTATTTTAGTTTATTTTATTTTTTATTTTTATTTATGTTTAATTTTTATTTATATTTTGTTTAGTTTATTTAATTTAGGTTTATTTATTTTAGTTTAGGTTTATTATTTTAATTTATTTTTTATGTTTAGGTTTAGGTTTTTGTTTATTTTATTATTTAGTTTTATTTTTATTTTATTTTTTATTTTTAGGTTTAGGTTTATATTTTTATTTTATTTGTTTAATTTTAAGTTTTATGTTTTTATTTTAGGTTTAGTTTTAGGATTTATTTCTTTATTTAGGTTTAGGTTTATTTTTAGTTTATTTTATTTTAGTTTAGGTTTAGGTTTTATTTATTTTAGTTTAGTTTATTTTAGTTGAGGTTTAGGTTTATTTTATTTTATTTAATTTAGGTTTAAGTTTTTTTTACTTTAGGTTTTAGGTTTTATTAAGTATTTATTTTGAGATTTTTTTAATTTTTAATTTTTTAGGTTTAAGTTTTTATTTTATTTTATTTTAGATTTATTTAATTTTTATTTTACATTTAGTTTTTATTTTATTTTGGTTTTTTATTTTTAGGTTTATTTTACTTTTTAGTTTACTTTAGGCTTTAATTTATTTTATTTTAGTTTTCTTTTTTGTTTAACTTTATTTTTAGGTTTTAGTTTAGGTTTAGGTTTTAATTTAGGTTTTTATTTTATTTTAATTTTTTTATGTAATTTAGGTTTAGGTTTTTTCAATTATTTTATTTTTAGGTTTTACTTAGTTTATGTTTAGGTTTTAGGTTTTTATGGTTTAGGGTTTAGGGATCAGGTTTAGGGTTTAGGGTTTAGGGTTGTATATTTTAGGGTTTATAGTTTTTGGGTTTAGGGTTTAGGGTTTAGGGTTTCGTGTTTTAGGGTTTATGGTTTAGGGTTTAGGGAAGGGTTAGGGTTTTTTTTTAGTTTCTTATATTTATTTATTATCTTAAATTAGGTAAACTGGTTGGTTTGGGTTTGTTTAGTTTATTTTTTATTTATTTTAGTTTATTTTACTTTTTAATTTTATTTAGGTTTATTTTTATTTTATTTAGTTTAGTTTATTTATTTTAGGTTTATTTATTTCACTTTAGGTTTTTTTAATTTTGTTTATTTCTTAGGTTTAGGTATATTTTTAAGTTTAGTTCTATTTTTATTTTATTTTTTAGGTTTAGGTTTTATTTTTTATTTTTAAATTTTGGTTTAGGTTTTTTTTTTTTAGGCTTAGGTTTTAGGTTTTTATTTTTGGTTTAATTTTAGGTTTTATTTTTTAGTTTAGTTTAGTTTTATTTTTAGTTTATTATATTTTATTTAGTTTAGGTTTAGGTTTAGGTTTAGTTTATTTTAGGTTTAGGTTTAGGTTTTACTTATTTTAGTTTAGTTTATTTTAGTTTAGGTTTAGATTTATTTTATTTTTATTTTAGGTTTAGATTTTTTTTATAGTTTTAGGTTTATGTTTTATTTTTTATTTATTTTTAGGTTTTACTTTTTTGGTTTGGTTTTTAGGTTTAGATTTTTATTTAGTTTTTATTTTATTTAATTTTTGGTTTATATTATTTTTATTTTAGGTTTATTTTTATTTTATTTAGGTTTTTTATTTTTTTAGTTTAGTTTAGGTTTTTATTTATTTTATTTTAGTTTATTTTTTATTTATTATTTTAATTTCATTTTAGGTTTAGGTTTTTGTTTATGTTTTATTTTTTTATTATTTTATTTTATTTTTGTTTAGATTTTTTATTTATTTTATTTTTAGGTTCTATTTAGTTTAGGTTTAGGTTTTTAGCTTTTTAGGGTTTAGGGTTTATTTAGGGTTTAGGGCTTAGGGTTTGGGGTTTATGGTTTAGGATTTATGGTTTAGGTTTATGATTTATGGTTTAGGATTTAGGTTTTAGGGTTTAGGGTTTAGGGTTTAGGGTTTTAGGGTTTAGAGTTTTGGGTTTAGGGTTTAGGATTTAGTGTTTAGGGTTTAGGGCTTTTAGGGTTTAAGGTTTAGATTTTAGGTTTAGGGTTCAAGTTTTAGTTTAGGGTTTAGGGTTTAGATTTTAGGTTTAGGGTTCAAGTTTTAGTTTAGGGTTTAGGATTTTTGGTATTTTTAATAGAGAACAAATTCAAAATCAACATTTCTTCTTTTTGATTTCATCAACCAAGTAACACACTAAGTTTTCTAAGACACAAGCATCAATATAGATCAAAAATCACCACGATAGAGCAAATCAAAAATCCTAGAAAACTAGAATCATCTCAACTATAATGACACACTTCAATAAATAGCAAATTAAGTTGGTCATTCTGTAGCTTCCTCAGTTCCCATCAGAACCACTCTGGCCTCTTGAGTAGCTGGATCCACCATCATATCCCCGATCTCTCCTTCCACCGCCACCACGGTTCTAACCTCCATCGCTCCTCCTGCCTCCATAAACACCACTACTCTGACAACCACCTTCATATCATCCAACACCTCTTGATCCCCACCACCATTATTATAACCACCACCTCTGCCTTCGCCTCCACCGTTAGATCTAGGCCGACTGATTGTGATGTTCTCATCAGGTTACGCTCTTTTAGGGTTATGGTTTATGTTTAGGTTTATTAGGTTTTAGGGTTTTGGTTTATTTATTAATTTATTTAGTAACTTTAGGATTATGCTTATGGTTTGGAGTTTAGGGTTTAGGGTTTAGAGTTGGGGTTTAAGGTTTAGGGTTTAGGGTTTAGAGTTTATGGTTTAGGGTTTAGGGTTTAGGGTTTTAGGGTTTGTGCTTTTATGGTTTAGGGTTTGGGTTTTAGGTTTTAGGGTTTAGGTTTTAGGTTTATAGTTTAGGTAGAGTTTAGGTTCAGTTTGGACTTTAGGGTTTAGGGTTTAGAGTTTAGTGTTTAGCAGGTTCAGGGTTTAGAATAGGGTTTAGGGTTTAGGGTTTAGACTTTAGGGTTTAGGGTTTTTATGGTTTAGGGTTTAGTGTTAGTTTAGAGTTTAGGGTTTAGGTTTGGGTTAGGGTTTAGGGTTTAGGGTTAGTTTATGGTTTAGGATTTTTTTAAATTAACCAAACTAGTATGTTTAAGTTTATTTAGTTTATTTTTTTATTTATTTTTGTTTATTTTTTATTTTATTTAAGTTTATTTTTTATTATTATTTATTTTAGTTTAGGTTTTTTATCTTATTTTTTTAGGTTTAGGTTTTTTTGATTTAGTTTTTTTTTTAAGTTTAGGTTTTATTTTTTATTTTTAGGTTTAGGTTTTTATTTTATTTTTTTAGGTTTAGGTTTTAGGTTTTTATGTTGGTTTATGTTTATGCTTTACTTTTTAGTTTAGGTTTAGGTTTATTTTTAATTTAATTTATTTTATTTAGTTTAGGGTTTAGGTTTAATTTATTTTAGGTTTAGGTTTAGGTTTTATTTATTTTAGGTTTATTGTTTAGGGCTTAGGGTTTAGGGTTATGGTTTAGGGTTTAGGGTTTAGGGTTTAGGGTTTAAGGTTTAGGGTTTTAGTGTTTATGCTTTTAGGATTTAGGGTTTAGGGTTCAAGGTTTTTTCGATTTTATGGTTTTATTATTTTATTATTATTATTTTTTTTAAATTTTTTTATTATTTATTATTTTTTATTATTTTTTTATTTATTTTAGATTTTAGGGTTTAGGGTTTAGGGTTTAGGGTTTAGTGTTTAGGCTTTATGGTTTAGGGTTTTTAGGGTTTAGGGTTTAGAGTTTAGGTTTTAGGACTAGGGTTCAGGTTATTTTTTTATTTTTTATTTTATTTTTTATTTTTGGGAAACCCCATGTAGGGGGATTTTTATTGCCATAATAAAAGGTTACGAGGTCCTTAAAGGGGATAAACTCTAGAACTATTGCTTAAAGAGCTACAATCAGCTTAGGGAGTAAATACCTTATCTAAGAACATCCAAAAGCAAAAGAAAAGAGATAAGTAAGCAAAAGATACAAATTGAATAACATATATAAGCAAATGAAGTATAAGGGTCAATGTTCTACAGGATGGGAGAATGCATGACACAATGGAGTAACATGTAAGAGAAAAAAAGGAAAAGCACCTGTATAGCATCCATTTGATATAATTCTTGATATCCTTAGTACCTACAAATATAATCAAAACCATATACAGGGTAGATAGAGAGTCAGCAAAAGCTAGAATGAGAAAGGGGTTCCCATCCTAGTTATAGGACCCAATATAAGACACCATGTCAATGAATTCCCAGCACCAATACAAGTAGTTCATCATATTTAGCATTAGGTAGCAAGCTCACTATAAGTCCACCCATTCAGATAGAGCATGATAAGGTTTGAATATGAATTAGTTAAGATCATCTTAACAGTGATCTGCATAAGTCTAACAAAGCTAGGCAAAAGATAAGAGAAGCAAAAGTAAAATGGTTTTGGTGCTACAAAGACCATAAGCGACAAACAACAAATAGGCAACACCACATTGCTAGCCAGGTGAATTAAGTAAGCGCAAGAGAAAATTGACAAACAGACCCTTGACCGATTCTGAAGTCGATGGGTTGGAAAGAAAACGAATAGTAAAATAAGGAAGAGAGCAGCTTCTCCTTTATTTGGAGGCTCTCCCCACCACAAAAATTCCAGTAATAGATAATCAGAGCAAAAAGTTCAGTAATAGGTTGCTTAGTAGCAGAAACAGTAATCCAGTTCTGCCAAAAGCAATAACAGTAATAACCAGTTGGGTGACCAATAACCCAACTATCAATAAAAGCTAAAATAGTGATTAAGATCAGGTAAAGCAGAAGAGTACTCCTCATGATCTGCATGTTCTCATCATATACAAGAGAGGGAAAATAATAACAGGAAAGATCAGCAACAGCCTAGATATTAGTAGCAAAATAAGATAAAAAAACAAAGAGCACTTGTTGTGCAAGGTACTCTAAAAACCAAAAACCAACAATGGAGGTAATGATATAATTCCATTCCTACAAAGAGATATTAAAGTAGACATGGGATTTCACAAACAGCAAAGTAACAACAAGGAAGGTTGCAACCATTTGATGCTCAATAGTCTACCTTGGACAAAAGTAATTAAGCTATTAGAAGCAAGAAAGTCAGTAAAAACCACATCTGATTCTGAGAAAGTAGGAATGAGCAGAAAGTAGCAGATAGGGAGGGATAGGTAATGAACAGCTCCCCCCACAAGCCAATCTAGTAAGAGACATTCAGTGCAAACAGTTCAGTAGTAGGTTATAGTTTAGTGTTTAGGGTTAATTTAGGGTTTAGGGTTTAGTGATTAGGCATTAGGGTTTAGGGTTTGGTTTAGGGTTACTTAAAAGTTTAGAGTTTAGGGTTTTAGGGTTTAGGGTTTAGGTTTTAAGGTTTAGGGTTAAGGTTAGGGTTTATAATTTTGGGTTTACGATTTAGGGTTTAGGGCTTAGGGTTGTAGGTTTATGGTTGTAGGTTTAAGCTTTAAGGTTTAGGGTCAGTTTTAGGGTTTAGCATTTAGGGTTTAGGATTTAGGGTTTAGGGTTTAAGGTTTAATATTTAGGGTTTAGGGTTTTTTTAAAAAGATTTGGTAAATCGGTAGATTTAGGTTTCTTAAGTTTATTTTCTATTTTTCTTTGTTTATTTTACTTTTTTTATTTTTATTTAGGTTTATTTATTTTTTTAGTTTAGTTTATATATTTTATGTTTATTTATCTTAGTTTAGGTTTCTTTATGTTAGTTTATTTTTTAGGTTTAGGTTTAAGTTTATTTTTTATTTTAGTTTTATTTTTTAGGTTTAGGTTTTATTTATTTATTATTATATTTTTTTGTTTAGGTTTTTCTTTTACATTTTTAAGTTTAGGTTTTAGGTTTTTATTTTAGATTTAATTCTAGGTTTTATTTTTTTATTTTAGTTTTAGGTTTATTTTTAGTTTAGTTTATTTTATTTAGTTTAGAGTTTAGCTTTAGTTTATTTTAGATTTAGGTTTAAGTTTTGTTTATTTATGTTTAGTTTATTTTTGTTTAGGTTTTTTTTTAATTTTAGGGTTTAGGTTTATTTTTTATTATTTTAATGTTTTATTTTTTTGTTTATTTTTAAGCTTTATGTTTTTATTTAGTTCTTATTTTATTTTATTTTAGGTTACTTTATTATTATTTTATGTTTGGGTTTTATTTTATTTAGGTTTTTATTTTTTGTGTTTATTATATTTTTTTAGTTACTTTAGGTTTTTTGATATTTTATTTTAGTTTAGTTTTTATTTTTTTATTTTAATTTTAGGTTTATATTTTGGTTTGGTTTATGTTTTAGTATGTATTTTTATTTTTTTTATTTTAGTTAGGTTTAGGTTTTTTAAATTTATTTTACTTTTTGGTTTTATTTAGTTTAGGTTTTAGGGTTTAGGGTTTAGGGTTTAGGGTTTAGGGTTTAGGGTTTGGGGTTTATGGTTTATGGTATAGGGTTTAGGGTTATTGGTTTTAGGGTTTACGATTTTGGGTTTGGGGTATATGTTATATCATTTTAGGGTTTAGAGTTTAGGTTTATGGTTAAGGGTTTAGGGTTTAGGGTTTTAGGGTTTAGGGTTTAGGGTTTAAGGTTGTTGGTTTAGGGTTTAGGGTTAGTTTTAGGGTTTAAGGTTTGGGGTTAGAATTTTTTTATTTTATTTATTTATTTATTTTTAAATTATGTAAATTGGTAGGTTTAGATTTATTTAGTTTATTTTATTTTTTATTTTTATTTAGGTTTATTTTTATTTTTATTTAGTTTACTTTATTTATTTTAGGGTTTAGAGATGGCAGCGACCCTTCCAAACCCAATCCATCATCCGATCAAGGTGATGGGGGTATACACCCCCTCATTTTCACTAAAACACCCACAAAAATCATTCCTCAAAGCCTTAGCTACAAGCAAGCTGAGCCATTCCTAAGCTCCCAAGCTCATTCATTGATTAGAAAATGCCATTCCCGTCCATCCCTGTGGTGAAATTTTTAATTTCTAAAGAATAAAATACTTCCATCTTCACTCTATGTGAAATAAAATGAAGATAGGAATGTAGTTCTTCTTTTTATGCTTTTTTTACACCATGTAGATCTGCAGATGTTCTTATTGAGGGTGATCAGGTACGACATTGAGGAGAGGTATACTATCTCTAAAGAAAGAAGTCACCACCCTACAATGGACCTAATCACCTCAACAAGGACTCCTAAGAATAATGGGTCTGCATGTGTACCAAAGATTCTTCCCTACTTTACATGGAAAAGTAAAGTAAGGTTTATTTTGAACTAGGTTCATTAAGTTCCCTACAGAGGCATGCCCCCATAGTTAATTACATCCTAAGGAATGAGATCCCTTAGGAATAATCTCGATTAAGGTAAATGATCGTTCTCTCCAAAAATTTCAATAGATAGGACTATCAATTGATTAGTTTATTTTGGATGATCATATGAGATTGATCAAAGAGAGAAAGTTATTATCAAATCTAATGAATGATAACAAGGAGATGCTCATGATGCTAGAAAATCTAGCGAGCATCTCAAACAATCCTATGATTGGGCTTTATATTTTAGAAATTGAAATATTCATTTGAGTTGACTTTTTATTTAAAGTTTATGGCTTATGATTCCACAACACAAGATTATGAAAATGCCTAAGAGGTGAGGATTTATGCTTATGGCCCATAGAAGGGAGAAGCAACCTCACAACCTAAATCTATGGAGCTTTGGTGAGGGCGAAAGCATGACCTAAATTTAAGGTGACAATGGGTTTTTGGATTGCCTCCATAAGAGAGGACCAACCACCCAACTTCTTGGACTTACAACCTCCTGGGGGTGGCTGCCAACTAACTCCTCTTACAGTTTTAAATTCATGTTGGCAAGTCATATGCTTTATGCAAGATAGCTAGGTTGTTATTTATTTAGAGAGAGACTAAGTACTTAAACTCACTCCTTAAAGAGACTAGATCATGTAAGGGCATACTTCAAATGACCTAAATCTAATGCAAATCATATTACATTTTATTTTTATTTTTGGACAATCATTTGACTCTTATAGGATCCATATGTGCATGAGAAATAAGATTATTGGCCAAAATGCTAGGGAGGATGTGTGTTTCCACCATGGCTCTCAAAGGTCAAGCCAAGTTTCTCGGCAAGGTGGAAGCCCTCAATCAGAGTGAAAATAATATGCATTTGTGCATGATGTTATAAAAGAAATACTCATCTAGCTATGGGGTTGCTAATTCTTTTATCTTGATTTTAACCTAAGCTTTAGGTTAGGTTATGAGTTCTTTATTTTAATTTTGAATTATTAAATTTGGTAGAAGATTTATTTTTCCCTAAGAGCCTAATCCACATCCAGCCATACATCAAAAAGAAGAAACTAGGAAAAAGTTGCCATCTTAATGCAAGCTAAACAAATCATCAATCAATTTATAAAGCTAACACAAAAGAAAAGAGGCCATTTCTGGTCAGTTTGGCCATTTGGCTAAGTTTGGTTGACCCAAACCCATTGGGTGCACCACTCTCCCTAGTGTTCACTTGATCCACTAGAGTGCCAAGGTAGAAGAGGATTTGACCAAATTCCAAGTGGTAATTTATCTTGGCCTAGAGGTAAAATAGTCATCTGACCTTGATTTCAGTTTGGGCATGTTTGGTATGATGAGAAAATAGGTTTGGCCAAGTTTCATTGGATTTGGAGTTGGTTTAATGTGGTTTGGCTCATGTTGACCCATTTAGGTCAAAATGGGTCAACTTGGGTCAAGTTGACCAAATGGTCAAATTGGGTCAAACCATGAGTTGGGTCAAGTTCATATGACCATTTGAAATATTTTTATGGCTTTGATTTGATTCAATTTGGTTTAGGTTTGAATTTGGTTCATATGATTTCATTTAGGTCAAATGGGTCAAGTTGACAAATTTGACCCATTTGACCTATTTGAGCTAGTTCAGGGTAAGTTCATGTTTCTTTGGTCATATGAGATGGATTGGTATCTTTGTTTCCAATCAATTTTGGTTAAGTTTAAATTTGGCTCAATTTGACTCTTTAGGTCAGGTTGGGTTCAAGGATAATTGGGCTAGGTTAGGTCTAGTTGGCCAATTAAGGCTTTGGTCAAGCTCAACAATCATTTTGGAATGAACTTGACCCATTGGTTTCAATTAGTTTGGCTTAGATATTATTTTGACACATTTTGACTTTTTTAGGTCAAGTTGGGTCAACTTAAGTATTAGTGGCTAGGTTAGGCTCAAATGTTGACTTGGTCAAGTTCAAACATTGGTCATGAATGAGTTTTGATCAATAGTTTCAAATAATTTGGCCTATGGTGGGTTTTGGCTATGTTACATTATATTTTGGCTAAGTGTTAACTTGGTCAACCCTTTGGTTTGACCTGGTTTGACCCAATTTGAGTGATTGATCATCTCATGATGACTGTTGATCATGATGAGAGGCTTAGTTGGGCTTTGTTCAATCCAATTTGGTTAGGATTAGAATTTGGCTCATAAGGGTACTTTAGGTCACTTTAGCTCAAGTGAGCCTAAGTGGGTCAAATGGCTTAGTCAAAGCTTGATTTGAGTTTGATTGAACTCACATATGGACTTATGATTGAAATACAAATCCATTTGCAAGTGGTTTTAAGTCAAATGGGTTTTGATTCATTTGACAATTTCAAGTTCAAGGGTGAACATGAAATGGATTTTGGCTTGATTTTTTAGTTTTGGTTAAGTGATTGAAGTTTGTATTTATATTTGGATTCATGATTGAAGGATTGATTGAATCATGAAGAAAAATCAAGAGTTTGGCCTGATTTGAATTTGATTTGGCTAAGCTCAAGAATTTGATTTGAAAGGCTTAGGTTGGATTTTGATTGAATTTGAGTTTGATTTTTGGAGTTGGTTTTGGTTGTTTGAATTTATATTTCATATATATATATATATATATATATAATATGAATTAGAATATAAATGGGTTATGAGAAAATTTCATGGATTTGAAGTGATTTGAACATGACTTAGGCTAAATCCTTAAGAGAGGATTAAAGGACTTAGGAAAGATTTGGAATTTTGGATTTGAATTTTGGATTTAGTTTGATTGTTTTGAATTTATATTTCATTTATATATGTGAATATAAATGAGAATATAAATGAGTTGTGAGAAAATTTCATGAATTTGAATTGATTTGAATATGATTTTGGCTAAGTCCATGAAGAGAAATCAAAGGACTTACGCAAGATTTGGAGTTTGGAATTTCAATCATGGATTTCAATCATGTAGAATTGATTTTAGTTTGGAGAAAATCAAATAAGATTGATTTGGTGTTTGAAAATCAATTAGGATTGATTTGAAGTTTGTCTTGAAGGAAGGAAGTGAGGAATGTGGTTCAAGCTATAGGGTAGGCAAATTTTCCTAACACCCATAAGGCATGACCTTTTCCTATGGCTAACCCTTCTAAGTCTCTAGGGCTAGGTTGAGTGTCCACCTAATCACTAGATGTGTCTTAAGACTAAGGAACCATTAGTGTCTAAGAGAAGTCCTATGTCTAAGAGGGAGAAGTTGAGATCTCATCCAAAAATGATGTGAACAAAGGGCACCCAATATGTGTGGTGTGACTGACAAGGAATACCGCACGTATCGGTGTTGATCGAAATGATAAACTACACCAAAAGATCATAAGCACTAACAAAAACAATCTACCCCTAACCCAAGGTGCAGAAGGAATCTAGAGCTTAGTGCAATGTGGCTCTACTTATGTCCAAGACATGAGAGAGGGAAGAGTCCACTAAGGGATAGAGTAGGTGAACCTTCCACTAGGGAAGTAGGTTCAAGTCATCCATAAGAGGATGAGAGGTTTGATTTGATATGAGTCTCACTGGGAAGAGAAACTTGATTTATTTAATTAAATTTTTTGGGGGAAGAGGGTTGAATTCATTTCAATTTGTTGTTTGCTTTTTTTAGGCTCCAGGGATAGAAGTGAACTCTCCACTGGGGAAGCAAGTTCAAGTCATCCACAAGGGAGGGGTTGTGAAATCCATTGAGGGATTAAAATTCTAGATCCATTGAGGAACTAGAAAGACTTGCATCTCACTGAGGAGAAGCAAAAGATTTGATTTAGATTGATTGATTATTTTATTTCATTATTTCCTTGGATTTATTTTGTTGAATTTTATTTTAGATATTTAGATTTTGGATTTTTGAGATGGATCCTGTTGGTTTGCGAGGGATCGTACTGAGTAAGAGCCAAAGAGGCCTAGACCTAACTCAGATTTACCAATCCAGAGGGGTAGTCTACTAAACACATAGTAGGACTAGCCAACTAAAGGTATGCCTTTCAGTATACAACAACTATACTAGGAAGAAAGTATAGTAGACTTACATCCTCCAAAGTAGGGACTAGCTATTGGAGTAATCTATTGGCAAGGCAATAGATTGAACCCAACTTAAGGCTGACTATTGAGTGAATGCTGCTGGGGGACTTAAACAACTCAAGGATAGTCAACATTTAATTTAATTTTTAGATTTGTTTTGATGGGTCCCATCAGTTTGCGATGGACTGCACCGAGTAGGGGCCAAGGTGGCCTAAACCTAACTCAGACTTACCAATCCAAAGGGAGTAGTCTACCAACCATAAGGTAGGACTATCTGACTGAAGGGGTGCCTTTTAGTGTGCAATTATCAAGTCTTAAGAAGAAAGTGTGGGGACTCACATCTTCCAAAATAAGTGATTGGTTGCTTTAGGCATCAAATCAACGACCTGAGTGACTATTGAGTGAATGCCACTAGGGACTTAAATCAGATCAAAGATAGTTGAAGGTTAATTTCATTTCTTTTAGTTTATTTTGATGGATTCCATTGGTTTGTGATGGATCAAATTGAGAAGGAGCTCATATCAGCCTAGACCTATCTCATATTTACTGAACCAATGGGAATAGCTTCCCGACTAATGGGAGAACTATCCAAAAAAGGAGTGTCTTTTGGTTTGCAATGATCAATCCAAGGGAAGAAAGCTCAGGGACTCACATCTTCAACTACAAAAGGCCATTGGGGTGATCAGTTTGCTTTAGGCAACAAATCAAACTTGACCTAGGACTGCCTGTTAGTTTGCGACAGTCATGCTAGAAAAAATCCATCATAGTCTTACATCTTGCAAAGAGGAATGACAGTCGAGGTAACCTGCTTGTAAAAAAATAAATTGAACCTGACCTAAGGGAGATTATGGAGTGAGTACTGACCTGGTGATTTATCTCAACTCAGGTAGTCATGCAATTCCTATAGGGAGTTCTGTTGACATTGCCTAAAAATAGGATGTCTGCTTGGGAAAAGGGGCCATTTGGGGGCTTGAATTCCTAATCCACAAGTGGATATTTTGTTTGGTTTACTTATTTTGTTTTATCGTAGACCATGTTAGTTTGTGAGGGATCAAATTGAGAAGGAGCTTATATCAGCCTAGCCCTATCTCATTTTGAACCAAGGGAGAACCTATGTATTCGTTGAACAAATTCTCCAACCACAAGGGTGGCTACTAGGAAAGGTGGATTGTCTAATCCAAAAGTAACCTTGGTAGTGTCTAAATAAGATCGCAAAGGATGTTATCCAAATAGAATGCTCACAGGGGATGGGGCTGCTAAAGGCTTAATCCAAAACCTTAGAGAAAATGACATGGCTAGTTATATATCAAATAGGTATTCGGTGCCCAACTCAAGGAGAAAGCATGGGGACTCACATATGTCAAGAATGGTGTACTCGCTGGGATCGCTGTCAGCATAGCGAACATCAACCAACCTAAGGTGCCCATCAGTTTACAACAAGCAGCCTAAGGTGAAAGCTCGAGGACTCACATCCTCCTATGGAACATTGTTGGGATAGTCTTCTTCTCGGCCGGGTGCCATCCGACCTAGGGTGGCTCTTGAGTGAATGTTAGGACTTATATCAACTCAAACATAGTCAAGAGGAAAGGAGCCTCTGGAGAACTTATCCTAAACCTCAAATATACTCAACCTAGTTAGTGCATGATGGCTAGTTCAAGAAGAAAGTATGGGGACTCACATCTTCTTAAGCAAAGTCAACATGAGGTAGCTTACTAGCTACGCAGTAGAGTCTACCATACTAACAAGGCTCTTATTGGTTTGCAATGATTAAGTTAGGTAGAAAGCATGGGGACTCACATCCTCAAACAAGTGACCACTAGGGTGACATACTAGTGAGGTAGCATGTAGATCCGACCTAGAGCAGCTAATGAGTGAGTGCCACAGGGGCTTGCTCCCACATCAAAGTAACATGAGACAAAAGATTTATGTTTGTTTTTAAGCATGTGTTAAAAGGAGTAGGATTCCTCTGGGGGACTCTTACACCTACCTTAAACACACTAGGGAGTTTGATGGAGTGGTACCACGGATGGCGGAGAATTCCCACTAAGAAAGGATGTTGCTCGGGTTCTCTTACACCTAACTTAGTTGTGCTAATCAAAATAGGATGCCTCTTGGGTTCTCTCACACCTATTCTAATAGCGCTGGGAGGTTGTGTTTGTGATGTGAAAGAGGGATACGATGCCTCTGGGGAACTCTTACACCAACCCTAAACACATCATGGGATTCGCAAGATAAGCAAACAATACTTCGAAAGAAGAGAAGATTTTGATGAACTGGAATCAGATTTTTGTTCTTTTTATTAATAATTGCTTTCAAACATGGTTTATTTCATGGGTAATATTTTTTTAGGTAGAGCCCATTAATTGGAAGCATCGGATGTTCCCCTTTACAGTCGATGAGCTGATATGATCCTCCTTGGTAGGCCTTCTCTATAGCATGGGGGCCTTCCTAAGTGGGTTCAAACTTTCCTCCCATCTTTCGACAACAACAATTGGTCTACTTTAGGACTAGCACAAGTTCTCCAACTTGGAAAGACTAGGTCAGATCAGATTGTTATGAGCTTGAATCATTTTGGCTTTGTACAACTCGAGGTTCTATGCGCAGTGGTGACTCTCCTCCAAACCTTCAAGCTCATCTAATTGCAACTTTGCATTGTTACTCAAGTGATCTTGCTACCCAATGCTATCCTTAGTGATGGGAGTTGAACTTTAAAGGTAGAACAATTGAACCCATACACTAAGGAAAATAGAGTAGGCAGTTAGAGTTGGTATGTGGTGCGGTAGGCCCATAAGGCTTCAACCAAGCCTTTGCCACTATCATTTGTTATCATCAAGAGTCTTCTTCAATATCTGGATGAGAGTTTTATTGAATGCTTCTACTAAGCCATTTTCTCTGGGGTAGTAGATAGTAGATTATATCCAATCTATACCGTGTCTTCTCGCAAAGCTATTGATCTTTGCACTTTTGAATGTAGTACTAGTATTAGATATAATTCATCGAGGCACTCCAAACCTATATACGATATGGTTCCAAAAATAAAGCACATGTTGAGTTGTGACCTCTCTGAGTGGGATGGCTTCCACCTACTTGGAAAAGTAGGCGGTGGAAGCTTGAATGAACTAGTCACCCTTAAAAGAAGGAGGGTCGATTGGACCCACAATGTCGATACCCCAACACTCGAATGTCCATGATGCCAATGTAGGGTGTAGAATGTTGGGTGGTTGGTGGAGGACCACACTATGTACCTGACACTGATGGCATATCCTAGCTACATACATGCAGTCTGTAATCATCGAAGGCCATAGTATCCAAGTCACTTGATCTTCATCTTCATCTTCAGACTGGATTGATGTGCTCCACATAGACCTGAATGTCCCTCAGTTATAATTCCATAGGCTTCATGTTTATCTAAATAGCATAACCATATTTGGTCAAAGGACAGGCAGTATAGGGTGCCATCAACGAAAGTGTAAGATAGAGCTCTCTATTTCACCTGATGGGCTTGTGACTTTTCTTGAGGTAGCTTGCCAGTGTTCAAATAGTCTATGAATAGTTGCCTCCAATCCACCTCCTCGTTCTTTTTAAAAATGGTAACCTCCCCTTCAAGAGAAAGTCTCTCGATGAGTTCAACATCAATAAGGGACATGACTTGTCTATTTTGGACCCTTATTGAAATGGACTCATCTTCTAGACATGGTAGTTCCATGGCGAGTTTGGCCAAAGCATCTGCTACTACATTCTCTGCTCAGGGAACATTGTAGATGGTGACTTCGAGAATCTAGGCCAACAACTTCATGGTATACTCATGGTAATGATGAAGCTTGGGTTTGAGAACCTTGTAAGACCCAACAATCTTGTTGATGACCAATTGAGAATCCCCATATATGTTGATGCTCTTAACACTGATTGTGATGGTTAACTCTAGACTAGTAATCAAAGCCTCATACTCAGCTTCATTATTGGTGTAGGGGTTTGAAAGATAGTATGAGAATCTCATTACATCATAGTTTGGAGTTAGGAGAACTATTTATACCCCCGCCTAGGAGAATAGATCGTGGTGCTTCCCTTTATGAAAAGAAGGCGCACCATCAAAACACATCTCCCATCGGTGGTTCGACCTCATAAGTTCATGATTTGTTCATCGGAGATCATCACTAGCGAGAATCGAGTGGGTGTCTTTGCTAAGAAATCTCTAGTGCTTGTCCTTTTATCACACGGAGGGAATGCGAATGTGATGTCCCTAGAGGATCATGGACCATCATGCCAAACATCCAGATAGCTTTGGCCGTGTCATGGTATTGCAGTGGATTGGTTCTGGAGATCAAGTTCACCTTACGAGAAAGCATATAATGTCGTAGCTTTTGGTAGGCAAAGATTAAAGCTAGGCAATGTTTCTCAATAGGTGGGTAGTTCACTTTATCAGGAATTAGATGATGGCTGAGGTAGTAGAGAGTGCTCTCCTTTCCTTCATCATTGGCTTGGGCCAACAAAGCACCAAGAGAGTCTTCCAATGCATCAGTGTAGAGGATGAGTGGCCTGCCTAGGATAGGGGGTGGTAGAACTAGCAGCTTCACCAAATATTATTTGATGTCTTCAAAGGCATGCTGACACTTGTCATCCCACTTGAACTTGGCATCCTTTTTGGTAAGTGCTAAAAATGGCTTGCATCTCCCTGATAGGTTGAAGATAAAGCATTGCAGATTTTCCTATTATCATTGGAACAATCTGAGTTGTGTTAAGCTTTTAGGATGCATCATTTCTAAAATAGCTTTGATTTTTTTAGGATTTATCTCTATTCCTTGGTGTCGGACAACAAACCCAATGGAATTTCCTGAAGCTACTCCAAATGCACACTTCAGTGGATTCATTTTGAGGTTATATTTTCTTAACCGTTCAAAAACTACTCTCAAGTCAAAGAGGTGGTCTTCCTTTTCTATGCTCTTGACTACTAGATCATCAACATAACACTCAACCTGATGATGGATGAGTTCATTGAAGCTCTGAGTCATGGCCCATTGGTTTGTGGCACCTGCATTTTTAAGATCGAAAGGAATGACCTTATAACAAAAGTTTTTGATCAGGGTTTGAAAAGCTGTGTTTCTTTCATCTTCAGGAGACATCTTGATTTGGTTATAGCCTGATGACCCATCCATAAAAGAAAACATTACATGAGATGAGGTGATGTCCACCATTAATTTTGCTATAGGAAGAGGACACTTATCCTTAGGACATACCTTTTTTAAATCCCTAAAATCGATGCAAATGCAAATTTGGCCATTCTTCTTCTTAGCTGGCATGACACTGGCTGACCAGGTAAGGTATTTTTCTTCCCTGATGAAACCATCATCGATTTGTTTCTTGACTTTAGAAATGACCTGTTGTTTGATTTCTATCAAGCATGTGTCTAGGAGCTTGCTTGATAGGGGTAGCATTAGGAGTTATTGCTATATTGTGGACTACTATATCAGAAGATAATCTAAGCATCTCTTCATAACTCCATGCGAAGCAGTCTTTAAACTCAGTCCATAGCATAACTAAGTCATTGGTTTCTTCTTCATTTAGCAATAAACTGGTGTACATCGAGCGTGGATTTTCTTCTGTCTTGAGGTTGATTTTTTTGAGCTTGTCAATTGTTGAATGAATATCCTCTTTGAATTCTGGAGGTGCATACTTGATCTGAAGATCATCTGGATCATCTGAGGTTTCTAAACACACATTCTCATAAGAGTTGGGGTTGTGTGAAAAGAACCTATTAGACTCAAAATGATTGGTAACAACCAAATTGTAATCGTCATCATCGATTGGACCCATTGTACCAAATCCTAGTCCTGCTCTTAATTATGCTTCCCTACCTGTATTGTTCAATAGGTTCTCAAAATACTCTGACTTGTGCCTGGACCATGTATGAGGAACCAAACCTTTTTATATAAGATTATGAACACAAGGCGAGTAAAAGTCAAGCGATAATTCAATTAATTTTTCAAATGAATCTTCCTCAAGTTCTACATCAACTTTAGGACTTGAGGATGATGATTCCAAAAAGAATCTCTTCGGCTTCACATCCATGGAAGACTTAGGGACTTTCTTAACTACTAAACCTTCAGCTTTTTGAGATGAAAGTGAGGTTAGACCTAAGGTTCCCCGCTCCTGCCTAATATTCTCACATAAACATGATTTGAATACTGTGCTTTGTCGAGAGGCCTGGTCTTCATCATTGTCTGGATCAAAAGTCACCTCCAATGGAACCTACTGAGAGGGGTTGGTTGGTATACTAATCATATTAGACTCATCCTCTGAGTTGGATTCCAAGTATATATGAATAATAGGGGTACTCCTATGAACTAGAACATAACCCTATTGGTGGCAGGGGTCTTCCACCTCAGCCTTTCACGCCTCGCCTCTGCTTGGTGGAGGTTGATTCATCCTACCTACATGTTCATATGATGGAATGAACTGTGGGTGGAATGTGATATACGGCTCTATTTCTTCTTCAATTCCCCTTTCTTCTGCACTTGGATTTTTACTTTTCTTTTCATTTTCTTTTGCTCTTTCTTTTTCTTCATTTTCTTTTTCTTTTGTGTTTGAGTTTTGTCCATGTTTATAAGGAAGGGTGTTTTGAGGAAGATAGCAGGTCGCATCCTCATAAATCTTAACCTCTCTAACTGAAAATGGCTTTTCATCTCCATTGATATGGTATTCAATTTCATCCTTTCTGAACTTGATGCCTAGATGGAGGGAGTATTGAATTATCTTGTTTTGATGTATGCAAAGCCTACCGAGCAAAGCAGTGAACTAAGTATTGGATTCAATGATGTAAACTTGGCTTCAATCTTCCAGTCACCTATATCCAAGGGTAGCACTATGGAACCTAAAGCCCTCTAGCCTTGTTCATTAAATCCTCTCAACATCATCTGATCTCCTCAGAGTGTGGAGATGTTGATCCTCAAATAGGCAAGAGTCTTTAGTCTCATAATGTTCACCGATGCACCTAGATCAACCAGAACTCTGGTCAGTCTAAATCTACCCATGTCAACTATGATGCAGAGGGGACGGTTGTGCTCCAAGTCCCCCAGAAGAAGATCTTCATCTATGAAAGTGATCCCCTGAGATTCTTTTGCATAATGTGCCTCCTCACCAATAGTGGTCAGCTGAGCTAAGCATATCTCAGGATCAAGGAGAGCCTTGATTAACGATTCCCTCATCTCTTTGGATAAGACAATGGCATCATATAGCTTGGGATAGCTTTCTTAAATGAGAGGACATTGTAGTCCACCTTGGGCTGATCCTCCACAAGCATATCCAAGGGTGGAGCATCTTGTGGAGGGGCTTCTTGATCCTCTATACCAATGCTTGTTTCCCTCTATCTTGAGGTGCTGCCCTAGGAGGTAGAACCTTGCCACTACGGAGGTTGACTTCGGTGATCTCTTGTGGCAGGGTGATGGAAGGTTCTACCTGTACATCGGGCTCACCTATAGCTTCTCCTATGGGACCCTAAGAATTGGATGATTCCAAGTCTATCTCAAGAGGTGAACCCATAGTATTCAGAGTAAGAAAGTCCAACTCTGAATCAGAAAGTGGGAGATCAAAATTATTATAGTTATTTTGACTTGAAGAGTTATCATTAAGAATAAAAGTAGAAAACACATCTAAAGTGACATTGAGATAATTCAAGCTAGCTTTATTCTTCAATTTCTTAGATTTGATAGGAGGTACAAAGTAGAAGTCAAGTAAAGTAAGAGGGGTAAGGGATTTGGTGTCGTTATCCGATACAAGAGTTCTACTAGTAGAAGAAGAAGAGCTAGCTAAAGTAGGAGAACTCTAGGATGTGGTAGCTGCAGTGGTAGACTGGAGGGTTGGTCGATTGGTTTACCGGTCTATCGGGGCACATGCTACTGCCGCTGAGCTCCCCCTTTCCCTGAGTTGGCACTGGCAACTTGCAAACCTTCCTTGATGTTGGAGGCCTGAGCTGACTCATGATTAAATGATCATGATTATATCTGCTAGATCGATCTGACTTAATCCTATTTTAAGTGTGGGATTAATCATAGCCATTCAATCTAAGATCAAATAGTGGATGAGAAAGCACATCCACTATCGCCACATAAGCACTGAGTTAGGTAAGTTTTAAGTAGCCAATCTTGGAGCCACGCATGGAAAGCACCGTGTCGGCGTCCATGGCGCCAACAAGATTATCTTTAATTAGGTTTAATTAATCATTTTTAATGGCTGAAACTTCTAAAAATCATAAAAAATCATAGAGAAATAAAAAAATGCAAATAAATACTCATTTTAAATGTATTTCAAAGTAGAATTAATTAAAAATGATCTTAACTAATTTTGAACAGTAATTATGGTTTAATTAAGGTTTTATTATAAAATTTATTAGCTTAATTTCTCCTTAATTATTTGAGAAATTAATCCCAAATTTTGTTGGTTAATTTAATGGGATGACCTCTGCTCCCTCGATTTTCTTGGGATTTATTGCTCACTTAAGTAGGAAAATTGACTAATTAAACCTTAACTACTCTCTTAAGTTAATTAATGATTAATTAATCCCATGAGTAGTAACAAATTGGTTAATTAAGTTTATTAATCATTGTTCAACAGTAAGTGACCTAAGGAATAAGGTTGGGACCCCATTCCCTAAGTTCATTTCACCCTTTTTTAAAAGGAAATTAATTAATATTTAACTAATTAATTAAATCACTTAATCAAATTAAAATCATAATCACATCAGACCTTAATTAATTATATCATGGGGTAGAACTTTAGGTGTTTAATAACCTAAAGGAGTTTAATGAAATTATGGTTAGTCCACATGTGTGAAAAACCATAAGAGTAATTAATTACATCCCTTAATGTAATTAACCATTAATCATGAGCGATATATTAGGCCCCTTTTATATCTTTGGATTATTACAAGTTTATTTTCCATGCATATCATGTTGGCTCATAATTATTTAGTTAATTACTTTAAGGTGACATAGGTAAGGGTAATTAATTCATCTAATTAAGGGTTCAACTTAATTAACTCATAAAATCAACTGAATTACATTTCCTTAAATTAAATCAAATCACTAATGTAGGAATGGAATTTAAACAATAAGAGGATTTCTCTTTTCCTCTTTAAATTAATTCAAATCCAAAACTTAATTAATAAAGAAGCTTTGGTTTTTGCTTTAAATAATCTTATTTGATTTGATTGTCCTTAAGAACTAGTTTGGTTGAATGAATCACATGCTAATATTTGATTGTCCTCTTTCCAATCATGTTAAATTTGGTATGTCTTTGAATCCATGCATCCATCTTTTCAAAATCAAGTGAAATAAAATGGATTTCTTTTATGTAAGCTTTCATGTGTTGATTTAATTTAATATATGCTATTATCATTATTAAATACAAATGTATTTTTCTAAAGCTTATAAATGAATAATAATATGTGTTATGATGCTAGTTATAAATACATAAGAAAAGCATGTGCTTATAGCTTAAGTGTATGAATGTTGAGTTCTCTTTCTTCTATTCATGTGTTGATTTATATAAGATTGTATGGTAATTGTTATATAGTCTGAACATCCTGGGAATACGAGGCTTTAGCTTGCCCCAAGGAGGTCATTTGATTACCTCACTTCCCTAGTTTAATAATGGCATGTACCCATTTGATTTAATTCTTATGTATTTCAACATTAGAATTTGGATAGATCTTTAATTCATATATATAAATGATTCAATCAAAAATAATGTTCAATCTTTGCATGGTTTTCTTTCCCTCATTTATGTATACATCCATGTGTGTCTAAGAAAAGAAAGTATATAGTCTGGACATCCCAGGAATATGAGGCTTTAGTTAGCCCCAAGGAGGTCATTTGATTACCTCACTTCCCTGGTTTAACAATGACACATACTTGTCTATATCTTTGTACATGTATATGTATATGTGATTAGTGAATGAAAATCCCATTTTACATTAAAATTGCATGCATTCATAATTGACTAAGTGGTTGAATTAATTAGCCATATGATTTTGAGCTTACTTCCTAAGTTCATGTATACGAATTTACATATGTTTGAATGCAAATGGGTATATAGTCTAGACATCCTGGGAATACGAGGCTTTAGCTAGCTCCAAGGAGGTCATTTGATTACCTCACTTCCCTAGTTTAACAAAGGCACATGCCTATTTAATTTCATTCTTATATCCTTTTTATATAAGATTTTGGATAAAGTTTTAAATTAATATGTTTAAATAATTCAATCAAATAAGATATAAATTCTAAACATTCATCATTTAAGTGTGCTAAAATATGTTGCATGTATAGATACACTTAAGATTAAATTATATGCATGTTACATGTGACAGAAAGGAATGATTTAATATATGTCATGTGGTAGTAATTGAATTAAATTAATCTTAAGATGCCTTTCATTTTGAATAGGATTATTTAAAGTGAACCTAAACTTAGGATTAATTAAATCATTTAATAAGCCATTCACTAAAGATAATTAAATCAAATTAACATACTTTAGAAAGTGACTTAAGGTAGGGATGAAAGAGAGAAAACCTCTTTTCCTCTCTTTATAACACTTAGTTGCTAAGTGTAATCAAATGAAACAAAAGAAAACACAAACTAAAATTTTCAAATCAATTAAACTACTTCAAGTGAAATCAACCTTTCATGTTAAATTGAATCCTTCTACACTTAGAAAATACAACACTAATGCCTCACAGGACTTACCACAAAAGCTTAATACACACATTAGAATTAAGTCACCACTTCTAGCTCTAAGTTAGGGTGGTGTATGATGTGATGTATGTTTTATTTTGTGATGTATTATTTTAGATTGGATGTTAGGGTGTATGCTTCGTAGAATGGATGATAGGACAATATTAGCCTAATCATGTTTTTTGTGGGGGATTATGTTTAAGAGATGCTTAAAAATAAATGTGATTGCTCTTTTTGCATGTGGCTTAAATCATTAAGCATAATCCAAGTTAGGATAGGTGGGCATAGTTACCCTATGTAGGGTGCTAAGTCCAAATTATAAATATAACTTCTTGGGATTATATTTATATTTAGCTAACCTCTATTTTGCAAGTTTAGTTAGATTTACTTTTCCCACATAAATGTAATTTTATCAATATGAATTAGGATTACATCTATGAGATTAGGATGAGCATGGCAGAAGGCTTTGTCTTAGGGTGCCCGTGATGCCTTTGAAGCAAACACCATCCAAATGAAAGAAGGAACCAAATCAAAAATAGAGATATGAAGAAAGAAGACACCCATAACATTTAATACAATTTTAAATATTCTTTTATATTTCAGGTTGTATAAGGGTAGAGTTTGGCTACCCATCTTTTCTTACTTTGGGTTGTATGGTAATCGTACTGACCTTTTATTCTTTTATGATAGTTTATATAATTGTTTGATGTTATGTTTACATTGTGCATTAGGATGGCATGCTTTTCATAGTTTCTTAAATGATTGATGCTTTAGTGTGTGGATTAGATATGATTAGGCTTTTAGGATAAAAATAACTTTCTACCCAACTAATCACTCATAACTAAATTAACCTCATCATAAAGCCTAATACATAAATAAGATAATTAAAAAATTAGCAACCCCTTAGTTGTATGGTTGTATGTTTCACATCATGCATGCATATTATTTCTCTCTTGAACATGAAGGATCTCCATCCTTGCACGATAAAGGAATGCTTGACTTGTGAGGGCATCCCTTGTGGTGAGAACACCTTCTTCTAGCTGATTTGACCCATAACCTATTTCATCATGCATTTCCAAATACAACAAATACTTTGATTCTCTAACCTTGAAATATTTGGAGATGATAATTGTCTACTTTAATTGAGAGAAGTCTTAAGAAATTTCATTTCATAAGATGTAATGAACAATAGAGGCTTACTTTCATAGGGAACTTAAGAATGTGGTTTAATATAAACCTTACTTTATTCATCCATGTAAAGTAGGGGAAAAATCTCAGGTACATTCGAAGACACATCATGCCTTATGAGTCCTTATTACATGATTAGGTCCATTGTAGGGTGATGCCTCTATCTTTCGAGATAATACATCATACCTTAATATTGTACTCGATCACCTCAAAAAGAACCCCCCATACATTCAAAAATAAACACCACAAGGCCCTCTCGCCTTGTTCATTGCCTCTCAACATCATCATTTCTTTTTGGAGTTTGGAGATGTCGATCCTCAAGTAGGCAAGGGTTCTTAGACTAATAATGTTGAATACACAGATTACAGGAACTCTGGATAGCCTATATCAACATCCATTGTAATGTAAAAAAGTGGTTGTGCTGATTGTCCAGAGTAAGTCTTCATCGAATGCAATTAAATAAAACCTAAACCTAAAAATAAACCTAAAATAAAACATAAAAAAAATAAAAAAATAAAACCTAAACCCTAAACTAAAAAAAAACTAAACCTAAAACAAAAATAAAATAAAAAAATAAGATAAACCTAAACTAAACTAAAATAAATAAAACATAAACTTAAACTTAAAATAAACTAAACCTAAATCCTAAACTAAATAAAATAAAATAAACTAAAAATAACTTAAACCTAAATAAAAAAATAAAACCTAAAAATAAACCTAAAATAAAAACCTAAAACCTAAACCTAAAATAATAAAATAAAAACCTAAACTTAAACTTAAAAATAAAAAATAAAACTTAAACCTAAAAATAAAATACAAATAAAAATAAACTGAAAAATAAACATAAACTAAAACCTAAACTTAAAAAATAAACTAAAATAAAAAGCCTAAACTAAAATAAATAAACATAAAATAAATAAAAAAAACTAAATAAAATAAAATAAACCTAAATAAATGTAAAATAAATAAATGTTAAACCTTTCCTTATTTTTTTTTTTAAAAAAATGACACTAAATCCTAAACCTTTAAACCTACTAACCCAACCCTAAACACTAAAAAATCCTAAAAAACTCTAAACACTAAACCCTAATCCTACAATAAACCCTAAACCCTAAATAAACCTTAAACTAACTTAAACCTAAACCCTAAACAAACCCACCAAACCCTATCCTCACTAACCCTAAACCCTAAACCCTAAAACCTTAAATCTTGACCCTAAACCTAACATAAACCCTAAATCTTAAACCCTAAAGCTAAAGCTCTAAACCTCACTACATAAACCCTAAACCTTAAACCAAATCCAAACCCAAGCCTACAGAACCCTAAACTCTGTATCAAACCCTCCCTAAAACCCTAAAATCCTATACCCTAAAACCCAAACCTAAACCCAAACCCTACCCTAAACCCTAAACCCAAACCCTAAACCTAAAAACCTACCTAATCCTAAACTAAATAAACATAAAATAAATAAACAAAAAAACCTAAAATAAATAAAAAATAATAATGAAACCTAAACTTAAAATAAAATAAAAAATAATAAGAATCAACTAAAAATAAAATAAATAAAACCTAAACTAAATTATAAAATAAAATGAACCTAAGAATAAAACCTAAAAATAAAAACTAGAAAAGTAAAATAAAATAAACTAAAATAAAATAAATAAAACTAAATAAAACCTAAATCTAAAAATAAACCTAAAATAAATAAAAATAATACCTAAACCCTAAACTAAAAAAACCTAAACCTAAAATAAATAAAAACAAAATAAAATATAACCTAAACCTAAACTAAAATAAATCAAACCTAAACCTAAAATAAACTAAACTTAAACCTAAACCTAAACTACAAAATAAAATAAACTAAAAAAAAACTTAAACCTAAACTAAAAAATAAAACCTAAAAATAAACCTAAAATAAAAATCTAAAACCTAAACCTAAAAAAAATAAAATAAAAACCTAAACCTAAACCAAAAAATATAAAGTAAAACCTAAACCTAAACCTAAACCTAAAAAATAAACTAAAATAAGAAACCTAAACTAAACTAAATAAAAAAATCTAAATAAAAAGAAAAAAAAAGTTAACTAAAATAAATAGAAGATAAACTAAATATACTAAAGAAATCTAAACCTACCGGTTTACTTAATTTTAAAAAAATACCTTAAACCCTAAATCCAAAACCCTAAAAACCTAAAACTAAACTCTTAAGTTACAACCCTAAACCCTAAACCAAAATCCTAAAAGCATAAACCCTAAAACCCTAAACTTCAAACCCTACACACTAAACACTAAAGCCTAAACCCTAACCCTAAACCCCAAACCCTAAACCTAAACCAAAAATAAAAAATAAATTATAAAATATACCTAAACCCTAAGCCTTACAAATGGAAAGAACTTTGATGGTAGGAACATCACCGCCAACCAGCCTCGATCTAGATCGAGAGGTGGAGGGGAATGTGGAGGCAAGAGTTATCATAATGGTGGTGGAGGATCTGGAGGTGCTGGTGGATATGGAGGTGGTTGTCAAAGCAATGGTGGTTATGGAAGAGGGAGGAGCGATGGAGGTTATAGCCGCGGTGGTGGAAGAGCAAGAGATCGGGGATTTGATGGAGGATAATGCTACTAGAGGTCTGGTTGATGGTAACTTGAAGAACCTCTTATCATTATGAATTGTGACTTTATAGTAAAGATGATTCTAGTTATCTAGGGTTTTTTATTTACTCTATGCTTCCTCATTTTTAATCTATGTCATCACTTGTGTCTTAGAAAACTTGGTGTGTTACTTGGTTGATGAAATCAAAGAGAAATATTGAGTCTGAATTTGTTCTCTGCTAAAAAAATAACCAACAACTCTAAACTCTAAACTAAAAACAACCACAAACCTAAAACTAAACCAAACCCCAAACTAAACCCAAACCTTAAACCTAAACCCTAAACCCTAAAACTTAAACCTTAAACCTAAACCTAAACCCTAAACCTAAAAAACCTCCCTAATAACCTACCCAAACCTTAACTCTACTCCAAAC
The DNA here is from genome assembly GCA_021442155.1 of Cymbidium sinense. Taxonomy (NCBI): domain Eukaryota; kingdom Viridiplantae; phylum Streptophyta; class Magnoliopsida; order Asparagales; family Orchidaceae; genus Cymbidium; species Cymbidium sinense. The sequence goes on from CM038216.1 coordinate 198,880,030, forward strand.
TAATAAACTACCTTACTCTAAAATAAATAAACTAATAACCATACCTTACTAACTCTTATAAATAAAATAAACTACTGACCCTACTAAACCTAATAAACTCCTAAACTAAACCTAAAAACTCTACTAACCTAAACCAACCTCTCTCTGACCTCCTCTACTACCAAAACTAAAAACCCTCTAAACTCTTAAACTACTAAATAAAACTAAAAACCTACTAAACCTAAACTAACCTACCTAAAATAACCCTAAACTAAAATATAACCCAAAACCCTAACCTAAATAAAACCTATAACCTAACCCTAAAACTAAACCTAAAAACTAAAAACCTAAAACTTAAAACCTAAACCTAAAATAAATAAACCTAAATATAAAATAAATAAATAAAATCTAAACCTAAAATAAATAAATAAAAAAATCTAAACTAAACTAAACTAAACCTAAAAATAAAAAAAAATTAAAAATTAAAATAAATAAAAATAAAATAATTGAAAACCTAAACTAAACTAAATAATTAAAATAACCTAAGAATAAAAAGCCTAAATAAAATAAAAACTAAACATAAAATAAAAATAAAATAAACCTAACATAAAAAAAAAAAAAAAATAAAAACCCAAACTTAAAAAATAAACTGAAAAATAAATAAAAATAAAACCTAAACCCTAAACTAAAAAAAAAAACCTAAAAAAAAATAAAATGAACAAAATAAAATAAACCTAAACCTAAACTAAAATAAACAACTAAAATAAATAAACCTAAACTTAAACCTAAAATAAACTAAACCTAAACTTAAACTAAATATATAATAAACTAAAAAATACCTAAACCTAAACTTAAAATAATAAAACCTAAAATAAAAACCTAAAACCTAAACATAAAAAAAGCCTAAACCTAAAACTAAAAATAAAAAATAAAACTTAAACCTAAAAATTAAAATTAAAATAAAACTCAACTAAAAAATAAACCTAAACCTAAAAAAAGAAACTAAAATGAAACTCTACTAAATAAATAAACTAAACTAAATAATAAATAAAACATAAATAAAATAAATAATAAAATAAATTAAAATAAATAAAATAAACTAGATAAACTAAATAAATCTAAAACTTTACTTAATTTAAAAAAACCTAAACCCAAATCCTAAATCCTAAACCTAAACCCTAATCCCTAAACCCTAAACCCTAAAATGCCTAACCCTAAACCATAAACCCACCCTAATCCTAAACCCTAAACCCTAAAAGCATAAACACTAAAACCATAAATCCTAAACCCTAAACCCCAAACCCTAGACCTAAACCTAAAGTAACTACATAAATTAAAAAATAAACCTAAACCTAAACCCTAAGAATGAGTAGAACATTGACAGCAAGAAAATCACCATTAACCAGTCTCAGTTTAGATCTGACGGTGGAGGCGAAGGAGGAGGTGGCGATTATCGTAGTGGTGGTGGGGGATCTGGAGGTGCTAGGATATATAGGCTGGTGGTCAGGCTGGTTATGGAGGTGGGAGGAGCGACGGAGGTTATAGTCATGGTGGTGGTAGAGGGAGTGATTAGGATATGATGGTGGATCCCACTACTCGAGGTGAGGTGGTTCAAATGGGAACTAGAAAAACTGAAGAATGGCCGATCTGATTTGGTGCTTATGAAACTGTGTCTTTATAGTAGAGATAGTTCTAGTTAACTAGGGTTTTTGATTTGCTCAATGCATGCTCATATTTTATCTATGTTGTCACTTGTGTCTTAGAAAACTTGGTGTGTTACTTGGTTGATGAAATCAAAAAGAAGAAATGTTGAATCTGAATTATTCTCTATTAAAGAAAATAAAAAATTGTAAACCCTAAACTAAAACCTGAACCCTAAACCTAAAATATAAACCCTATACCCTAAACCCTAAACCATAAAAACCCTAAACCATAAACCCTAATTCCTAAACCCTAAAATCCTAAACCCTAAACCCTAAACCCTAACAACTAAACCCTAAATAAACTAAACCTAAAGCCATAAACCCTAAGCCCTACATAAAAAATCCTAAACCCTAAACTTTAAAAGCGTAAACCCTAAAACCCAAAACCCTAAATCCTAAACCCTAACCCTAAACCATAAACCCTAAACCCCAAACCCTAAACTTAAACCTAAAGTAAATAAATAAATTAAAAAATAAACCTAAACCCTAAAACCTAATAAACATAAACCTAAACCTAAACCCTAAGAGTGGGTGTTGATGCGGAACATCATAATCCAACTCAATCTAGATCTGGCGGTGGAGGTAAAGGCTGGAGGAGGTAGTTATTGTAGTTGTGGTGGGGGACCAAGAGGTGCTGGTGATATGGAGGTGGTGGTCAGAGCAGTGTTGGTTATGGAGGCAGAGAAGATGAAGGTTTTAGCCATGGTAGTGGCAGAGGGTGAGATCAGGGATATGATGGTGGGTCCTGATACTTGAGAGGTCAGGGAGGTTCTGATGCGAACTGGAGAAACTAAAGAATGGTCATTTCGCTTATGGAACTGTTCATAGAGATAGTTCTAGTTATCTAGGTTTTGATTTGCTATGCATGCTCATTTTTATCTATGTCACTTGTGTCTTAGAAAACTTGGTGTGTTACTTGGTTGATGAAATTAAAAAGAAGAAATGTTGAATCTGAATTTGTTCTCTGTTAAAAAAAAAACCAAAACCCTAAACTCTAAACTAAAAATTGAACCCTAAACATAAAACCTAAACCCTAAACCCTTAGCCCTAAAAACCCTAGACCTAAAATCGTAAACCCTAAACCCTAAACCTAAAATAATAAACCTTAAACTAACCCTAAATCCTAAACCCTAAAAAGCTAAAAATGTAAACCTAAATTAAATAAAATAAAAAAGTAAATAAATAGAAAAACCTAAACAAAAATAAAATAAAAACATAAACCTAAACCTAAACCTAAGCCTAAAAAGAAAATAAAATTAAAAAATAAAAACTAAACTAAAATAAAATAAATAAAAACATAAACTAAAATAAAATATAAAAAACCTAAATAAAATGAAAACTAAACCTACAATAAAATAAAAATAAACCAAAAATAAAATAAAATAAAATTAAAAAAACCAAAACCTAAAAATGTACCAAAAAAAATAAAACCTAAAAATAAATAAAAAAAATAAAACCTAAACCCTAAACTAAAAAAAAAAAACCTAAACCTAATATAAAAATAAAATAAACCTAAACCTAAACTAAAATAAACTAAACTAAAATAAATAAAACCTAAACCTAGACCTAAAATAAACTAATACTAAACCTAAACCTAATCAAAATATAATAAAATAAACTAAAAATAAACCTAAACCTAAACTAAAAAATAAAATCTAAAAATAAACTTAAAATAAAAATCTAAAACTTAAACCTAAAAAAATAAAATAAAAACCTAAACCTAAACCTAAAATGAAAATAAACCTAAACCTATATAAAATAAAATAAAACTAAACTAAAATAAACCTAAACCAAATCCTAAACCTAAAATAAACTAAAAATAAAACCTAAAAAATAAATAAACCTAAATAAAACAAACTAAACTAAATAAAATAAAATAAACCTAAATAAAATAAAAAATAAAATAAACTAAAATAAATAAAAAAATAAACTAAATAAACCTAAACCTACTTGTTTACTTAATTTTAAAAAAATAGTAATAAAAAATAAAAAAATAAAATAAAAAAAAATCTTAACCCTAAAGTCTAACCCTAAAATAAACCCTAAAAACCCTAAACCCTAAACCTATAAAAACCCTAAACCCTAACCTAAACCCTACTAAACCCTAAACCTAAAATAAACCTAAACCCACACCCTAAACCCTAAAACATAAACCCACAAAACCTAAAACCTAAAACTCTAACTTAAATAAAAAAAAAAAAACCTAAACCTTAATTAAATAAGTAAATAAAATATAATATAAACTTAAAATAAAACCTAAGCCTAAACCTAAACCTAAACGAAACTTAAAAATAAAAAATATAAAAAATATAAACTAAATAAAAATAAATTAAATAAAAACCTAAACTAAACTAACAAAGAAAATAAACCTAAAAATAAAAAAACCTAAATAAAATAAAAACTAAATGTAAAATATAAAAAACCTAAAATAAAATAAAATGAAAATTAAATAAAAAACTAAGCCTTAAAAATAAACCTAAGAACACCTAAAAAAATAAATAAATAAAACCTAAAATACTAAAAAAAACCTAAACCTAAAATAAATAAAATAAAAACCTAAACCTAAACTAAAAAATAAAAATAAACCTAAAATAAAGCTAAAACCTAAACTTAAAATAAAATAAAAAAACCTATAAACCTAAAAATAAAAATAAAACCTTAACTTAAAAAGTAAAATAAAAATAAAACTAAACTAAGAAATAAACATAAACCTAAACCCAAAAATAAACTAAAATAAAAAGCCTACACTATAATAAATAACCTAAAATAAATAAATTAAACAATAAAAAACTAAAAATAAACCTAAATTATAATATAAAATAAAATAAACTAAAATAAATTAAAAATAATCTAAATAAACCTAAACATACTAGTTTACTTAATTTAAAAAATACCTTAAACACTATAACCCTAAACCCTAAACCCCAAATCCTAAACCCTAAATCCTAAACCTTAAACCATAAACTCTAAAACTAACCCTAAACCCTAAACCTTAAACCATAAAGTCTAAAATTAACCCTAAACCTATAACCCAAAGCCCTAGACCTGAAACCCTAAACCCTAAAAAACCCTAAACCCTAAACCCTAAACTAACCCTAAACCTTAAACCAAAAACCCTAAACCCTAAATGATAAACCCTAACCCTAAACCCAAAACCATAAAACCCTAAACCCTAAACTCTAAACTAACCCTAAACACTAAACCATATACCCTAAACCCTAAAGCCTAAACTCTAAAGCTTAATCACTATACCCTAAATGCTAAACCCTAAACCTTAAACCCTAAAACCCTTAACCCTAAAACTCTAAACCCAAAACCCTAAACCTTAAAAACTTAAAAAGTTAAACCTAAACTAAATAAAACCTAAAAAATAAAATAATTAAAAAACATAAACATAAACAAAATAATAAAATGAAATAAAGTAAAAAACCTAAACTAAAACCTAAACCTAAACCTTAAAATGAAAGAAAATAAAAAAAATTAAATAAAAACCTAAACTAAACTAAAAAAATAAAATAAACCTTTGAATAATAAACTAAAATAAAATTAAAACTAAACATAAATCAAAAATAAAATAAAAAAGAACTAAATAAAAATCTAAACATATAAAATAAACCTAAAAATAAATAAAAAATAAAACCTAAACCCTAAACTAGAAAAAAAACCTAAAACTAAAATAAATATAAAGTAAGAAAAATAAAATAAACTGAAACCTAAACTAAAATAAACGAAACTAAAATAAATAAAACATAAACCTAAACCTAAAAGAAACTGAACCTAAACCTAAACCTAAACTAAATAAAATAAAATAAACTAAAAATAAATCTTAACCTAAACTAAAAATTTAAACTTAAAAATAAACCTATTATAAAATCCTAAAACCTAAACCTTTAAAAATATAAAATAAAAACCAAAACCTAAACTAAAAAATAAAAATAAAACCTAAACCTAGAAAGTAAAATAAAAATAAAACTCAATTAAAAAATAAACCTAAACCTAAAAAATATACTAAAATAAGAAACCAAAAATAAATAAACTAAATTAAATAAAAATAAAAAGTAAACCTACATATAAATAAAAAATAAAGTAAACTAACATAAAAAATAAACTTAATATACTAAATAAACCTAAACCTACTTGTTTAATAATTTTTAAAAAAATAGCTTAAACCCTAAATCCTAATCCCTAAACCCTAAACCCCAAACCATAAACCCTAAACCTACAACCTAAACCCTAAACCCTAAACCCTAACCCTAAACCCTAAACCTTAAACCCTAAACCCAAAATCATAAACCTAAACCAAAAGTAACAAAATAAATTAAAAATAAAAACCTAAAAACCTTAAAACACAATAAACTGACTAAACCTAGAAGAATGGAATGGGGCCTTGATGGTCAGGGAACGCTCAAACCAGCAGATAGATCTAGGTGGAGGTGAGGAGGCGGTGGTACACGGTGGTGGGGATGCAGGTGCTAGTGGATATGGAGGTGGTGGTGGGAGTAGTGCTAATGGAGGCTGGAGGAGGCAGAGGAGGTTACAAGCAGTGATGGTGGCGGAGGGAGAGATCGGGGATATGATGGTGGATCTCTCTACTCGAGAGGTTGGGACAGTTTTGATGGGAACTGGAGAAACTGAAGAATGGTTGATCTAATCTACTGCTTATGGAACTATGTCTTTATAGTTGAGACAGTTCTAATTATTTAGGGGTTTTTATTTGCTCTATGCATGCTCATTTTTTGATCCATGTAATAGTGTGTCTTAGAAAACTTGGTGGGTTACTTGGTTGATGAAATCAAAAAAGAAATGTTGAATCTAAATTTATTCTCTGTTAAAAAAAAAACCTAGCCACAAACCCCAAAACTCAAACCCTAAACACTAAACCCTAAACCATAAACACTAAAACCCTAAAACCCACAAAACAACCTAAACCCAAAATCCTTAACCCTAAACCACAAACCTAAACAAACCCCAAACCCTAAATCTAAAATACAAACCCTAAAACAAACCCTAAAAAGCTAAAATCTAAACCTAAACTTAATAAAACCTAAAATAAAATAAATGAAAACCTAAACCAAAATAAAAATTAAATTAATTAAAACATAAACTAAAACCTAAACCTAAAGAAAATAAAATATAAAATAATAAAACTAAAATAAAATAAAATAAAACCAAAACTAAAGTAAAAAAAAACCTAAATAAAATAAAACTAAACTTAAAATAAAAATAAAATAATCCTAAAATAAAATAAAATAAAAAAATAAAATAAAACCTAAACCTAAAAGATAAAACAAAATATAGACACGAAATAAATAAAAATAATACCTAAACCCAAACTAAAAAAAAGAAACTAAACCTAAAATAATAAAAAAAACCTAAACCTAAAATAAAATAAACTAAACCTAGACCTAAATTAACTAAAAACTAAACCTAAACTAATAAATAAAACCTAAAAATCCTAAAATAAAAAACTTAGAACCTAAACCTAAAAAAAATAAAATAAAACCTAAACTAAACCTAAAATAAAAATAAAACCTAAACCTAAAAAATAATGAAAATAAAACTAAACTAAAATAAACCTAAACCTAAACCTAAACCTAGAAAGAAAAATAAAACCTAGTAAAATAAATAAACTAAACTAAATAAAATGAAAATAAACCTAAATAAAATAAAAATAAAGTAAACAAAATAAATAAAAAATAAATTGAATGACTAAATAAACCTAAACTGGGTTTACTAATTTAAACAAAAAAAACTGACCTACCTCTAGGCTCTAAACTAACCATGGGCCCTTAACCTCCACCCTAAGACCCTAAACCCATGACCCTAAAGACCTGAGCCTCCTCTCCCTGAGCCAGATGTCTTGACCCTAGCCACACCCCACCAACCACCAAACCTAGGCTGAGCCCTGGGCCTAAACCCTGGGCCATAAACCTAAAACTAAATAAACATGCTACCTAATATATTAAACCTAATATCTCTAAAACTGAGCTATAAATAAAATAAAATTTAAAAGATCCTAAACTAAAAAAATAAAACCAAAATAGCTAAATAAAACCTAAAGGTGGTAAAATAAAATAAAACTTAAACCTAAAAATATTATAAAATAATAAAATCTATAAAGAAACTGGACCAAACCTAAAAAAATATGCTAAGATAAAACCTAAGCAAAATAAATAAACCTAAAGATAAAATAAATAAATGAAATAAAATAAAAATAAACTTTAATAAAAATAAAATAAAATGATAAAATAAATAAAATAAACTAAAATGCTAAATAATCACGGACACAATGGTTTACTTAATTTTAAAACCCAAAACCCATACTACACTAAACCCTAAACACTACATCCTAGCCCACCACCCTAAACCTGGGCCTACCAACCAAACCTGACCCACTGGGCCATGACCACCCCAGGCCCAAAAATCTGAAATAAATAAAATAAAATAAAACACCATAACCCTAAACCCACTAAAGCCAGGCCACTGAGCCATAAACCATGGACACTGCTAAACCTAAACTAAACTGGCCCAGGTAAAATCCTACAACCTAAACCTACAATCCTAGGCCAGAAGGCCAACCAAACCTAAAACCCTAAATCACAAACACTGAAGCCTTAAATAAATAGCTAAAAAAATAAATAAAAACTAAACCTAAATAAAATAAAATAAAATTAACACCAAAACCTAAATCTAAACCTAAACATAAAATAAAATAAAAAAAAATAAAATAGAGACTAAGAAAATAAATAAAACCAAGATTAAACTAAAATATAACAAATCAAAATAAAATAAAATAAATAAAACTAAAATAAAATTAAAATAAACCAAAAATAAAATGAAATATAATAAATAAGCACAAAATAAACTTAAAATAAAACATAAAATTAAATAAAAAATAAAACCTAAGCCTTAAATTAAATAAAATAAACTAAACATAAACTAAAATAAACTTAAAAAACCTAAAATAAACTAAACTGACCACTAAACTAAATAAAATAAAATAAACTAAAATATACATGCTAAACTAAAAATAAAACCTAAAATCAACCTTAAATAAAACCTAAACCTAAACCAAAAAAATAAAATAAAACCTAAACTAAACCTAAAAAAATAAAATAAAATAAAACCTAAAATCAAATAAATAAATTAAACTAAAAAAATAAAATAAATAAAATAAAATAAAATAAATAAATATATGCAATAAACTATATGCTTAAACCTGGGTTTGCTTAATGTTTTAAAACCCTACCAACCACCATCTTAAACCCTGAATCTTACCACCTCTACATAGCCTGCAACTGACCATCCTGAGCCCTAATACCTGAGCCTAGGCCTTATCTAGGCCAGGCCCTGAGCCACAGGCCAACCTGACCCTAGGCCCTAGGCACTGAGCCCTGACCTGACCCTGGCTCAGGCCCAGACCCTAGGTTCTAGGCACAACAGGCCCTGGTATGCTGAGCCTTAGGCCAGGCCCTGACCAGCCCCAGGCCCTGACTGGCCTGACCCTGGGTTACCTGGGCCCCTGAGCCCTGGGCTGACAGCACAGGCGTTAGGCCACTGGGCCTACTGACCCAGGCCATGAGTCTAAAGATCTTTGGACTGATCCAGGCCCTGACTTTGGGCCACTGAGCTCTGACCTGGGCCCCAGGCAGATCTGGGGCCCTGAGGCTGAGCCCTGGGTTATGGGCTCTGGGCTCTGGTAACCCTGGGCATGGGGATCACAGAATAGGCGTGAGCTCTAGGCTGACCTTACTGGGCCCTAAACCTGGGCCCAGGCTGAGGGAGGCCCTGGGCCACAAAAAATCTGAGCTTTAAACCCTGGGCCAGGCCCAAGATCCAAGACACCTGAGCCATAACCCTAACCATGGCCCCTGATGTCCAAACCTAAACTAAATAAAACCTTAAGATAAATAAATAAGCGCACCTAAATTAAATAATATAATAAAATAAATAAAAGCTAAAATATAAATAAAATAATAAAATAAAATAAATAAAACCTAAACTAAAGTAAAATCTAAACCTAAAAATAAAATAAAATAAAAAAGTAAAAATAAACTAAAATAAATTAAAAACTTAAACTAAACTAAAAATAAAATAAACTTAAGAATAAAAACCTGAATAAAATAAAAAATTAAAGTAAAAAATAAAAATAAAATAAATAAAAATAAAATAAAATAAAATAAAACTAAATAAAAAAACCTAAGATAAAAATAAACCTAAATAAAACCTAAATCTAAACTAAAAGAAAAAACCTAAATAAAAAAATAAAATAAAATAAACCTAAACTAAAAAAGAAATAAAACATAATCCTCAACCTAAAATAAACTAAGCGTGAAATTAAACACGATAAATATAATAAAATAAACTAAAATAAAGCGTAAACCTAAACAAAAAAATAAACCTAAACTGGTAAAAATAAAACCTAAAATAAAACCTAAAACCTAAAACCTAAAAAATAAAAGAAATAAAACCTAATCCTAAACCTAAAATGAAAACCTAAACAAAATAAAATAAAAATAAAACTCAACTAAAAGATAAACCTAAACCTAAAAGGATAAACTAAAATAAATAAATCTAAAATAAATAAAATAAATAAGATTAAAAGTAAACCTAAATAAAAATAGAAAGTAAATAAACTAAAATAAACTAAAATAAATAAATAAAAACTAGATAAACTTAATAAACTTAAACCTACCAGTTTACTTAATTAAAAATAAAAATCATTAAATCTAAAACCATAAACCTACAACTAAATGCTACCCTGAGCCCACCCCACCACGGACCCAAAACCCTAGGCCCTAAACCCCAACCATAAACCCTAAACCTAAAACATAAACCCTAAACTGATCCTACACCACCTGAGCACACAAGCCCTACTAAACTACAGCCCTAGGCCTAAAAAACTGAACCTAACCAGCAAAGCATAAACTCTAAACCCCTAAACCCTAACCCATAAACTCTTGCCTGCCTAAACCCCAGGCCTAAACCTAAACCCACAAACCCTAAAACCACTAGCGTGAAAACACCACTACCCTAAACCTAAACTGACTTAAACCCTAAAATCATGAACTCTAAACTCTAAACTAATCCTAAACCCTAAACCATTCCTTTTCTTTTTTAATTTTATTTTTCTTTTATTTTTAAACTTTGGCCAAGTTCACGATAATAAACCTTTTGATTTTGAGGGAAGTAGTCAGCTACATCCTCAAATATGTTGACCTTGTGAATTATAAATGGCTTGAGATCTCCTCTAATATAGTAGATGATCCCATCTCTCATAAACGTCATACACTGATGTATAGAGGATGGAACTGTATTGTTCTTATGTATCCATTATCTCCCAAGCATTCAAAGATGTATCGAATCATAATGTTAAACTTGGCTTCGATCTTCCAATCATCTATCTCCAAGGGCAACACTATAGAGCCTAAGGGCTGTTGACCTCACATTTAGAGCACAAATTCAATCTTCCTACCTTACACATAGGAGCCTTTTACACACTAAGAATTCCCTAATCATAAGATAATTCTAACAATTAGGTAAACACTTAACTAAGCTAAAGACTTAGGCGGGTCTAATCCATGTTTCACCTTAAAACCAAACCTCAAGTTCAATTCAAACATCGCCAATTAATAATTAATCTCCAAAACCAAATTCCAAAACTAAATGAGATTGAAGCCCATGATCAAAATCGAAACCCTTCCTAAGCCATTGACCTATCCCATGGACTTAGCCAAATCTTAATCAAATCAATCCAAAATCAATTGATTTTCTCATAATCAATTTATATCTTCAATCATCTTCCTATAAATTAAATCATTCAAATGATCAAAACTAAATCAAACTAAATCAAATTATATCAAAACCCTTCCTAAGCCATATGACCTATCCCATGGACTTAGCCAAATGTAATCAAATCATGTCAAACATTAATTTTTATCACAAATCAATCATATTTTCAATCATCTTCACAAAGTTAAATGAAATATACATTTAAATCATCAAAACTAAATCAAACCAAATAAAATCAAACATAAGCGACATGACCCAACTCCATGGGCTTAGCCAAATTCCTTCATTCCAAAATCCAAATTCAATTTATTTTCTCATGAATCAATAATACCTTCAATAGTATTCAAAAATATAAATTAAATCTACAATCATCAAACCAAATAAAAAATGACCCAAGTCAAACCCAACTTAACCCTTTTGACTTGAAATGCTCAAATGAGCCAAAACCCATTTGAAGCCAATTTAAATTGAATTTATATATCAATCTCAAATCCATATATAAACTCAACTAAATCAAACTCAACCAAAAATTAAGCTAACTAAACCAAATTGGTCCACTTGATCCAAATTGGCAAATTTAACCTATTTGAGCCAAGTTCTAATTTTACCTAAATTGGATTGAATCAAGCCGATCAAAACCTCCCATTATGATTATTGTTCATCCTAGGTTGATCAATTATCACAAATTGTGTCAAACCAAGTCAAATTGGTCATTTGACCAAGTCAATCCCTTAACCCATCTGAACCCAAACTAGCCAAATTGTATCCTAAGCCAAATCCCTTGAAACCAAAGATTCATACCAAATCAAAATTAATATTTGAATATGACTTGACCTTAAAGTGTGTCAAACAAAACCTAATTGGTGCTCCTGACCCAAGTTGACCCAAATTGACCTGAAAGAACAAATTGTGTCAACTCAAAATATAAACCAAACTGATTGTAACCAATGGCTCAAGTTCATTCCAAATTGATTGATGAACTTGACCAAAACCATGATTGGACCTAATTGAACCCAATTAACTTACTTAGCCTAAATTGACCTAAAGGTTCAAGTTAGCCTAAATCAAAATAAAATCCAAATTAATTGAAACCAAAGCCTACAATCATCTTCAATTGGTCAATTAAACCCAAACCAACACCCAACCCAAACCAATTTGACCAATTTCATCAAATTGGTCAACTTAATTGATTTGACCCAAATGAATTCAAATGAGCCAAAATCAAATCTAAGTTAAACCAAACCAAACCAATTGAACCAAAACATCTTGAATAATCATATGAACTTGTCCCAACCCTTGGTTTGACCTAATTTGACCAATTGGTCAACTTCACCCAACCTAACCTAATTTGACCTAAATGAGTCAAATTGAGCCAAACCTAACCAAATCAACTCTAATTGACTTGAAATTTCAAATCTGTCCAAATCAAATTCAATGCTAAATGATCATTCTACCCTTGGCTTGGGCATCACATGAGACAAATCACCCATGTAAGTGGTCATTACCATTCCTTGGCCACTTGGTACTCTCCCAATGGTCCTAGGCACTGGACCTGCTGACGACCCAATGGGTTGTTGGGTCAGCCATGATTCTTTCCTGGCAGCCACCTCCACTACTTCTACCAACCAAGGTGAGCAAACTCACCTCCTACCTACCACCCACTACTCCCAGAGATGGCCAAACAACCATTAGAAGCCAAACCTGATTCCACTGTCTGATCAAGATGAAGGGGGGTATGCACCCCTTCATTTCCACTCAAACACACAAAGAAATCATTCTTTAGAGACCTAGCTACCCAAGATAAGCTGCTAGAGCCATTCCCTAAGCTCCCAAGCTCATTCCTCAATCAAAAAATGACTTTCTTATCTATCCCAAAATAAGACACTCTCATTTTTGACATAACTTTCCCATTTCTCCATAAAACTAAAATTAACTTTACACGCACCTTCCATAGGCCTCGTTGAGCAAGAAAAAATCATCTCCCAAGCTTCCTGAGCATCGGAGGCTGGACTTAAGTCTAAGTCTTGCTACAAATCATCGATTTATGTACTTTCGAGTGAACATTGAGGAATTGATGCAATTGTTGCTCAATTGGGCTTCATCCCCACTAGATAAAGCATCCTTGTCGTTTGAGCCAGGTCTTGAGCTCGATAAGGTATGCTTCCAAACTAATCCTTAAATTGGCTTGGAGCTTTTGAAGAAAACTTGCATCTCGTGTGATCTTGACCGTTGGATCCTCTTTGATCGATGTCCTGAAGGTGTGGGATCCTTTTGGAGTTGATCCTAGCTTGGGTAAGCTCAGATCAAGTGAGCAATGTTGGACGGACTCCATTCTCCCTTACTTGCATGACGTTAGATCTCGCATCGTCCATTCTGTGCAATCGAAATGGACGACCATGATTAGATTCACTAGATCGATCTGATTAATTCTATTAAGCTGTGGGATTAATTGTAGCCATCTGATCTCAAATCAAACGGCGAGATGAGAAAGCGTGTTCCGCTCATGTAGCCGAAATTCGAGTAAGTTTTATGTAGCCAATCCCACAACTATGTGGAAAGTGTGTTATAGCGTGTACATTAGAAGTGTGTTCGTCAAACGCCATGTGGCATAGGATTAGGCTTTAATTAAGCTTAATTAATCATTTATAATGGCTAAAACTTCTAAAATCATAAATAATCATAGTAAAATCAAAAATGCAAATAAATACTAATTTTAATGGTATTTCATAGGAGAATTAATTAAAATTTATCTTAACTAATTTTAAATAGTAATTAATTTTAATTACAAAATTAATTAGCTTAATTACTCCTTAATTACTTGAGCAATTAATCCCAAAAATTTATGGGCTAATTTAATGGGATGACCTATGCCTCCCATGATTTTCTTGGGATTTATTGCTCACTTAATCAGGAAACTTGACTAATTAAACCTTAACTACTCTTTTAAGTTAATTAATGATAAATTAATCCCATGAACAGTAACAAATTGATTAATTAAGTTTATTAATCATTGTTCAACAGTAAGTGAACTAAAGAATAGGGTTGGACCCCCTTTCCCTAAGTTCATTTCACACTTTTTTAAAATGAAATTAATTAAGATTTTACTAATTAATTAAATCACTTAATCAAATTGAAATCATAATCACATCAAACCTTAAATAATTAAATCATGGGGTAGATCTTTATGTGTTTTATAACCTAAAGAGTTTAATGAAATTATGGTTAGTCCACATGTGGGAAAACCAGGAATTAATTAAGTTCTTAATCTAATTAACTATTAATCGTGAGCCAATTACATTAGGCCCCTTTTATTTCAGGATCATTACAAGTTTTTTTTCCATGCATATCATGTTGGCTCATACTTAGTTAATTACTTTAAGGTGACATAAGTAAGGGTAATTAATTCATCTAATTAAGGGTTCAACTTAATTAAAACATAAAATCAACTTAATTACATTTCCTTACATTAAATCAAATAACTAATGTGGGAATGGGTTTAAAATAGTAAGTGATGATTTCTCTTCTCCTCTATAAATCAAATCAAATCCAAAACTTAATTAATAAAGACTCTTTGGTTGCTTTAAATATCTTGATTTGAGATCATCCTTAACCCTAAAACAAACTAAAACCTAAACCCTAAACCTTAAACCATACAACCTAAACCTAAACCTAAACCTTAAAAACCTAAAACCAAAAAAAAAACCAAAATTAAATAAAATGTAAAAATAAAATAAATAAAAAAAGTAAACCTTAATTAAATAAATAAAATAAAATAAAATAAAATAAAATCTTAAACTAAAACCCTAAACCTAATCTTAAACCTAAATTTAAAATCAAATAAAATAAAAAATACTAAACAAAAAATAAATTAAATAAAAACCTAAACTAAACTAACAAAGAAAAAAACCTAAAATAAAAAACCTAAATAAAATAAAAAATTAAATGTAAAATAAAACCTAAAATAAAATAAAAATAAAATAAAAATTGAATAAAAATTAAACCTTAAAATATTGCTAAAACACCCAAAATAAATAAAAAATAAAACCAAAAACACTAAAAAAAACATAAACCTAAAAAATAAACTAAACTAAAATAAATAAAACCTAAAACCAAAACCTAAACTAAACTAAATAAAACAAAATAAACTAAAAATAAACCTAAACCTAAACTAAAATAATACCTAAAATAAACTTAAAATAAAGATTAAAACCTAAACTTAAAATATAATAAAACCACTAAACCTAAAATAAAAAAATAAAACCTTAACCTACATAAAATAAAAATAAAACTAAACTAAAAATAAACAAACCTAAAAAAGAAACTAAAATAAAAAGCCTAAACTAAAATAAATAACTTAAAATAAATAAACTAAATAAAATAAAATAAAAAATAAACATAAATTAAATATTGAATAAAATAAACTAAAATAAAAAGTTATAAACTAAATAAACCTAAAAAAACTAGTTTACTTAATTAAAAAAAATAACCTTAAACACGAAACCCTAAACCCTAAACTGACCTAAATAAACCTAAACCTTAAAACCTAATAAACCTAGACCTAAACCTAAACCCTAAGAATGGGCAGAACCTTGATGAGAACACTCAACCGGGCTTAGTCTAGATCTAGCGTGGAGGCGAGGGGCTGGTTACCATAGTGGTGGTGGGGATCACGGAGGTCTAGTGGATATGGAGGTGATGGGCCAGAGTAAGTAATGGAGGCTGGAGGAGCGGCAGAGGTTAGTGATGGTGGCGGAGGGAGAGATCGGATATGATGGTGGATATCTCTACGAGAGGTTGGGGACGTTTGATGGGAAGTGGAGAAACTTAAGAATGGTGATCTAATCTACGCTTATGGAACTATGTCTTCTGGTAGAGCAGTTCTAATTATTTAGGGGTTTTATTTTCCCATGCATGCTCATTTTGATCCATGTAGTCACTTGTGTCTTAGAAAACTTGGTGGGTTACTTAGTTGATGAAATCAAAAAAAGAAATGTTGAATCTAAATTTATTCTGTTAAAAAAAACCTTGGGCCACAACCCCAAAACTCAAACCTAAACACTAAACCCTAAACCATAAACACCAAACCCTAAAACCCTAAAACCTAAACCCAAAATCCTTAACCCACAAACCCAAACCTAAACCCCCAAACCCTAAACCTATCTAAACCCTAAACCCCAAACCACAGAAAGCTAAAATCTAAACCTAAACTTAATAAAACCTAAAAAATAAAATAAATGAAAAACCTAAACCAAAATAAAAAAATTAAATTAAATTACATTAAAACATAAAAACTAAAACCTAAACCTAAAGAAAATAAAATATAAAATAAAAACTAAAATAAAATAAAATAAATAAAAACCAAAACTAAAGTAAAAAAAAAACCTAAATAAAATAAAAACTAAACTTAAAATAAAAAATAAAATAATCCTAAAATAAAATAAAATAAAAACAAAATAAAAACCTAAACCTAAAAGATAAAACAAAATATAGAACCTGAAAATAAATAAAAAATAATACCTAAACCCAAACTAAAAAAAAGAAACTAAACCTAAAATAATAATAGAAAAAAACCTAAACCTAAAATAAAATAAACTAAACTAAAATAAGTAAAACATGAACCTAAACCTAAAATTAACTAAACCAAGAAACCTAAACTAAAAATAAATAAAACCTAAAATAAACCTAAAATAAAACTTAGAACCTAAACTAAAAAAAATAAAATAAAACCTAAACTAAACCTAAAAAAAAAATAAAACCTAAACCTAAAAAATAAAATGAAAATAAAACTAAACTAAAAAATAAACCTAAACCTAAACCTAAACCTAGAAAAAAAGCAAAAATAAAAAACCTAAAGTAAAATAAATAAACTAAACTAAATAAAAATGAAAATAAACCTAAATAAAAATAAAAAATAAAGTAAACAAAAATAAATAAAAAATAAATTGATTGAAAATAAACCCTGGGTTTACTAATTTAAACAAAAAAAAACTCAACCCTGAAACAAAACTAACCATAAACCCAACCTGCCCTAAACCCTAAAACCCTAGGCAGAGCCATGACCCTAAAATGACCTGAGCCCAGGCTGAGCTCTAAACCACCAGACTGATCTACAACCCTAAACTAGGCACTTAGCACCAAACCCTGAAACCACTAAATCCTGACCCTAAGGCACCTAAACCATAAACCTAAAAAAACCTAAAACTAAATAAACTTATACTGACCTAAAATATATTAAACTAAACTTAAGATATCTAAACCTAAACCCTAAACTAAATGATTAGTAAAAGATCCTAAAAAACTAAATAAACTAAAATAAAGGCTAAAAATAAAAATAAAGTGGACCTAAAATAAAAAATAAAACTTAAACCTAAAATATTATAAAAATAAAACTAAACTAAAATCATCAATGACTATAAATATACTAAAAATAAAAAAACAAAATAAATAAACTAAAATGATAAACTAAATGAAATAAAATAAAAAATAACTTTAATAAAATAAAATAAAATAAATGAAAAAATAAAAAAATAAATAAATAAAATGATCCGGACTAATGGTTTATTTTAAAAAAACCCAAAACCCACAAACCCTAAAACTAAACTGCATCCTAAAACTGAGCACAAACCCTAAAACCCTGAGCCAAACCTAACCACTAAACCATAAACCTACAACCTAAACCTAACTTAAATTGTAAATCCTAAACCTAAATAAAATAAAATAAATAACACCATAACCTGAAACTAAACTTAAACCCCACTATAAACCATGGACACATGCACTACCCTAAACCCTGGCAGGTAAATCCTAAACCTAAAACCTGATCCTGAGCCATGGCAGAAAACCCAAAATCCTAAACACTAAACCCTAAATCCTAAAAACCTAGAAACCTAAACTTAAATTAAATAAAACCTAAAAGTAAAATAAATAAAAAAACTAAACCTAAATAAAATAAAATAAAATTAACACCAAAACCTAAATCTAAACCTAAACCTAAACATAAAAATAAAATAAAAAAAAAATAAAAATAGAACTAAAAGAAAATAAATAAAAACCAAGATTAAACTAAAAAATATAACAAATCAAAAAAAATAAAATAAAATAAAACCCAAACGAAAAATAAAATTAAAATAAACCAAAAATAAAATGAAATATAGACTAAATGAAACCTAAACCAACAAAATAAACTTAAAAAAATAAACATAAAATTAAATAAAAATAAAACCTAAGCCTTAAATTAAATAAAATAAACTAAACATAAACTAAAATAAAACTTAAACTAAACCTAAAATAAACTAAACTGAACCCTAAACTAAATAAAATAAAATAAACTAAAATAAACCTATACCTAAACTAAAATAAAACCTAAAATCAACCTTAAATAAAACCTAAAACCTAAACCAAAAAAAATAAAATAAAACCTAAACTAAACCTAAAAATAAAATAAAATAAAAACCTAAAATCAAATAAATAAATCTAAAATAAAATAAAATAAAATAAAATAAATAAATATATACAAAATAAACTAAATATGTAAACCTACCGGGTTGCTTAATGTTTTAAACTAAACCTAAACCTTAAACCTGATCTTTGACCTTGAGCCCTAAATCTTAACCACTGAGCCCAAATGGGTGACCTGCACCCTGTCTGACCCCCCAAACTGAACTGCCCTGGGCTTAAATCCTGGCCTTAACTAGGCCTGAGCCCTGAGCCACTGACTCACACCTGACCCTTAAAACTCTAGGCCCAGGCCCTTTACACCTAAACCCTACCTATAGGCTAACCTGACCTAAACCTGACCCAAACTGACTGACCTGAGCCACTGGGTTGACCTGCCACTGAGCTAAACAGCACTAAACACTGGGCACTGAGCCATGGAGTCACAAAGATCTTTGGACCCTAGTGCTGAAATGAACAGGCCCTGAGCTCTCTGGGCCCTCAGATCTCAGACCCTGAGCTGGCCCTGGCCCTGGTAAACTCTAAACTCTGACTAACTAAAACATAAACCATAAATCCACAAACGTGAGGCGTGGACTCTACTAACTCCTGACCCTTTAAACACTAGGCCACAAGCTGAGGAGGAAACTGACCACAAAACTACTTTACCCTAAACCCAAAACCCAAGATCAAAACACTGACCCTATATCCTGAACTGAGCCATACTTAAACCCCAAATATCTAAAAACTACTAAACTAAAAAGAAAGATAAAATAAAGCACCTAAATTAAAATAATAAATAAATAAAAGCTAAAATATAAATAATAATAATAAAATAAAATAAAATAAAACCTAAACTAAACGTAAATCTAAACCTAAAATAAAATAAAATAAAAAAATTAAAAATGGTAAAATAAAATAAGTAAAACTTAAACTAAACTAAAAATAAAATAAACTTAAGAATAAAAAACCTGAATAAAATAAAAATTAAAAGTAAAATAAAAATAAAATAAAATAAAAATAAAACAAAATAAAATAAAAACTAAATAAAAACCTAAAGATAAAAAATAAACCTAAAAAAATAAAAACCTAAATCTAAACTAAAAGAAAAACCTAAACCAAAATAAAATAAAATAAACCTAAACCTAAACTAAAAGAAATAAAACATAATCCTCAACCTAAAATAAACTAAGCGTGAAATTAAACACGAAATAAATATAATAAAATAAACTAAAATAAAGCTAAACCTAAAAAAAAATAAACCTAAACCTAGACTAAAAAATAAAACCTAAAATAAACCTTTAAAAAACCTAAAACCTAAACCTAAAAAAATGAAATAAAAACCTAATCCTAAACCTAAAAATAGAAAATAAAACCTAAACCTGAAAAATAAAATAAAAATAAAACTCAACTAAAAGATAAACCTAAACCTAAACCTAAAAGGATAAACTAAAAATAAATAAATCTAAAATAAATAAACTAAACTAAATAAGATTAAAAAGTAAACCTAAATAAAAATAGAAAGTAAATAAACTAAAATAAACTAAAATAAATAAATAAAAACTAGATAAACTTAATAAACTTAAACCTGGGTTTAATTAAAATAAAAATCATTAAACTCTAAATCTAAAATATAAACCTACAACTAAATGCTAAACCACCAAACCCTAAACCCAACCCAAAACCTAAACCCTGACCTAACCCAACAAAACACCTACCCTAAAATCCAAACCTACCCTACCAAACTAAACTGAGCCCAGGCCTGAGCCCTAAACAAAATACAAACCTAAAAACCTAAAGCATAAACTCAAAACTCTAAACCTGACAAACCCACCCATAAACTCTTAAACTGGCCCCAAACTACCTAAACCCTACTAACCCTGAGCCACTGTAAACCACCCCAACCCTAAACCTTAAACCCTAAAATCATGAACTCTAAACTAATCTAAACTAAACCATTCCTTTTCTTTTTTAATTTTTTTTCTTTTATTTTTTAAACTTTGGGGTTCACGATAATAAACCTTTTGATTTTGGGAAGTAGTTGTCCTCAAATATGTTGACCTTGTGAATTATAAATGGCTTGAGATCTCCTCTAATATAGTAGATGATCCCATCTCTCATAAACGTCATACACTGATGTATAGAGGATGGAACTGTATTGTTCTTATGTATCCATTATCTCCCAAGCAAAGCATTCAAAGATGTATCTGAGTCTATAATGTTAAACTTGGCTTCGATCTTCCAATCATCTATCTCCAAGGGCAACTATAGAGCTGGCTATTGACCTCACATTTAGAGCACAAATTCAATCTTCCTACCTTACACATAGGAGCCTTTTACACACTAAGAATTCCCTAATCATAAGATAATTCTAACAATTAGGTAAACACTTAACCTAAGCCTAAAGACTTAGACGGGTTAACGATAGGATTAGGTTATGCCTCAAAGATTAGGATAATCCCCTACCCTACAACCCAAATCCAATCCATGTTCACCTTCTAAAACCAAACCTCAAGTTCAATTCAAACATCAAACTAATATCCAAATCCAAACCTAAATTCCAAAACTAAATGATTGAAGCCCATGATCAAATCCAAACTTGAAACCCTTCCTAAGCCGTATGACCTATCCCGTGGACTTAGCCAAATCTTAATCCAAATCAATGCAAAATCAATTGATTTTCTCATAATCAATTTATATCTTCAATCATCTTCCTAAATATAAATTAAATCTGCATTCAAATGATCAAAACTAAATCAAACTAAATCAAATTATATCAAAACCCTTCCTAAGCCATATGACCTATCCCATGGACTTAGCCAAATCTTAATCCAAATCATGTCAAAATTAATTAATTTTATCACAAATCAATCATATTTTCAATCATCTTCACAAAGTTAAATGAAATATACATTTAAATCATCAAAACTAAATCAAACCAAATAAAATCCAAACATGGCGACATGACCCAACTCCATGGGCTTAGCCAAATTCCTTCATTCCAAAATCCAAATTCAATTTATTTTCTCATGAATCAATAATACCTTCAATAGTATTCAAAATATAAATTAAATCTACAATCATCAAACCAAATAAAAAATGACCCAAGTCAAACCCAACTTAACCCTTTTGACTTGAAATGCTCAAATGAACCAAAACCCATTTGAACTGAAGCCAATTGCAATTGAATTTATATATCAATCTCAAATCCATATATAAACTCAACTAAATCAAACTCAACCAAAAATTAAGCTAACTAAACCAAATTGGTCCACTTGATCCAAATTGGCAAATTTAACCTATTTGAGCCAAGTTCTAATCCTACCTAAATTGGATTGAATCAAGCTGATCAAAACCTCCCATTATGATTATTGTTCATCCTAGGTTGATCAATTATCACAAATTGTGTCAAACCAAGTCAAATTGGTCATTTGACCAAGTCAATCCCTTAACCCATCCGAAAACTAACAAATTGTATCCTAAGCCAAATCCTTGAAACCAAAGATTCATACCAAATCAAAATTAATATTTGAATATGACTTGACCTTAAAGTGTGTCAAACAAAACCTAATTGGCTCCTGACCCAAGTTGACCCAAATTGACCTGAAAGAACAAATTGTGTCAACTCAAAATATAAACCAAACTGATTGTAACCAATGGCTCAAGTTCATTCCAAATTGATTGATGAACTTGACCAAAACCATGATTGGACCTAATTGAACCCAATTAACTTAGCCTAAATTGACCTAAAGGTTCAAGTTAGCCTAAATCAAAATAAAATCCAAATTAATTGAAACCAAAGCCTACAATCATCTTCAATTGGTCAATTAAACCCAAACCAACAAACCAATTTGACCAATTTCATCAAATTGGTCAATGATTTGACCCAAATGAATTCAAATGAGCCAAAATCAAATCTAAGTTAAACCAAACCAAACCAATTGAACCAAAACATCTTGAATAATCATATGAACTTGTCCCAACCCTTGGTTTGACCTAATTTGACCAATTGGTCAACTTCACCCAACTAACCTAATTTGACCTAAATGAGTCAAATTGAGCCAAACTAACCAAATCAACTCTAATTGACTTGAAATTTCAAATCTGTCCAAATCAAATTCAATGCTAAATGATCATTCTACCCTTGGCAAGGGCATCACATGAGACAAATCACCCATGTAAGTGGTCATTACCATTCCTTGGCCACTTGGTACTCTCCCAATGGTCCACACTAGGACCACACTCCCAATGGGTTGTTGGGTCAGCCATGATTCTTTCCTGGCAGCCACCTCCACTACTTCTACCAACCAAGGTGAGCAAACTCACCTCCTACCTACCACCCACTACTCCCAGAGATGGCCAAACAACCATTAGAAGCCAAATTCCTTTGCATCAAGATGAAGGGGTATGCCCCTTCATTTCCACTCAAACACACAAAGAAATCATTCTTTAGAGACCTAGCTACCCAAGATAATGCTAGAGCCATTCCCAAGCTCCCAAGCTCATTCCTCAATCAAAAAATGACTTTCTTATCTATCCCAAAATAAGACACTCTCATTTTTGACATAACTTTCCCATTTCTCCATAAAACTAAAATTAACTTTACACGCACCTTCCATAGGCCTCGTTGAGCAAGAAAAAAATCATCTCCCAAGCTTCACGAGCATCTGGAGAATGGACTTAAGTCTAATCTTGCTACAAATCATCGATTTATATGTACATTTAGGTGAACAGCCAGGAATTGAGAAAATTCCGACAAATTGGCTTGGAGCTTTTTGAAGAAAACTTGCATCTCGTGTGATCTTGACCGTTGGATCCTCTTTTGATGTCGAAGGTGTGGGATCCTTTTGGAGTTGATCCTAGCTTGGGTAAGCTTCGGATCAAGTGAGCAATGTTGGACGGACTCCATTCTCCCTTACTTGCATGACGTTAGATCTCGCATCGTCCATTCTGTGCAATCGAAATGGACGACCATGATTAGATTCACTAGATCGATCTGATTTAATTCTATTAAGCTGTGGGATTAATTGTAGCCATCTGATCTCAAATCAAACGGCGAGATGAGAAAGCGTGTTCACCGTCGCCATGTAGGCACCGAGTCAGGTAAGTTTTATGTAGCCAATCCCACAGCACTATGTGGAAAGTGTGTCGCGTTAGCGTGTACGTAGAAGTGTGTTGCGTCAACACGCCATGTGGCGCCAATAGGATTAGGCTTTAATTAAGCTTAATTAATCATTTATAATGGCTAAAACTTCTAAAAATCATAAATAATCATAGTAAAATCAAAAAATGCAAATAAATACTAATTTTAATGGTATTTCATAGGAGAATTAATTAAAATTTATCTTAACTAATTTTAAATAGTAATTAATTTTAATTACAAAATTAATTAGCTTAATTACTCCTTAATTACTTGAGCAATTAATCCCAAAAGTTTATGGGCTAATTTAATGGGATGACCTATGCCTCCCATGATTTTCTTGGGATTTATTGCTCACTTAATGACTAATTAAACCTACTCTTTTAAGTTAATTAATGATAAATTAATCCCATGAGCATTAACAAATTGATTAATTAAGTTTATTAATCATTGTTCAGATAAGTGAACTAAAGAATAGGGTTGGACCCCCTTTCCCTAAGTTCATTTCACACTTTTTTAAAATGAAATTAATTAAGATTTTACTAATTAATTAAATCACTTAATCAAATTGAAATCATAATCACATCAAACCTTAAATAATTAAATCATGGGGGTAGATCTTTATGTGTTTTATAACCTAAAAGAGTTTAATGAAATTATGGTTAGTCCACATGTGGGAAAACAGAAAGTAATTAATTAAGTTCCTTAATCTAATTAACTATTAAGTGACATTAGGCCCCTTTTATTTCACATCATTACAAGTTTTTTTCCATGCATATCATGTTGGCTCATACTTAGTTAATTACTTTAAGGTGACATAAGTAAGGGTAATTAATTCATCTAATTAAGGGTTCAACTTAATTAAAACATAAAATCAACTTAATTTTTTACATCAAATAACTAATGTGGGAATGGGTTTAAAATAGTAAGTGATGATTTCTCTTCTCCTCATAAATCAAATCAAATCCAAAACTTAATTAATAAAGACTCTTTGGTTGCTTTAAATATCTTATTTGATTTGATCATCCTTAACCCTAAAAAAACAAACCCTAAAACAAACCTAAACACTAAAAAACCCCAAACCACTACTAAACCTTAAACACAAACCCCAAATCCAAAACCTAAAACCTAAAAACCAAAACCAAAATTAAATAAAATGTAAAAATAAAATAAATAAAAAAAACGTAAACCTTAATTAAATAAATAAAATAAAATAAAATAAAATCTTAAACTAAAACTAAGCTAAACCTAATCTTAAACCTAAACCTAAATTTAAAATCAAATAAAATAAAAAATATACTAAAACAAAAATAAATTAAATAAAAACCTAAACTAAACTAACAAAGAAAATAAACCTCAAAATAAAAAACCTAAATAAAATAAAAACTAAACGTAAAATAAAAAAATTCCTAAAATAAAATAAAATAAAAATTGAATAAAAATTAAACCTTAAAAATATTGCTAAAACACCCAAAATAAATAAAAATAAAACCAAAACCCTATCTAAAAAAACATAAACCTAAAATAAATAAACTAAAATAAATAAATAAAACCTAAACCAAAACCTAAACCCTAAACTAAATAAAACAAAATAAACTAAAAATAAACCTAAACCTAAACTAAAAAATAATACCTAAAAATAAACTTAAAATAAAAGATTAAAACCTAAACTTAAAAAATATAATAAAACCTACACCTAAACCTAA
Source organism: Cymbidium sinense (assembly GCA_021442155.1). Classification (NCBI taxonomy): domain Eukaryota; kingdom Viridiplantae; phylum Streptophyta; class Magnoliopsida; order Asparagales; family Orchidaceae; genus Cymbidium; species Cymbidium sinense. Next base: position 198,905,784 of record CM038216.1, read on the forward strand.
AATAAAAAAAAAAACCTAAAAATAAAATAAAATAAAACTAAACTAAGAAATAAACATAAACTTAAACCTAAAAGAAACTAAAATAAAAAAGCCTAAACTAAAATAAATAACTTAAAATAAATAAACTAAATAAAATAAAATAAAAAAAAAAACATAAATTAAATATTGAATAAAATAAACTAAAATAAAAGTTATAAACTAAATAAACCTAAAAACTAGTTTACTTAATTAAAAAAATAACCTTAAACACGAAACCCTAAACCCTAAACTAAATAAACCTAAACCTTAAAACTAATAAACCTGGGCTAAACCTAAACCCTAAGAATGGCGACCTTGATGGCAGAACATCAGCATCAACTTAGTCTAGAAGATCTAGGTGGAGCGAGGCGGTGGTTACCATAGTGGTGGTGGGGGATCTGGAGGTGCTAGTGGATATGGAGGTGATGGTCGGAGTAGTGCTAGTAATGGAGGCTGGAGGAGCGACAGAGGTTACAACCGTGATGGTGGCGGAGGGAGAGATCGGGGATATGATGGTGGATATCTCTACTCGAGAGGTTGGGACAGTTTTGATGGGAAGTGGAGAAACTTAAGAATGGCTGATCTAATCTACTGCTTATGGAACTATGTCTTTACAGTAGAGACAGTTCTAATTATTTAGGGGTTTTTATTTTCCCTATGCATGCTCATTTTTGATCCATGTCGTCACTTGTGTCTTAGAAAACTTGGTGGGTTACTTAGTTGATGAAATCAAAAAAAGAAATGTTGAATCTAAATTTATTCTCTGTTAAAAAAAAAACCTTAGGCCCTAAACCCCAAAAACTCCAAACCCTAAACACTAAACCCTAAACCATAAACACTAAACCCTAAAACCCTAAACCCTAAAACCTAAACCCAAAATCCTTAACCATAAACCACAAACCTAAACCCTAAACCCTAAACCCTAAATCCTAAACCCTAAACCCCAAACCCTAAACCCTAAGAAGCTAAAAATCTAAACCTAAACTTAATAAAACCTAAAAATAAAATAAATAGAAAAACCTAAACCAAAATAAAAAAATTAAATTAAATTACATTAAAACATAAACTAAAACCTAAACCTAAAAAGAAAATAAAATATAAAATAAAAACTAAAATAAAATAAAATAAATAAAAACCAAAACTAAAGTAAAAAAAAAACCTAAATAAAATAAAAACTAAACTTAAAATAAAATAAAATAATCCTAAAATAAAATAAAATAAAAAACAAAATAAAACCTAAACCTAAAAGATAAAACAAAATATAGACTGAAATAAATAAAAATACTAAAATAAAGAAATAAACCTAAATAATAATAGAAAAAAAAACCTAAAATAAACTAAACTAAAATAAGTAAAACATGAACCTAAACCTAAAATTAACTAAACCAAAACCTAAACCTAAACTAATAAATAAAACCTAAAAATAAACCTAAAATAAAAACTTAGAACCTAAACCTAAAAAAAAAATAAATAAAACCTAAACCTAACCTAAAAATAAAAATAAAACTAAACCTAAAAATAAAATGAAAATAAAACTAAACTAAAAATAAACCTAAACCTAAACCTAAACCTGAAAAAGCAAAAATAAAAAAACCTAAAATTAAAATAAATAAACTAAACTAAATAAAATGAAAATAAACCTAAATAAAATAAAAAAATAAAGTAAACAAAATAAATAAAAAAATAATTATTGTAAATAAAACCTAAACTGCCGGTTTACTTTAAACAAAAAAAAACTCTAACCCTCAAAAAATCTAAAACATGGCCATAACCCTGACCCAACCTAAACCCTACCAAAATAGCCCTAAAACAACCCTGACCCTAAACAAACTTACCATATCTTGACCCTAAACCCTAAACCTTAAACCAAACCACATAAATCCACAACCTGAGCCACTAAACCATAAAAAACCTAAACCAGACCTACTAAATAAACTTATGCTGACCTAAAATATATTAAACCTACTTAAAATATACTAAACCTAAACCCTAAACTAAATAAAATAAAATAAACTAAAAGATCCTGAACTTAAACTAAAATAAAACCTAAAATAAACCTAAATAAAACCTAAAGTGGACCTAAAATAAAATAAACTTAAACCTAAAAAATGTTATAAAATAAACTAAACTAAAAATCGATAAATGGACTAAACCTAAAAATATGCTAAAATAAAAAACCTAAGCAAAATAAATAAACCTAAATAAATAAATAAATAAATAAAATAAAATAAACTTTAATAAAATAAAAATAAAATAAATGAAAATAAATAAAATATAAATAAAGCTAAATGATCCAACTAATGCTTAATTTTTAAACCAACCTAAAACTACCCTAAACCACTACATCCTAGGCTAAACCCTAAACCTTAAAACTAACCCTAAACACTAAACCATAAACCTACAACCCTAAACCCTAAACCTTAAATTGTAAATCCTAAACACTAAATAAAAAAATAAAAAAATAAATAACACCATAACCCTAAACCCTAAACCCTAAAACTAACCCTAAACCCTAAACCATACCATGGACCTGCTGACCCTAAACCCCACAAACCCTAAACCAGAAATCCTAAACCACAACCTACAATCTATAAACCAAAACAAACCCAAAATCCTAAACACTAAAAAATCCTACTAGAAACTAAACTTAAATTAAATAAAAAGTAAAATAAATAAAACTAAACCTAAATAAAATAAAATAAAATTAACACCAAAACAATCTAAACCTAAACTATAAACATAAAATAAAATAAAAAAAAATAAAATAGAACTAAAATAAATAAAACCAAGATTAAACTAAAAAATATAACAAATCAAAAAAAATAAAATAAAATAAAACCCAAACGAAAAATAAAATTAAAATAAACCAAAAATAAAATGAAATATAGACTAAATAGAAACCTAAACCAACAAAATAAACTTAAAAATAAAACATAAAATTAAATAAAAAATAAAACCTAAGCCTTAAATTAAATAAAATAAACCTAAACATAAACTAAAATAAAACTTAAACCTAAACCTAAAATAAACTAAACCTGAACCCTAAACTAAATAAAATAAAATAAACTAAAAATAAAAAACTAAAAATAAAACCTAAAATCAACCTTAAATAAAACCTAAAACCTAAAACCAAAAAAAAAATAAAAATAAAACCTAAACCTAAACCTAAAAAAATAAAATAAAATAAAAAACCTAAAATCAAATAAATAAATTAAACTAAAAAAAATAAAATAAATAAAATAAAATAAAATATAAATAAATATACAAATAAATGTAAAACTACTGGGTTACTTAATGTTTTTTAAAACCCTAAACCCTAAACCCCATCTTAAATTAAACTAAATCTTAAACTGACCCTAACCTGTTAAACCTAGAACTAATCTGACCCACAAACCCTAAACCAACCCCAAATAAACCTAAATCCAAAACCTTAAACTGGGCCCAGGCCACAACCCTACCACTGACCTTGACCCTGACCACTAAACTGAGCTCTAAGGACCCTGAGTTCTCTAAAACAGACTCTAACTAGGCCCCAAACTCCTACCCAGACCTAAACCTAAAACCCGGTTGACCTGGGCACTGACCTAAATCAAACTGGGCGTTACCCACAACCACAGGCCAGCTGACCAAATCACAAGATCTTTAACTGATCTTTAGCCCTGACCATACTGGGCTCACCTGACCCCAGAGCAGATCTCAACCCACTAAACTGGGCCCTAATTATGGGCTCTACAGGCTCTAATCACACATAATCCTGAGGCGTGAGGCTAACTCACACTAACCTTAAAACACCAGGCCACTGAGGCTGGGGACTGACCAAAAATACTAGGCTTTAAACCCTAAACCACCAAGATCCAAAACCCTAAACTGATATCTAAACCTAAAAACCTTAAACCCCAAATATCTAAAAACCTAAACCTAAACTAAATAAAACCTTAAAATAAAATAAATAAAGCACCTTAACCTAAATTAAATAATATAATAAAATAAATAAAAAAGCTAAAATATAAATAAAATAATAAAATAAAATAAAATAAAAACCTAAACTAAAACGTAAATCTAAACCTAAAAATAAAATAAAATAAAAAGTAAAAATAGACTAAAATAAAATAAGTAAAAACTTAAACTAAACTAAAAAATAAAATAAACTTAAGAATAAAAAACCTGAATAAAATAAAAATTAAAAGTAAAATAAAAATAAAATAAAATAAAAATAAAACAAAATAAAATAAAAACTAAATAAAAACCTAAAGATAAAAAATAAACCTAAAAAAATAATAAAACCTAAATCCTAAACTAAAAAGAAAAACCTAAACCAAAAATAAAAATAAAATAAACCTAAACCTAAACTAAAAGAAATAAAACATAATCCTCAACCTAAAATAAACTAAACGTGAAATTAAACCTGAAATAAATATAATAAAATAAACTAAAAATAAACGTAAACCTAAACAAAAAAAATAAACCTAAACCTAGACTAAAAAATAAAACCTAAAATAAACCTTTAAAAAACCTAAAACCTAAACCTAAAAAAATGAAATAAAAACCTAATCCTAAACCTAAAAATAGAAAATAAAACCTAAACCGAAAATAAAATAAAATAAAACTCAACTAAAGATAAACCTAAACTAAACCTAAAGGATAAACTAAAATAAATAAATCTAAAATAAATAAACTAAACTAAATAAGATTAAAAAGTAAACCTAAATAAAAATAGAAAGTAAATAAACTAAAATAAACTAAAATAAATAAATAAAAACTAGATAAACTTAATAAACTTAAACCTACCAGTTTACTTAATTAAAAATAAAAAATCATTAAACTCTAAATCCTAAACCATAAACCTACAACCCTAAATGCTAAAACCTAAACCCTAAACCCAAACCCAGACCTGGAGCCAAAACCCTAACCAAAACCTCTAAACACAAAACAAAACCCTAACCACAAATCCACAAACCTAAACCCTGAGCCACAACTTAAACCTAAAACCATAAATACAACCCCCTAAACCTAAAACTGGCCCTAAACCATAAAAGCATAAACTCAAAACTCTAAACTCTAAACCCACCCAACTCCCAAACTCTTTACCTAAACCCTAAACCCCAAAACTAAACCAAAACCACAAACCCCAAACCCTAAAACCAGGTAAACCACCCCAAACTCTAAACCCAAACCAACCAAACCTAAAATGTGGACTCTAAACTAAACCAATCCAACCTAAACCATTCTTTTTTTTAATTTTTTTTCTTTTTATTTTTAAACTTTGGCCAAGTTCACGATAATAAACTTTTGATTTTGAGGAAGTAGACATCCTCAAATATGTTGACCTTGTGAATTATAAATGGCTTGAGATCTCCTCTATAGTAGATGATCCATCTCTCATAACGTCATACAGCGATGTATAGAGGATGGAACTGTTCTTATGTATCCATTATCTCCCAAGCAAAGCATTCAAAGATGTATCTGAGTCTATAATGTTAAACTTGGCTTCGATCTTCCAATCATCTATCTCCAAGGGCAACACTATAGAGCCTAAGGGCTGTTGACCTCACATTTAGAGCACAAATTCAATCTTCCTACCTTACACATAGGAGCCTTTTACACCCAGAATTCCCTCATAAGATAATTCTCAATTAAAACACTTAACTAAGCTAAAGACTTAGGCGGGTTAACGATAGGTTATGCCTCAAGGTAGGATAATCCACCACCCTACAACCCAAATCTAATCCATGTTCACCTTCTAAAACCAAACCTCAAGTTCAATTCAAACATCAAACTAATATCCAAATCCAAACCTAAATTCCAAAACTAAATGATTGAAGCCCATGATCAAATCCAAACTTGAAACCCTTCCAGTATGACCTATCCGTGGACTTGGCCAAATCTTAATCCAAATCAATGCAAAATCAATTGATTTTCTCATAATCAATTTATATCTTCAATCATCTTCCTAAATATAAATTAAATCGCATTCAAATGATCAAAACTAAATCAAACTAAATCAAATTATATCAAAACCCTTCCTAAGCCATATGACCTATCCCATGGACTTAGCCAAATCTTAATCCAAATCATGTCAAAATTAATTAATTTTATCACAAATCAATCATATTTTCAATCATCTTCACAAAGTTAAATGAAATATACATTTAAATCATCAAAACTAAATCAAACCAAATAAAAATCCAAACATAAGCGACATGACCCAACTCCATGGGCTTAGCCAAATTCCTTCATTCCAAAATCCAAATTCAATTTATTTTCTCATGAATCAATAATACCTTCAATAGTATTCAAAAATATAAATTAAATCTACAATCATCAAAATAAAAAAAATGACCCAAGTCAAAACTTAACCCTTTTGACTTGAAATGCTCAAATGAACCAAAACCCATTTGAACCAAGCCAATTGAATTGAATATCAATCTCAAATCCATATATAAACTCAACTAAATCAAACTCAACCAAAAATTAAGCTAACTAAACCAAATTGGTCCACTTGATCCAAATTGGCAAATTTAACCTATTTGAGCCAAGTTCTAATTTTACCTAAATTGGATTGAATCAAGATCAAAACCTCCCATTATGATTATTGTTCATCTAGGTTGATCAATTATCACAAATTGTGTCAAACCAAGTCAAATTGGTCATTTGACCAAGTCAATCCCATAACCCCAAACTAGCCAAATTGTATCCTAAGCCAAATCCCTTGAAACCAAAGATTCATACCAAATCAAAATTAATATTTGAATATGACTTGACCTTAAAGTGTCAAAACAAAACCTAATTGGTGCTCACGACCCAAGTTGACCCAAATTGAAAAGAACAAATTGTGTCAACTCAAAATATAAACCAAACTTGTAACCAATGGCTCAAGTTCATTCCAAATTGATTGATGAACTTGACCAAAACCATGATTGGACCTAATGAACCCAATTAACTTAGCCTAAATTGACCTAAAGGTTCAAGTTAGCCTAAATCAAAATAAATTAAATTAATTGAAACCAAAGCCTACAATCATCTTCAATTGGTCAATTAAACCCAAACCAACACCCAACCCAAACCAATTTGACCAATTTCATCAAATTGGTCAACTTAATTGATTTGACCCAAATGAATTCAAATGAGCCAAAATCAAATCTAAGTTAAACCAAACCAAACCAATTGAACCAAAACATCTTGAATAATCATATGAACTTGTCCCAACCCTTGGTTTGACCTAATTTGACCAATTGGTCAACTTCACCCAACCTAACCTAATTTGACCTAAATGAGTCAAATTGAGCCAAACCTAACCAAATCAACTCTAATTGACTTGAAATTTCAAATCTGTCCAAATCAAATTCAATGCTAAATGATCATTCTACCCTTGGCTTAAGGGCATCACATGAGACAAATCACCCATGTAAGTGGTCATTACCATTCCTTGGCCACTTGGTACTCTCCCAATGGTCCACTGGGCACCTAGGACACCTTTCACTGACCCATGGGTTGTTGGGTCGACCATGATTCTTTCACGCACCTCCACTTCTTAGGTGAGCAAACTCACCTCCACTACACCCACTACTCCAGAGATGGCCAAACAACCATTAGAAGCCAAACCTGATTCCACTGTCTGATCAAGATGAAGGGGGGTATGCACCCCTTCATTTCCACTCAAACACACAAAGAAATCATTCTTTAGAGACCTAGCCCAAGATAAGTGCTAGAGCCATTCCTAAGCTCCCAAGCTCATTCCTCAATCAAAAAATGACTTTCTTATCTATCCCAAAATAAGACACTCTCATTTTGACATAACTTTCCCATTTCTCCATAAAACTAAAATTAACTTTACACCTTCCATAGGCCTCGTTGAGCAAGAAAAATCATCTCCCAAGCTTCCGAGCATCGGAGGTGGACTTAAGTAAGTCTTGCTACAAATCATCGATTTATGTACTTTCGAGTGAACATTGAGGAATTGATGCAATTGTTGCTCAATTGGGCTTCATCCCCACTAGATAAAGCATCCTCAATCGTTTGAGCCACCGGTCTTGAGCTCTGATAAGGTATGCTTCCAAAACTAATCCTTAGACAAAATTGGCTTGGAGCTTTTTGAAGAAAACTTGCATCTCGTGTGATCTTGACCGTTGGATCCTCTTTGATCGATGTCGTGAAGGTGTGGGATCCTTTTGGAGTTGATCCTAGCTTGGGTAAGCTCAGATCAAGTGAGCAATGTTGACGGACTCCATTCTCCCTTACTTGCATGACGTTAGATCTGCATCGTCCATTCATTCAATGAAATGGGCGACCATGATTAGATTCACTAGATCGCGATTTAATCCTATTAAGGCGTGGGATTAATTGTAGCCATCTCAAATCAAGCGGCGAGATGAAAGCGTGTTCAGCCGTAAGCCATGTAGGCACCGAGTCGGGTAAGTTTTATGTAGCCAATCCCACAGCGCTATGTGGAAAGTGTGTCACGTTAGTGTGCTACGTAGAAAGTGTGTCGCGTCAACATGCCATGTGGCGCCAATAGGATTAGGCTTTAATTAGGCTTAATTAATCATTTATAATGGCTAAAACTTCTAAAAATCATAAATAATCATAGTAAAATCAAAAAATGCAAATAAATACTAATTTTAATGGTATTTCATAGGAGAATTAATTAAAATTTATCTTAACTAATTTTAAATAGTAATTAATTTTAATTACAAAATTAATTAGCTTAATTACTCTTAATTACTTGAGCAATTAATCCCAAAAATTTATGGGCTAATTTAATGGGATGACCTATGCCTCCCATGATTTTCTTGGGATTTATTGCTCACTTAATCAGGAAACTTGACTAATTAAACCTTAACTACTCTTTTAAGTTAATTAATGATAAATTAATCCCATGAACGTAACAAATTGATTAATTAAGTTTATTAATCATTGTTCAGCGATGTAGTGAACTAAAGTTGGACCCCTTTCCCTAAGTTCATTTCACACTTTTTTAAAATGAAATTAATTAAGATTTTACTAATTAATTAAATCACTTAATCAAATTGAAATCATAATCACATCAAACCTTAAATAATTAAATCATGGGGGTAGATCTTTATGTGTTTTATAACCTAAAAGAGTTTAATGAAATTATGGTTAGTCCACATGTGTGGGAAAACCAGAAGAGTAATTAATTAAGTTCCTTAATCTAATTAACTATTAATCGTGAGCCAATTACATTAGGCCCCTTTTATTTCACAGGATCATTACAAGTTTTTTTTCCATGCATATCATGTTGGCTCATACTTAGTTAATTACTTTAAGGTGACATAAGTAAGGGTAATTAATTCATCTAATTAAGGGTTCAACTTAATTAAAACATAAAATCAACTTAATTACATTTCCTTACATTAAATCAAATAACTAATGTGGGAATGGGTTTAAAATAGTAAGTGATGATTTCTCTTCTCCTCTATAAATCAAATCAAATCCAAAACTTAATTAATAAAGACTCTTTGGTTCGCTTTAAATATCTTATTTGATTTGATCATCCTTAACCCTAAAACAAACCCTAAAACAAACCCTAAACACTAAACCCTAAACCTTAAACCATACAACCCTAAACACTAAACCCTAAACCTTAAATCCTAAAAACCTAAAAACCTAAAAACCAAAACCAAAATTAAATAAAATGTAAAAATAAAATAAATAAAAAAAACGTAAACCTTAATTAAATAAATAAAATAAAATAAAATAAAATCTTAAACTAAAACCTAAGCCTAAACCTAAACCTAATCTTAAACCTAAACCTAAATTTAAAAATCAAATAAAATAAAAAATATAACTAAACAAAAATAAATTAAATAAAAACCTAAACTAAACTAACAAAGAAAATAAACCTAAAAATAAAAAAACCTAAATAAAATAAAAATTAAATGTAAAATAAAAAACCTAAAATAAAATAAAATAAAATAAAAATTGAATAAAAAATTAAACCTTAAAAATAAAAACAAAAATAAATAAAAATAAAACCAAAACCTATCTAAAAAAAACATAAACCTAAAATAAAATAAACTAAACTAAAATAAATAAAACCTAAACCAAAACCCTACTAAATAAATAAAAACAAAATAAAATAAATAAACCTAAACCTAAACTAAAAATAATACCTAAAATAAACTTAAAATAAAAGATTAAAACCTAAACTTAAAATATAATAAAACCTACACTAAACCTAAAAAAAAAAAAATAAAACTAAAAACATAAAATAAAAATAAAACTAAACTAAGAAATAAACATAAACTTAAACCTAAAAAGAAACTAAAATAAAAAAGCCTAAACTAAAATAACTTAAATAAATAAACTAAATAAAATAAAATAAAAAATAAACATAAATTAAATATTGAATAAAATAAACTAAAATAAAAGTTATAAACTAAATAAACCTAAAAACTGGTTACTTAATTAAAATAACCTTAAACACCAAACCCTAAACCCTAAACTTAAATCCTAAAACCCTACCAAACCCTAGGCATAAAGTCTAAGTGACCACAAAACCCTCCAGAAACCATAAATAAAACCTAAACTACAAAATCTAAAGACCCAAACCCTAAAGTCTAAAACTGACTAACCCTACCTGAGGCTCCTTAAACCCTGACCCCCTACTCCTAACCCTAGGCCTAAATCTGAGGCACACAGAAACATACCTAAACACTACCCTAAACCACAAGCTAAATTGTAATCCTAAAACCCTAAATCTAAACCTGAACCCCTGACACCAGGCACCAAATCTGACTCAAGCTTCAATCTAAATCTTCCACACCCTACTATACCATAGCCAAAACCCTAAATCCTAAGCTCCAAACCCTCAACCTAAACCTTAAAACATAAACCTAAACTTAAAATAAACCTAAAATAAGATAATTAAAAAATAAACCTAAATAAATAAATGAATAAATTAAAAAACCTAAACCTAACCTAAAATGAAGAAAATAATAAAAAAAAATAAAATAAAATAAATAAAATAAACTAAAAATTAAAATAAACTTTAGAATAAAAACCTAAATAAAATAAAACTAAACATAAAATAAAATAAAATAAACCTAAAATAAAATAAAAAGAACTAAATAAAAATCTAAACCTATAAAATAAACCTAAAAAAATAAATAAAACTAAAATCTAAACCCTAAACTAAAAAACCTAAAAAGAAATAAAATAAATATAAATAAATAAAAACAAATAAACAACTATAAAATAAAGTAAACTAAAATAAATAAAACCTAAACTAAATAAACTAAATATAATAAAATAAACTAAAAAATAAAACTAAACCTAAACTAAAAATTAAAACTTAAAAATAAACCTATAATAAAACCTAAAACATAAACCAAAATAAAATGAAAATCAAAACATAAACCTAAAAATAAAAATAAAACATAAACCTAATAAAATAAAAAAATAAAAAAACTCAACTAAAAAAAATAAACCTAAACCTAAAAAATATACTAAAATAAAAAACTTAAAATAAATGAACTAAACTGAATAAATAAAATAAAATAAATATAAATAAAGAATAAAGTAAACTAACATAAAAGACCTTAATATACTAAATAAACCTATCTAGGTTACTTAATTTTAAAAAAAAACTATAAACCCTAAATCCTACACCCTAAAACCTAAAACCTAAACCATAAACCCTAAACCTACAACTTAAACCCTAAATTGTAAACCTTAATCCTAAACCCTAAACCCTAAATCCTAAATCCTAAACCTAAACATAAAGTAACAAAATAAATTAAAACATAAACCTAAACCTTAAAACCTAATAAACCTAAACCTAAACCTAAACCCTAGGAATGGCGTAACCTTAATGGGTGAACATCACCATCAACCTCCATCTAGATCTGTGGAGGTGAAAGCGAGGCGGTGGTTCCGATAAGGGGAGGAGGGGATCTGAGGTGCTAGTGGATATTGAGGTGGTGGGGGAGAGGTGGTTATGGAGGTGGGAGGAGTGTCGGAGGTTACAACCGTGGTGGTGGCGGAGGGAGAGATTGGGGATATGATGGTGGATCTCTCTACTTGAGAGGTTAGGGTGGTTTTGATGGGATCTGGAGAAACTGAAGAATGGTTGATCCAATCTACTACTTATGGAACTATGTCTTTACATTAGAGATGATTCTAATTATTTAGGGTTTTTTTTTGCAATTTGCATGCTCATTTTTGATCCATGTCATCACTTTTTTCTTAGAAAACTTGGTGGAGGAAATCGAAAAAAATAAATGTTGAATCTAAATTTGTTCTCTGTTAAAAAAAACCCTAGGCCCTAAACCCTAAACCCTAACCCTAAAACCTAAACCCAAAATCCTAAACCTTAAACCCCAAACCCTAAACACTAAACCCTAAACCCTAAACCCTAAACCCTAAATCCCAAACCCTAAACCTTAAACCCTAAAACCTAAAACCTAAAAAGCTAAAAATCTAAACCTAAACTAAATAAAACCTAAAAATAAAATAAATAAATAAAACTATTATGCTTTTATTGAAAATTCTATAAGCTCAACTAGAAAGAAAGTATCCTAAGAAAATACCATCATCTGATTTGTAATCAAACTTATCTAAATGCTCTTTTCCATTATTCAAAATAAAACATTTACATCCAAATACATGAAAGTGTTCAATCTTAGGGTGTCTTCTTCAAAATTGGTCTAAAATAGATCCTATTCATCACATAACATGCAGTATTTATTACTTCTGCCCAAAAAATATTTTTGCAATTTATACTCATCAAGCATAGATCTACTTAATTTAATTAATATTCTACTTTTTCTCCCTACTACTCCATTTTGTTGGGGAGTTCTAGGTGCAAAAAAATTATGTATAATCCCATGTTCATCACAATAATCCTCAAATAATTTATTTTCAAATTTGTCACCATGATCAGTTTGAACCCTATTAATCAAAAGGACTTGTTCTCTTTGAATATATTTATAAAACTTTCTAAACTCAACAAAAGCATCATTCTTTCAAGCTACAAACAAAACCCAAGTATATCTTGAGAAATCATCAACAATCATAAAACCATAATTTTTTCCACCTAAGCTAGTGGTGCTAATTAGACCAAATAAATCCATGTGCAACAATTCTAGAGGTTTAGAAGTAGAAACAAATTTTTTTCTTGTAAATGAGGTTCTACAATGCTTTCCATAAATACATGCATCACAAACATGGTTTGAATGAAAATTTAATTCAGGCAATCCAACTACTAAATCAAGTTTAGCAATTTTATTGAGTGTGTTGTTAATATGACATAGTCTCCTTTGCCATAACCATATATCATCATGAGTGCTTTTAAAATAAAGTAAATTCAAATTCACATAATGAAAGCTATCTAAATCAATGACATAAATATTTTTATGTCTTTGTCCTACTAACAAAACATTTTTAATATTTTTATAATACAATATGATGCATGAAATACTACATTCAAACCTTTATCACATAATTGACTTATAGAAATTAAATTATGTTTTAATGCTTCTAGTAGAAAAACTTTATCTAAAGTAATAGAATTCTTACAAATATATCCAATGCCATTGATCTTTCCTTTTGCATTATCTCCATATGTAACAAATCCTCCATCAGTTGATTTTAAAGTTGTGAATTTATCATTATCTCCCATGTCTTGAACATCCACGTCCAAGTACATGCCTTCTTTGATTTTTCTTTGAAGGCATTCCTACAAAAGAAAATCACATGTTAACTTTTCGAACCCAAACATGTTTGGGTCCACATTCTAAATTTGAAGCAAGATATCTTGCATGTGTGGTTTGTGTAGTGCTTGTACCTTTTGGTACCAATACATAAGATGATTGCTTAGTGTTTTCTAATTTACGTGCATAGCAATCAAATGAAATATGCCCTTTCTATCATAATAGTTGCACCAAACATTAGTGTTTGCATATAGCACAATAATTATAAGATATATGAGTGGGATGTGTATGATGCAAATAATTTTTTTTACTAAATGTTTTACTTGATGAATCATTATAATGAACTTGTGATTTCAAACATAATTCTAATTTACTTTTAATAAGATATTCTCTCTTTCAAGTTTACATACAAGGAACAAATATTTTTACTTTTTAAATTATCACATACATTTTTTAAATTACAAAAATGCATATCTAAATTTTTATGTTCTTTTTCTAAGGTTTTGTATTTTTTAAATTTTTTTATATGAAATAACTAAATTATTAAAAGCATTATATAATTCATCATAAGATATATCATTACATACCTCCTGAGAATCTAAGTCAGATTCTCCATTTTCCATATGACATATGTTGACCTCTTCATCGGATGAGCAAGTACTTGATTCATTTGAATGGATTGGCCCATAAAGCCTTCTTCTTCTTCTTGGGGTACTTTTCTCCTTCATTTTTCTTCTATCCACATCAATCTCATTCTTCTTTGATTCAACAAGTTTTGGACAATCACCTCTTATGTGTCTAGGGTTTTTACAATGGTAGCAAATGATCCCTTCACCTGCAAGAAATTTCTTAGTTTGAAATTTCTAATTTTTAGATTTTTTATACCTTTGATTCTTCTTCCTTAGCATGTTCCAAGCCTTTTGGATAGAATGACCACCTCATCACTATCACCATCCAAGCTTAAGGTGTTATATTCATCACTATCATTAACTTGTAATGTAATGGCTTTTCCCTTATCCTTCTCCCTTTTGGCTAAGTTATCCATCTTATCCCTTTGAGTAATAACCTATCCATCAAAACTAAACCTAAACCTAAAATGATAACTAAAAATAAATAAATCTAAAATAAATAAACTAAACTAAATAAAATAAAAAAGTAAACCTATAAAAAATAGAAAATAAAATAAACAAAATAAAATAAAATAAATAAAAATAAAGTAGATAAACTTAATAAACTTAAACCTACTGGTTTACTTAATTAAAATAAGAAAACATTAAACACTAAATCCTAAACCATAAACCTACACTAAATGCTCCCACCACTAACCCTCCTATCCAAACATAAATCCAAAACCTAACACTAAACACTAAATCTAAACCACACCACCCTAAACCTAAATCTCACTCCCAAACCCTAAACCCTAAACTATCATCCTAGACCCTAAACCCTCCAACCTAACCCCACTTTTGCCTAAACAACCCTAAACCCTAAACCCTCCAACCACCCACCCTGACCTAACCTCCCTCTACCACAAACCATAAACTCTAAACTTTAAACTAACCCTAAACCCTAAACCCTTTCTTTTTCTTTTTATTTTTATTTTTATTTTATTTTTAAACTTTGGCCAAGTACTCGATAATAGACTTGTTGATTTTGAGGGAATAAGTAAGCTGCATCCTCATATATGCTGACCTTGTGAATTGTAAATGGCTTAAGATCTCCTCGATCAGTAGATGATCCCATCTCTCACAAACTTCATACATGTAGAGAGGATGGAATTATATTATTCTTATGTATCCATGTTCTCCCAAGCAAGCATTGAAAGATGTATTTGAGTCTATAATGTCAAACTTGGCTTCGGTCTTCCAATCATCTATCTCCAAGGGCAACACTATAGAGCCTAAGGCCTGTTGACCTCACATTTAGAGTGCGGATTCAATCTTCCCATCTTAGACTTAGGAGCCTTCTAGACACTAAGAATTCCCTAATCATAAGACAATTCTAATAATTAGGTAAACACTTAACCTAAGCCTAAAGACTTAGACGGGTTAACAATAGGATTTGGTTATGCCTCAGAGATTAGGACAATCCACTACCCTACAACCCAAATTCAATCCATGTTCACCTTCTAAAACCAAACATCAAGTTCAATTCAAACATCAAATTAATATCCAAATCCAAACCCAAATTCCAAAACTAAATGATTGAAGCCCATGATCAAATCCAAACTTGAAAACCTTCCTAAGCCATATGACCTATTCCGTGGACTTAGCCAAATCTTAATCCAAATCAATCCAAAATCAATTGATTTTCTCATAATCAATTTATGTTTTCAATCATCTTTTTAAATATAAATCAAATCTACATTCAAATGATCAAAACTAAATCAAACTAAATCAAATTAAATCAAAACCCTTCCTAAGCCCTATGACCTATCCCATGGACTTAGCCAAATATTAATCCAAGTCATGTCAAACTTAATTAATTTTATCACAAATCAATCATATTTTCATTCATCTTCACAAAGTTAAATGAAATATACATTTAAATCATCAAAACTAAACCAAATCAAATAAAAATTCAAACATAAGCCACATGACCCAACTCCATGGACATAGCCAAATTCCTTCATTCCAAAACCCAAATTCAATTTATTTTCTCATGAATCAATAATACCTTCAATCATATTCACAAATATAAATGAAATCTACAATCATCAAGCCAAACAAAAATCAACCCATGTCAAACCCAACTTAACCCTTTTGACTTGAAATGCTCAAATGAAGCAAAAACCATTTGAACCCAAGCCAATTGCAATTGAATTTATATATCAATCCCAAATTCATATATAAACTCAACTAAATCAAACTCAATGAAAAATTCAGCTAACTAAACCAAATTGGTCCACTTGATCCAAAGTGGAAAATTTAACCTATTTGAGCCAAGTTATAATCCTACCTAAATTGGATTGAATCAAGCGATTAAAACCATCCATTATGATTGTTGTTCACCCTAGGTTGATCAATTATCACAAATTGTGTCAAACCAAGTCAACTTGGTCATTTGACCAAGTCAATCCCTTAACCCATATGAACACTAGCCAATTGTATAACATCCAAACCCTTAAAACCAAAGATTCATACCAAATCAAAATTAATATTTGAATATGACTTAACCTTCAATTGTGTCAAACAAAATCCAATTGGCCCTCTTGATCCAAGTTGACCCAAATTGACCTGAAGGAACAAATTGTGTCAAATCAAAATATAAACCAAATTGATTGTAATGGCTCAAGTTCATTCCAAATTGATTGTTGAACTTGACTAAAACCATGATTGGACCTAATTGAACCCAATTAACCTACTTAGCCTAAATTGACCTAAAGGTTCAAGTTAGCCTAAATCAAAATAAAATCCAAATTAATTGAAACCAAAGCTTACAATCATCATTGGTCAATTAAACCCAAACCAACACCCAAGCCAATTTGGCCAATTTTGTCAAATTGGTCAACTTAACCATTTGATCCAAATGAATTCAAATGAGCCAAAATCAAATCTAAGTCAAACCAAACCAATTGAACCAAAACATCTTGAATAATCATATGAACTTGGCTACCTTGGTTTGACCCAATTTGACCAATTGGTCAACTTGACCCAACCTAACCTAATTTGACCTAAATGAGTCAAATTAAGCCAAACCTAACTAAACTAACTCCATTTCACTTGAAATTTGGGCTAAACTACTTTTTGCTCATTTCAAATCTGTCCAAATCAAATCCAATGCCAAATGATCATTCTACCCTTGGCTCAAGGGCATCACATGAGACAAATCTCCTATGTGAGTAGTCATTTCCATTCCTTGGCCACTTGGTACTCTCCCAATTGTCCACCTAGCTAGGACCTGCTCAACCTGACTAAGGGGTTGTTGGGTTGGATATGACCCATTGGAGGTGAAATCACCTCATCCTCCCCATTGGATTATTTGAAACCCATAGGACACCCATGATTCTTTCTTGGCAGCCACCTCCACACCTTCAACTAACCAAGCTGAGCAAACTAAACTCCTACCTGCGACCCACGACTCCCAGAGATGGCTGAACAACCACTAGAAGCCAAACTTGATCCCACTATCCGATCAAGATGAAGGGGGTATACACCCCCTCGTTTCAATTCAAACACACATAAAAATCATTCTTCAAAGCCCTAGCTACCCAAGATAAGCTGCTAGAGCCATTCCCTAAGCTCCCAAGCTCATTCCTCGATCAGAAAATGCCATTCTCATCTGTCCCAAAATAGGACACTCTCATTTTTGACTTAACTTTCCCATTTCTCCATAAAACTCAAATTAACTTTGCACGTACCTTCCCTAGGCATCGTTGAGCAAGAACAAATCATCTCCTAAGCTTCCCGAGCACCGGAGGTGGGATGTAAGTCAAAGTCTTGCTCCAAATCATCGATTCATGTACTTCTGAGTGAACGTCAAGGAATTGATCCAATTGTTTCTCAATAGGGCTTCATCTCCACTAGATGAAGCATCATCAATCATTTGAGCCACCAGTCTTGAGCTCCGATAAGGTATGGTTACAAAACTAATCCTTAGACAAAATTGGGTTGGAGCTTTTTGAAGAAAACTCCCATCTCATGTGATCTTGACCGTTGGATCCCCTTCGATCGATGTCGTGAATGTGTGAGATCCTTTTAGAGTTGATCCTTACTTGGGTAAGCTCGGATCAAGTGAGCAATGCTGGATGGACTTCATTCTCCCTTACTTGCGTGATGTTAGATCACGCACCATCCATTCTATGCAATCGGAATGGACGACCATGATTAGATTACTAATAATCCCATTTAAGCTATGGGATAAATCGTAGCCATTTGATCTCGGTCGGACGATGAGATGAAAGCGCATTCATTCGCCTTGATGAGTGGGTAAGTTTTAAGTAGCAATCCACACATGGAAAGTGTGTGTCACATCGGTAGCACATGGCTCCAATATGATTAGGCTTTAATTAGGCTTAATTAATCCTTAATAATGGATAAAACTTCTAAAAACATAGAAAATCATACCAAAGTCAAAAAATGCAAATAAATACTAATTTTAATGGTATTTCATAGGAGAATTAATTAAAATTTATCTTAATTAATTTTAAATAGTAATTAATGTTTAACTACAAAATTAATTAGCTTAATTACTCCTTAATTACTTGAGCAATTAATCCCAAAAATTTGTGGGCTAATTTAATGGGATGACCTATGCCTCCCATGATTTTCTTGGGATTTATTGCTCACTTAGTTAGGAAAATTGACTAATTAAACCATAACTACTCTTTTAAGTTAATTAATGCTTAATTAATCCCATGAATAGTAACAAATTAGTTAATTAAGTTTATTAATCATTGTTCAACAGTAAGTTAACAAAGGAATAGGGTTTGGCCCACTTCCCTAAGTTCATTTCATGCTTTTTTAAAATGAAATTAATTAAGATTTAACTAATTAATTAAATCACTTAATCAAATTGAAATCAACATCGGACCTTAATTAATTAAATCATGGGGTAGATCTTTATGTGTTTTATAACCTAAAAGAGTTTAATGAAATTATGGTTAGTCCACATGTGTGGGAAAACCATAAGAGTAATTAATTAAGTCCCTTAATTAATTATTAATCATGAGCCAATTGCATTAGGCCCCTTTTATTTCCTAAGATCATTACAAGTTTATTTTTCATGCATATCATGTTGGCTCATACTTAGTTAATTACTTTAAGGTGACATAGTAAGGGTAATTAATTCATCTAATTAAGGGTTCAACTTAATTAACCCATAAAAAGCAACTTAATAACATTTTCTTAAATTAAATCAAATAACTATAGTGGGAATGGGTTTAAAAAGTAAGTGATGATTTCTCTTCTCCTCTTTAAATCAAATCAAATCCAAAACTTAATTGATAAAGTATCTTTGGTTTGCTTTAAATAATCTTATTTGATTTGATCATCCTTAACCTAAAACAAACCCTAAAATAAATCCTAAACTAACCCTAAAAAACCTAAACCTTAAATCCTAAAAACCTAAAACCTAAAACCTAAACCTAAATTAAATAAAATGTAAAAAAACCTAAACCTTAATTAAATAAATAAATAAAATAGAATAAAACTTAAACTTAAGCTAAACCTAAACCTAAACTTAAACTAAACTTAGAATAAAATAAAAATAAAACTAAACAAAATAAATTAAATAAAACCTAAACTAATAAAGAAAATAAACCTAAAATAAAAACCTAAATAAAATAAAACTAAACATAAAATAAAAAAACCTAAAATAAAATAAAATAAAATAAAATTAGAAAAACAAACCTTTAAAATAAAATAAAACACTAAAATAAATAAAAAATAAAACCTAAATCTTATCTAAAAAACCTAAACCTAAAATAAACAAAATAAAAAAACCTAAACATAAACTAAAATAAATAAAACCTAAACCACTAAACCTTAAATAAATAAAATAAATAAAATAAAACTAAACATAAAAAAATAATACCTAAAATAAATAAATAAAATAAAACTAACTTAAAATAAAACCTACACATAAATAAAATAAAATAAACTAAACCTAAAAATAAAATAAACTAAACTAAGAAATAAACATAAACTTAAACGAAACTAAAATAAATTCCTAATATAAATAATAAAATAAATAAACTAAACAAAATAAAATAAAAATAAACATAAATTGATAAAATAAACTAAAATAAATAAATAAATAAACCTAAACATACTTGGTTTACTTAATTAAAAAAAAACTAAACCAGATCACACCCACCACACTAAACTAAACTCAAAACCCAACCACTATGACTCCACAACTACCTAAACTACCTAAACCCTAAACCCTACTCTAAACCCTAAACTCTAACCCTAATTAAAATACCACTCCACACTAACTCTAACCTGACCCCACTCCAAACCTAATCCCAAGCATCCCAAATGAACTAACCCTGAATCTAACCTAAATCCACAACCCTAAACTATTCTAAACCACTGATCACTTAACCTTCTTTTCTATTCTAAACTAAAGCTCTAAATCCATGCTATTCTCCCTAAACTCCTAACCATCCCACCACACCTAGTCAACTCCTAAAAACATAAAACTAAACCTAAACTAAATAAAACCTAAAATAAGATAATTAAAAAAAACTTAAACCTAAATAAAATAATAAAAATGAAATAAAGTAAAACATAAACCTAAACCTTAAAATGAAAGAAAATAAAAATAAAATAAAAAATAAAATAAAACTAAACTAAAAAAAAAATAAATAAAAATTTAGAATAAAACCTAAATAAAATAAAACTAAACATAAAATAAAAAATAAAATAAACCTAAAATAAAATAAAAAAGAACTAAATAAAATCTAAACCTATAAAATAAACCTAAAAATAAATAAAAAATAAAATCTAAACCCTAAACTAAAAAAACCCTAAAACTAAAATAAATATAAAATCAACAAAATAAAATAAACCTAAACCTAAACTAAAATAAATAAAACCTAAACCTAAACTAAATAAAATAAAATAAACTAAAACCTAAACCTAAACTAAAATTAAAACTTAAAATAAACCTATAATAAAACCTAAAACCTAAACCTTAAAACAATAAAATAAAAATCAAAACATAAACCTAAAAATAAAAAATAAAACATAACCTAAAAAATAAAATATAAATAAAACTCTACTAAAAAATAAACCTAAACCTAAAAAATATAATAAATTAAAAAACCTAAAATAAATAAACTAAACTAAATAAAAATAAAAACTAAACCTAAATATAAATTAAAAATAAAGTAAACTAACATAAAAAAAAACTTAACTTACTAAATAAACCTAAAACCTAGGTTTACTTAATTTAAAAAAAACCTTAAACCCTAAATTAAACCCTAAACCCCATAAACCTAAACCTAAAACCTAAACCTTAAACCAAACCCTAACCCTAAACCCTAAACCCTAAACCCAAAATCCTAAACCTAAACCTAAAGTAACAAAATAAATTGAATAATAAACCTAAACCATAAAACCTAATAAACCTAAACCCTAAGAATGGGCAGAACCTTAATGGTAAGAACATCACCATCAACCAGCCTCAGTCTAGATCTAGCGATGGAGGTTAAGGCGGAGGCTGTGTTACCGTGGTGGTGGGGGGATGGAGGTGCTAGTGGATATGGAGGTGGTGGTGAGCGTTTGGATGGATCGGGAGGACCTGGAGATTACAACCGTGGTGGTGAGGGAGAGATCGGGGTTATGATGGTGGGTTTCTCTACTTGAGAGGTTGGGATGGTTTTGATGGGAAATGGAGAAACTGAAGAATGGCTGATCCGATCTACTGCTATATGCGTGCTCATTTTTGATCCATGTCTTCACTTTTGTCTCAGAAAACTTGGTGGGTTACTTGGTTTTTGAAATAAAAAAAAATGTTGAATCTGAATTTGTTCTCTGTTAAATAAAACCCTAAGCCCTAAACCCTATAAACTCTAAACCCTAAACCCTAAAACCTAAACACAAAATCCTAAAACCTGACCCCAAACCCTAAAACCCCTAAACCCTAAACCCTAAACCATAAATCTTAAACCTAAACCTTAAAGTAACCCTAAACCTTAAACCCTAAAAAGCTAAAAATCTAAGCATAAACTAAATAAAACCTAAAAATAAAATAAATAAGAAAAATTAATTTTCTTTTATTGAAAACTCTATAAGCTCTACTAGAAAAAGTGTATCCTAAGAAAATGCCATCATCTGATTTGTAATCAAACTTTCCTAAATGCTCTTTTCCATTATTCAAAATAAAACATTTACATCCAAATACATGAAAGTGTTCAATCTTAGGGTTCTTTCCAAAAAAAAAAACTCATAGGGTGTCTTCTTCAAAATTGGTCTAAAATAGATCCTATTCATCACATAACATGCAATATTAATTGCTTCTGGCCAAAAATTATTTTTGCAATTTATACTCATCAAGCACAGATCTACTTAATTCAATTAATTTTCTACTTTTTCTCTCTACTACTCCATTTTGTTGGTGAGTTCTAGGAGTAAAAAAATTATGTCTAATCCAATGTTCATCATAATAATCCTCAAATAATTATTTTTCAGATTTATCACCATGATCAGTTTGAGCCCTATTAATCAAAAGGCCTTGTTCTCTTTGAATATATTTAGAAAACTTCCTAAACTCAACAAAAGCATCATCCTTGCAAGTTACAAACAAAACCCAAGTATGTCAGGAGAAATTATCAATAATCCCAAAACCATAATTTTTTTCACCAAAGCTAGTGGTGCTAATTGGACTAAATAAATCCATGTGCAACAATTCTAGAGGTCTAGAAGTAGAAACAATATTTTTACTTGTAAATGAGCTTCTAGAATGCTTTCCATGAATACATGCATCACAAACATAGTTTGAATGAAAATTTAATTTAGGTAATCCAACTACTAAATCAAGTTTAGCAATTTTATTGAGTGTGTGCATGTTTATATGATATAGTCTCCTTTGCCATAGCCATATATCATCATGAGTGCTTTTAAAAAAAAGTAAATTCAAATTCACATAATGAAAGCTATCTAAATCAATGACATAAATATTTTTATGTCTTTGCCCTACTAACAAAACATTTTCATTATTTTTTATAATACAATATGATGCATGAAATACTACATTCAAACCTTTATCACATAATTTACTAATAGAAATTATTTTTGTTTTAATCCTTCTACTAGACAAACTTTATCTAAAGTGATAGAATTCCTACAAATATAACCAATGCCAATGATCTTTCCTTTTGCATTATCTCCATATGTAACAAATCCTCCATCACTTGATTCTAAAGTTGTGAATTATCTCTTTGTCTCCCATCATATGTCTTCAACATCCAAGTACCACATGCCTTCTTTGATTTTGCTTTGAAGGAATTCCTACAAAAGAAAATCACATGTTCGCTTTTGGAACCCAAACATGTTTGGGTCCACATTCTAAATTTGAAGTAAGATATCTTGCATGTGTGGTTTATGCAGTGCTTGTACCTTTTGGTACTGATACATAAGTTGATTGCTTAGTGTTTTCTAATTTATGTGCATAGCAATCAAATGAAATATGCCCTTTTCTATCATAATAGTTGCACCAAACATTAGTGTTTGCATATGGCTTATCACAATAATTATAAGATATATGAGTGGGATGTGTATGATGCAAATAATTTTTATTAAATGTTTTCTTGATGAAGCATTATAATGAACTTGTGGTTTCAAACATAATTCTAATCTTGCTTTTAATAAGATATTCTCTCTTTCAAGTTTACGTACAAGGAACAAATATTTTTACTTTTTAAATTATCACATACATTTTTTAAATCACAAAAATGCATATCTAAATTTTTATGTTCTTTTCTAAGGTTTTGTATTTTTTTAATCTTTTATATTAAATAACTAAATTATTAAAAGCTTATCTAATTCATCATAAGATATATCATTACATACCTCTTGAGAATCTAAGTCAGATTCTCCATTTTCCATAAGACATATGTTGACCTCTTCATCGGATGAGCAAGTACTTGATTCATTTGAATCTGGATTAGCCCATAAAGCCTTCTTCTTATATTTGTGTTACTTTTTCTCCTTCATATTTTTTCTTCTATCCACATTAATTTCTTTCTTCTATGATTTAGCAAGTTTTGGACAATCACCTCTTATGTGTCTAGGGTCTTTACAATGGTAGCAAATGATCCCTTCACCTGTAAGAAATTTCTTAGTTTGAAATTTATAGTTTTTAGATTTTTTTTATACCTTTGATTCTTCTTCCTTAGCAAGTTCCCAAGCCTTTTGGATAGAATGAACACCTTATCACTATCACCATATGAGCTTAAGGTGTTATGTTCACTATCATCAACTTGTAATGTAATGGCTTTTCCTTTCTCCTTCTCCCTTTTGGCTGAGTTATCCATCTTATCCCTTTGAGCAATAACCTATTCATGTGCTATCAAAGAACCCAAAAGCTGATCAAGTGGATAAGTAGATAAATCTTTAGCTTCACTAATAGCTGTTACTTTAGCTTCCCATTCTTTTGGAAGACATCTAAGAATCTTATAGACTAAGTCTTGATTCTTAAATATTTTTCCAAAAGAATGCAATGTGTTAATTATTTTCATGAATCTAGTATACATATCAGAAATAGATTCAGAAGGAGACATATGAAATAACTCATATTCATGAATAAGTCTATTTATGTGAGCATCTCTAACTTCACTAGTTCCTTCATAAGTTAAATTCACAACTTTAGAATTGGGCGATGGGGTGTGAATTGGGAGATATTAAAAATTTTAAAAGTTAAATCTTAAATTTTAAGTTTTAGTAGAAAATTAATTTTTGAATTTATAATGACACAAAAAATTTTAATGCTACAAAAATAAAAGTACAGGAAAGTAAAGAGAGAGAATAGGAACATAATTTTTACGTGGTTTGGCCAAACCCCAAAACTAGCCTACGTCCACCCCTAGCCACCCTAGCTAGGAATCCACTAAATGCAAAATTGCTTACAAATAGTTCTCTCCTATAATGGGGTGAGTATAACCCCTACAATAATATGTACTCTCCTACAAAGGGGTGAGTACAACCCTAATATAAATTTTACAGTATGCAAATAAAAATACAAAATAATAAATTTTGATAAAATATATCTCTCACAAATATACCAAGCTATCCAATTCAAAAAGTGATCTCAAAACTTATAAATGATTACTTTACAACTTAAAAATTTGGCAAGATAAAATGCTCACTTAATATTGATAAGAAATAATAAAATAAATATCTTAAAGTGATCTTACTAAGATGTTTATGTTATTACAATTTGTAGACTAATATAAAAATGATTTCAAAATAAATTCATAATATTCTTTTGCACAAGAAATAAATTTCAGCAAAGAATAATTTATTTTATTTTAACCAAAAGATGCTTTCAATTAATGCAAATGATCATAAAATACTTAAATAAAATTAGTATATGATAGATCTAAGTAGGCTAGTAAGCTTTTAATTAAAAGAGAGATCTAACAAGTATGAAAATAATTTCAGCATAATAAATTAATTAATTTAAAATGCTTAAAATAAACTTCTAAAATAGATTTAAGAATAAATGATCTTTCTAATAAGACTAATGAAGAAATATTTCAAGAAATCAAAAGAAATTTGTAGGAAGATAAAAATTTCAACCAGTTGAAATAAATCCTACAAACTATCACAAGAGTTTTTCACAAAAAAATGATTGAAGAAACTTTGATGTGAAAAACTTAGACTTTGATGTCCAAAGACTAATCCACCAAAAGTATAAATTGGAAAGAATAAATAGATGGTGAAAATAGTATGAATAACTAAAAAGGATTAAGATCAAGAAAACAAACTCAAGTAATTTGAGAAAGCTTGCTTAGTTGAAGATGTTGAAGCTTCCAAACCAAGGATTTGATCTTGCAATATTTGGAGAACACTTGGAAGGAAAATCTAGGAAATTTTCTCTCTTAGATTTGCTGGAGGGATTTTGAATTTGAATGAGGAATGCTTTCTTGAAGAGAATGAGGGCTATTTATAAGCAAGAAGATCATTTTGAATTATTTCAAAAAAATATTATTCTAACATCAATTTATCATATAATAATTTAATATTCAATAAAAATATAATTTATTTTAAATAAATATTAAATTTAAACAACCAAAATTCGGCTATTCACATGGGCAAGTCGAAAATAATCAAATATGGCTTCAATGCATATAGAATGCAATCATTATTAAAATCATCTAATGTTTGAAAAGTCATATTAGATTCAATTTTAATCAAACGTGGGTCATGTAACCTATCAAATTAAAGAAAAAAAATCCAAGGAATCTGTTGGAGATGAAATTAGATATAAATTCCTTGATTATAAGATGACTTTGGCTAAAATACAACATTCCACATATTTTTGTTAATTTTGAAACATGATATTTAAATATTATGATATAATTTATATATAATCATACATATGTTAGTTATCATATAACCTTAAAATTAAATTAAAAATTTTAATTATATTAAATATATAAACTAATTACACTTAATAGTCATAATTTATTATCATTTATTATTTTGACAATTCAAATGCTATGTATGAAACATATAATTGAATGTTAATTAGATAGAGATTTATATAATTTAACCTCATTATCATTATTTAAAATAAAAAATAATAATATGTTAAGTTGTGAGCAAATTGATTCATGTCAATGAACTCATATGAATTTTTAAGATAGTTATAAATGCATATAACCTAAAATATTGTATCTTGAGCTTCACATAATCCATTTTGATCAATATTTCATTCTTCTATTCTTGTAATTTCCTCAAACATATTATGAGATGTATTGGATATGCATAGCAATTAATATATCTAAAACACATAAAACATACATTAGAACATCCAAGCATTTGTTTGTTATCATCAAAATTGATCGAACAACATGAGGCTCATTAAGCCAACTGGAGGTGGCGCATCTGAGTGGAGGATCCGGAGGTGCATGGATATGGAGGGTACTGAAAGCAGTGGTGGTATGGAGGCGAGAAGTGAGGTTACCCGTCGCAGGGGAGAGATCGGGGATATGGATCATGCTACTGAGAGGCGGGGTAGTTCGATAGAACTAGGGAAATTGAAGAACTCGATCCAATCTACTTATGGAATTGTATCTTTACAAGAGACTTGGATATATAGGTTTTGATTTGCTCTATGCGTGCTCATTTTTTATCTATGTCATCATGTGTGTCTTAGAAAACTTAATGTGCTACTTGGTTGATGAAAGCGAAAAGAAGAAATATTGAATATTAATTTGTTCTCTGTTAGAAAAAAAAACTAAACCTAAATAAAATAAAAACTTAAAACTAAAATAAACCTAAAAATAAATAAAAAATAAACCCTAAACTAAAAAAAAACCTATACCTAAAATAAACAAAATAAAAAAAACATAAACTTAAATTAAAATAAACTAAACAAAAATAAATAAAACTAAACCCAAAACTAAATAAAATAAAATAAACTAAAATAAACCTAAACTTAAACCAAAAAAAAAACCTAAAAAACTAAAATAAAAAACCTAAAACCTAAACCTAAAAAAATAAAATAAAAACCTAAACATATACCTAAAAATAAAAAATAAAACCTTAACCTAAAGAATAAAAAAAAATAAAACTAAACTAAAAACTAAACATAAACCTAAACCTAAACCTAGAAAATAAACTAAAATAAAAAAACCTAAAATAAATAAATAAATTAAATTAAATAAAAATATAAAATATAAAATAAAATAAAATAAATAAATGAAATAAACCTAAAACTATTGGTTTACTTAATTTAAAAAGAAAACACTTAAACACTAAACCCTAAACCGTAAACCTTAAATCCTAAACCCTAAACCCTAAACCCTACGCAGTTTACTAATAAAAAAATAAAAATAAAAAATAAAAAATAAAATAACCCCTAACCTTAAACCCTAAAACAAACCCTAAACCCTAAACCCTAAACCCTAAACCCAAAAACCTTAAACCCAAAACCTAAAATGCTAAAACCTAAACCTAAACTAAATAAAGCCTAAAATAAAAATAAATAAAACATAAACCCAAATAAAATAATAAAAATAAATAAAATAAAACCTAAACTAAAATAAATAAACCAAACCTAAACCTAAAAAGAAATAAAATAAAATGAAAACTAAAATAAATAAAATAAAATAAATCCATAAAATAAACTAAAAAAATAAAATAATAAATAAAAAAAATAGAAAACCTAAATAAAATAAAAAACTAAATGTAAAATAAAATAAAATAAACCTAAAATAAAATAAAATAATAACTAAATAAAACTAAACCAAAAACAAACCTAAAAATTAATAAAAAATACAACCTAAACCCTAAACTTAAAAAAACATAAACCTAAAATAAACAAAATAAAATAAACATAAACATAAACTAAAATAAACTACTTAAAATAAATAATACCCAAAACCTAAACCAAAAATAAACTAAACCTAAACCCTAAACTAAATAAAATAAAACAAATAAAAAATAACCTAAACTAAAAAAAACTTAAAATAAACCTAAAATAAAAAACCTAAACTTAAACCTAAAATAAATTAAAATAAACCAAACCTAAAATAAAAAATAAAACCTAAACTAAAAAAATAAAATAAAAATAAAACTAACAAAAATAAACACAATCCTACCTAAACCTAAAAATAAACTAAAAATAGAAAATTAATAAAATAAATATAAATAAATAAAATAAAACTAAACTAAAAAAACCTCCTAAACTAAATAAATTTAAACTTAAACCTAACCTAAAACCTCCTAAAACTATAAAATTTTAAACTTAAAACTAAATTAACTAAAACCTAAACTAAATTTAAACAAAATTTAAAATTAATTTAAATTTAAACATAAACCTAAATCTAAACTTTTAAACTATAAATTTAAATTAAAAATAAAATAATAAAAAATAAAAAAATAAAAAAACCTAACCTTAACCCCTAAAATGAACCCTAAACCTTAAACCCTAAACCCAAAATCCTAAACCCTATACCCTAAATAAAACCTAAACCAAACTAAATAAAGCCTAAAATAAAATAAATAAATAAAACATAAACCAAAATAAAATAATAAAAAAAATATAATAAAAACCTAAACTAAAACCTAAACCTAAAAAGAAAATAAAATAAAGAATGAAAAATAAACTAAAATTAAATAAATAAAACCCTAAAATGAACTAAAAATAAAATAAATAAAAAATAGAAAACCTAAATAAAATAAAAACTAAATGTAAAATAAAATAAAATAAACCTAAAATAAAATAAAAAAATAACTAAATGAAACCAAACTAAAAAAATAAACCTAAAAATTAAACATAATAAAATAAAACTAAACCTAAACTAAAATAAATAATACCCAAACCTAAACAAAAAATAAACAAAACCTAAACCCTAAACTAGATAAAATAAAACAAACTAAAAATAAACCTAAACCTAAACTATAAAAAAACCATAAAATAAACTTAAAATAAAAACCTAAAATCTAAACCTAGAAAATAAATTAAAACCTAAACCAAACCTAACTTAAAAAATAATAATAAAATAATAAAAAATAAATAATAAAACCTAAAATAAACTAAAATAAAACCTAAACTAAAATAAATAAACATAAAATAAATAAAATAAACTAAATAAACCTAAAATACTAAACCTAAAGAGAAACCCAAATCTAAACCTAAACCTAAACCTAAAATAACTAAACCCTAAACCCTAAACTAAACCTAAAACTATAAACATATACTAAACCTAAAGAAAACCCTAAACCTAAACTAACTAAACCTAAACCTAAACCCAAGCTAAAACCCACCCTAAACCCTAAACCCTAATCCTAAACTAATAAATAAAACCTTAAACCCTAAAATAAAACCTAAACTATAAACTACTAACCTAAAAAAACCTAAACTAAAAAAACTAAACTAAAAACCTAAACTAAATAAATAAACTAAACCAAATAACTTAAACTAAACCTAAACTCTAAAACTATAACCTAAACTTAAACTTAACCCTAAACTAACTTAAACTCTAAACTTAAACTCCTAAACCCTAAACCCTAAACTATAAACTTAAACTCCCCTAACTTACTAAACTAAAACTTAAACCTAAACAACTCTAAACTCCTAAACTTAAACCCTAAACCCTAAACCCTAAATTTAAACCCTAAACTAAATCATAATTAAATTAAC
Source organism: Cymbidium sinense (assembly GCA_021442155.1). Lineage (NCBI taxonomy): Eukaryota > Viridiplantae > Streptophyta > Magnoliopsida > Asparagales > Orchidaceae > Cymbidium > Cymbidium sinense. The sequence continues at coordinate 198,936,293 of CM038216.1, forward strand.
CCTAATTAAACCTAAACCTAAACCTAAACTTCAACCTAAACCTAAAACTCTAAACTTAAATGTTAAACCCTAAAACCTAAACTATAACCAAAACCCAAACTAAACTAAACATAAACAAACCTAAACTAAAAACTATAAAACTAAACCTAAAACTAAAGTTTAAAGAAAGACCTAAACCCTAAACCCTAACCCTAATCCCTAAACCTAAAAACCCTAAACCCTAAACCCTAAACCCTAAACCCGAAAAACCTAAAAACCTAAGCCAAAACAAAATGAAATCTAAAAATAAAATAAATAAAAAAACCCTAACCTAAATAATATAAAATATTAAAATAAAATAAAACCTAAACCTAAACCTTAAAATAAAATATAATAAACTAATAAAAACAAACTAAAATATAATACATAAAAACCTAAACTAACCTAAAAAAATAAAATAAACCTAAGAATAAAAAATCTAAATAAAATAAAAACTTAACATAAAGTAAAAATAAAATTAACTTAAAATAAAATAAATTAAAAACTAAATAAAAACCTAACCTAAAAAATAAAACTTAAAATAAAGCCAAAAATAAATAAAAAATAAACCTAAACTTAACTAAAAAAAAACCTAAACTAAAATAAATATAAAATAAACCTAAACCAAAACTAAATTAAACTAAACTAAAATAAATAAAACCTAAACCTAAACCTAAACCTAAACATAAACCTAAACTAAATAAAATAAAATAAAATAAAATAAAATAAATAAACCTAAACCTACCAGTTTACTTAATTTAAATAAATAAATAAGTAAATAAAACCCTAAACCCTAAAACTAACCCTAAACCCTAAATTCTAAACCCTAAACCTACAACCCTAAACCTATATAAACCCTAAAACCCTAAACTCAAAACCCTCAAAATGCTAAAATCCTAAACTTAAACTAAATGAAACTAAAAAGAAAAAAATGCAAAGAAAACCTAAACTAAAACCTAAACCTAAACCTAAACCTAAAAAAGAAAATAAAATAACAAGCAAAACTAAACTATAATAAAATAAATAAACCTAAACTAAAAAAAATATAATTAAACAAAAATAGAAATAAATAAAATAAAAGCTAAACGTAAAATAAAAATCAAATAAACCTAAATTAAAAATAATAATAATAACTAAATGAAAACCTAAACCCAAAAAATAAACCTAAAAATAAAACCTAAAAAATAAATAAATAAATAAAACTTAAACACTACAACAATAACAACAACAACAACAAGCCTTAATCCCACTATGTGGGTCTACATGAATCCTTCATCTCCATTGTGTCCTATTATGTGTCAAATTCTCATTTAAATCAAGTATACTAAGATCATTTTTATACATCTTAACCAAGTCTTTTAGGTCTACCTCTACCTTTCTTAACATAATAAAATCTAATGCATCTACTCTCCTAATCATCAACGATCGACGCTTTATGTGACCAAAACCATCTAAAACTCCCTAATCTTTTCTACCACTGGAGCTACTCCAACATTTTCTCTAATATACTCATTTTCCATTCTATCTCTAAGAGTAAAGCCACTCATCCACCTAAGCATCCTCATCTATGTAGCACTTAACTTAGTCTTGCTTATCTTTATTGGCCAACATTCTCGCACCATAAGTCATCGTGGTCTTACCACCATCTATAAAATTTTCCATTAAGTTTAATTGGAACTTTTCTATCACATAATAGGCCAGATGCATTCCTCCACTTCAACCATCCAACTTTAATTCTACTAATAACATCTCCATCTATTTCACCATCATTTTGAACAATAGAGCCTAAATATCTAAACGCTCTTTATTAATGACTTTTCACCTAATGTCACAACACTACCACTAGAACTTTTACAACTAAAATTACACTCGATATATTTAGGTTTAGATCTACTTAAACGAAAACTTTTACACTCTAGAGTTGGCCTCAATAATTCAAGTTTTTGTTGGACTCCCTCTTTAGTCTTATCAATAAGAAGAATGTCATCAGCAAAAAGCATACACCACGGTACATCTTCATGTAAATGCCTAGTAAGAACATCCATAACTAAAGTAAAAAGATAAGGGCTTAAAGCTAATCCTTGATGTAATCCAACTAAAATAAGAAAATATTTTGTCAATCCTCCTTGTGTTTGGACACAAGTAATAGCTCTAGCATACATATCCTTAATGACTTGAATATAACCAATATTAACTCCTTCGTCTAGAACTCTCCAAAGAACATCTCTTGAAACTTTATCATAAGCTTTCTATAAATCAATAAATATCATATGTAGATCCTCCTTACTTTCTCTATGCTTCTCCATCAAACCCCTTAACAAATGTATAACATCCATAGTAGATCTACTTGGCATGAAACCAAACTGATTGTGAGAAACTTCTGTATCACATTGTAAACTTTGCTCAATTACTCTCTCCCATAATTTTAATGTATGACATGTTAACTAAATTCCTTTATAATTTGCACACTCTAATGCATCACCTTTATTCTTAAATATAGGAACCAACAAACTCTTTCTACTCATCTAGCATCTTTTACTATAAAATGACATTAAAAAGATTTGTAAGCCAAGAAATTCCTTGATCTCCTAAACATTTCCACACTTCTATTGGAATATTATCCTACCGCTTTTCCACATTTCATTTTCTTTAAAGCTTCACCAACTTCGATTTCTAATCTAAGATAAATATGAAATTCTCTATTTTGTTTAGGTATTAAGGTTGCTAAAATCAATCGTATTCAGATCCTTGAAAAAGTTTATCAAAATACCTCATCCACCTATTTTCAATATCCTTTTCTAAAAAAAGTATTTTATTATTTTTATCCTTAATACACCTCACCTGAACTATGTCTTTACGTCTATCTCTTTGGTTGGCTAACTTACACATACATCTTTCACCTTCTTTGGTATCTAATCTATTGTATAAATCACTAAAAGCTAAATTTTTTTGCATCATATATTGCTTTCTTAGAATCTCTACAGACTTTATATCTAATTCTCAAGTTTTACATCTAAACCACATTTTATAACAATACTTCTTTTTTATATTTTCTTGCACACTCTGACTCCACCACCAACTATTCTTGTTAAAAGAAGCTTTTCCTTTTGATTCTCCAAGCACATCTTTAGCAACTTGCTTAATTTCACTTGCTATTTTTACCTACATAAATAAAACTTAAACACTACAACAACAACAACAACAACAACAACAACAACAACAAAACAACAACAACAACAAGCCTTAAATCAACTTAAACACTAAACTAAAAAAAAATATTAACCTAAAATAAACAAAATAAAATAAACCTAAGCCTAAACTAAAATAAACTAAATAAAAATAAACTAAAAAACATAAAATAAACTAAAAATAAACCTAAACCTAAACTAAAAAACCTAAAACCTAAATTAAAAAAAATAAAATTAAAACCTAAACCTAAACCAAAAAATAAAAAATAAAACCTAAACCAAAAAAATATAATAAAAATAAAAAAACTAAAAAAAATAAGTGTAAACCTACTACACATAAACCTAAAAATAAGCTAAAATAAAACCTAAACTAAAATAAATAACCTAAAAGAAATAAACTAAACTAAATAAAAAAATCAAATAAATATAAATAAAATAAAATAAAATAAACTAAAAAAGAAATAAACTAAATAAACCAAAATCTAGAAGTTCACATAATTTAAAACCTAAACTCAAACCCTACACTCTAAATCCTATCTAAACACTAAACCCTAAGTCTAAAACTAACTAAACCCTAAATCATAACTAAACCCTAAACCTAAACCCTAAATCATAAAAACCCTAAACCCTAAACCTAAAAAACTAAACCCTAAACCTAAACCTAAACCCTAAACTAAAATCCTAAACTCTAAAATAACCCTAAACCTAAACCAACTAAAACCCTAAACCTAAGCCTAAACACTAAAACTTAAACTATAATCAAACCCTAAACCCTAAACTAACTAAACCCTAAACCCTAAACCATAGGACTTAAAAACCCTAAACCCTAAAGCCTAAACACTAAACCGTAAACCCTAAACCCTAAACCCTAACCCTAAACTAAATGAAACCTAAAATAAATAAATAAATATAAACCTAAATAAAATAAATAAAACTAAAAATAAAATAAAATAAAGTAAATAAAAACCTAAATTAAACTAAAAAATAAAATGAACATAAGAATAAAAATCCTAAATGAAATAAAAACTAAACATAAAATAAAAATAAAATAAAATAAACTAAATAAAAACCTAAACCTAAAAAATAAACATAAAAATAAATATAAATATAAAACTTAAACCCTAAACTAAAAAACCTAATCTAAAATAAAAAAATAAAATAAAATAAACTAAAGATAAACTAAAATATACTAAACTAAAATAAATAAAACCTAAACTAAACCTAAAATAAACTAAACCTAAACCTAAACCTAAACTAAATAAAATAAATCAAACTAAAATAGACATAAACTAAAATAAAAAAATAAAACCAAAAAATAAAAAAATAAACATAAAACTTAAACCCAAAAAAAGAAAATAAAAACCTAAACCTAAACTAAAAGAATAAAAAATAAAACCTAAACCTAAAAAATAAAATAAAAATAAAACTAAACTAAAAAATAAACTTAAACCTAAAAAAATAAACTAAAATAAAAAACCTAAACTAAAATAAATAAACCTAAAATAAAATAAAAAAATAAAACCTAAACCCTAAACTAAAAAAAAAAACTGAACCTAAAATAAACAAAATAAAATAAACCTTAACCTAAGCTAAAATAAACTAAACTAAAATAGATAAAACCTTAAACCCTAAACCCTAACCCTAAACCATAAACCCTAAACCCCAAGCCCTAAACCTAAACCTAAAGTAATTAAATTAATTATAAATTAAACCTAAACCCTAAAACCTAATAAACCTAAACCAAAACCAAAATCCTAAGAATGGACAGAACCTTGATAGTAGGAACATCACAATCGATCGGCCTAGAGTCAAGTGGAGGCTAAGTCGAAGCTCTGTTATCGAGTTATGGTGGGGATCTGGAGGTGCTAGTGGATATGGAGGTGGTGGTCTGAGTAGTTATGGTGTGGAGGAGCGATGGAGGTTGCCCACCTGGTGGTGGTGGTGGGAGAGATCGGGATTTGATGGTGGATCTCGAGAGGCCAAGGTGTCGATGGGAACTAGAAATTGAAGAACGCCCCATCAAATACCCTTATAGAACTGTCTTTACATGAGAGATGGTTCTAGTTATCTAGGGTTTTGGATTTGCTCTATGCATGCTCATTTTTTAACTATGTTGTCACTTATGTCTTAGAAAACTTAGTGTGTTACTTGGTTGATGAAATTGAAAAGAAGAAATGTTGAATCTAAATTTGTTTTTTCTTAGAAAAAAACCAAAAACCTTAAACCCAAAAATAAAACCTGAACCCGAAACCTAAAACCTAAACCCTAAACCTTAAAACTCCTAAACCTTAAACCCTAAATCCTAAACCATAAAATCCTAAACCCTAAACCAAAAATCCTAAAATCTAAACCCTAAACTGTAAATCATAAACCCTAAACCCTAAGCCCTAAATAAATAAAAAATAAACTAAAAATACTAAATCAATCTAAACCTATCGGTTTAATTAATTTAATAAAAAAATCCTTAAACCCTAAATCATAAACCCTAAACCTTAAACCCTAAACCTAAAGCTACAACCCTAAAATCTAAACCGTACACCCTAAATCGTACACCCTAAAAAACATAAACCTATCGATTTACTTAATTTAATAAAAAAAATCCTTAAATGCTAAATCATAAACCCTAAACCTTAAACCCTAAACCTAAAGCTACAACCCTAAAACCTAAATCGTACACCCAAAAAAACCTTAAACTTTAAACCCTAAACCCTAAACCTAAACCTTAAACCCTAAAAGCATAAACCCTAAAATCCTAAACCCTAAAACCTAAACTCTAAACCCTAAGCTGTAACCCTAAACCATAAACCCTAAATGCAAAACCCTAAACCTTAACCTAAAGTAACTAAATAAATAAATAAAATAAACCTATTTTTTAAAACCTAATAACCCTAAACCTAAACCTAAACCCTATGGATGGCAGAACCTTAACGGTAGGAACATTACCGTCAACCATTCTCAGTCTAGATTCGGTGGTTGAGGCAAAGGCAAAGGCGATATCGCAAGGGTGGGGATGGGAGATGTAATATGGATGGTAAGTGAGTAGTGATTATGGAGGCGGGAGGAACGGAAGTTATAGCCATGGTGGTGGCAAAGGGAGAGATCAGAGATATGATGGTGGATCCCACAACTCAAGAGATCGAGCTGGTTCTGATGGGAACTGGAGAAATTGAGAACTAACGATGCAATTTGCTGCATATGGAACTATGTTCTCACAATAGAGACGGTTCTAGTTATCTAGGCCTTTGGATTTGCTGTATGCATGATCATTTTTTATCTATGTCATCACTTATGTCTTAGAAAACTTGGTGTGTTATTTGGTTGATGAAATCGAAAAAATGGAATGTTGAATCTAAATTTGTTATATGTTAAAAAAAAATTAAAAACCCTAAACCCTAAACTAAAACCTGAGACCTAGACCTAAAATCAAAACCCTAAACCCCAAACCCTAAATCTTAAAAACCCTAAACCCTAAACCCTAAAATCCTAAACCCTAAACCCTAAACCCTAAAACCTTAAACCTAAACCCTGAACCATAAACCCTGAACTTTAAACCCTACACCCTAAACTTTAAAAAGCTAAAAACCTAAAAATAAAATAAATAAAAATCTCTAAACCAAAATAAAATAAAATAAAAACATAAACTAAAACCTAAACCTAGACCTTAACCCAAAAGGGAATTAAATAAAAAAAGCTGAACTAAAATAAAATAAATAAAAGCGTAAACTAAACTAAAAATATAAAAAACCTAAATAAAATAAAACTAAACCTAAAATAAACAAAAAATAAACAAAAAATAAAATAAAATAATATAAAAACTAAAAAAAAACTAAACCTAAAAATGAACCAATAAATAAAACATAAAAATAAATAAAAAAAACTACACCCTAAACTAAAAAAAAACATAACATAAATAAAAATAAAATAAACCTAGACCTAAACTAAAATAAATAAAACCTAACCCTAAACCTAAAATAAATTAAACCTAAACTTAATATTAAACTAAATAAATTAAAATAAACTAAAATAAGCTTAAACATAAACTAAAAAAATAAAACCTAGAAATAAACCCAAAATAAAATAAAACCTAAAACCTAAACCTAAAAAAAATAAAATAAAACCTAAACTTAAACCTAAAAATAAAAAACTAAAACCTAAACCTAAAACATAAAAAATAAAAAATAAAACTAAACTAAAAAATAAGGCCTAAACCTAAACCTAAACCTAAAAAATAAACTAAAATAAAAAACTTATACTAAAATAAATAAACCTAAAATAAATAAATTAAAATAAAAATAATCCTAAATAAAAATAAAAAATAAAATAAACTAAAATAAATAAAAAAATATTCTAGATGAACATAAACCTACCAATATAATTAATTTAAAAATATATAAATAAATAACTAAATAACCTCGAAGCCTAAACCCTAAACCCTAAACCCTAAAACTAATCCTAAACCCTAAATCTGAAACCCAAAACCCTAAATCGTAAACCCTAAAAAACTAAACCCTAAATCTTTAACCCTAAACTTAAAAACCCTAAACCCTAAAACCCTAAACCCAAAAACCCTAAAATCTACAACCCTAAACCCTAAACACTAAACCCCAAACCCCAAACCCTAAACCCAAAACCTTAAACCCTAAACCCTAAATCATAAAAATCTAAAACATAAAAACCTAAACCTAAACTATATAAAACCTAAAAATAAAATAAATAAAAAACCTAAACCTAAACTTAAAAATAAAATATAATAAAAAATAAAAACTAAACTAAAAAATAAATAAACCTAAAAATAAAAAAATTAAATAAAATAAAAACTATATAAAAAATAAAATAAAATAAAATATAAACAAAATTAAAACCAAAACCTAAAAAGAATGTAAAAATAAATAAAAAATTAAACCTAAACCCTAAACTAAGAAAATAAAATAAAATAAACTAAAATAAATAAAACCAACACCTAAACTTAAAATATAGTAAACCTAAACCCTAAACTAAATAAATAAAATAAACTAAAAATAAACCAAAACCTAAGATAAAAAATTAAACCTAAAATAATTTAAATAAAAAACCTAAAACCTAATCCTAAAAAAATAAAATAAAACCTAAACCTAAATCTAAAAGTAATAAAACCTAAACCTAAAAATAAAATAAAATAAAATAAACTAAACTAAAAATGAACATAAACTTAGACCTAAACCTAAAAGCAAACTAAAATAAAAAAAACCTAAACAAAACAAATAAACCTAATAAATAAACTAAACTAAATAAAATAAAAAAATCCCTAAATAAAAAAAATAAATAAATTAAATAATAAAATAAACTAAAAATAAACTAAATAAACCAAAACAAACCAATTTACTTAATTTTAAAAAAAAAAACCTAACCTTAAACCCTAAACCCTTACCATAGCCCTAACCTAAACCCTAAAACCTAAACCTAACTCTAACCCTAACCCCTAAACTTTAACCCTAACCCTAACTTAAACCAAAACCCTAAACTAAATAAAAAACCTAAACCTAAACTCCTAACTAAACCCTAAACCTAAACCCTAAACTCCTAAAAACCTAAACAAAACCAAACTAAAAACCTAAACCTAAACCCTAACTAAATTTAAAACCCTAACCTAATAACTAACCTAACTAAACCCTAAAACTTAAAACCTAAACTAACCCTAAAACCCAAACCTAATAAAAACCTAAACCTACCCTAAAAACCTAAACCAAACCTAACCTACACTAAACCCTAAACCTAAACCTAATCTAAAAACCCTAAACCTTAAATTTTAAAAGCTTAAAACCTAAAACCATAAACACTAAACACTAAACCCTAAACCCTAAACCTTAACCCCAAACCCTAACCTAAACCCTAAATAATAAACCTAAAATAAAACCTAAAAATAAATAAAAAATAAAACCTAAACCGTACACTAAAAAAACCTAAACCTAGAATAAAAATAAAATTAACCTAAAGCTACACATAAATAAACTAAACTAAAATGAATAAAACCTAAACCTAAACCTAAAATAAACTAAACCTAAATAATAAAATAAATAAAATAAAATAAACTAAAAATAAACTTAAACCTAAACTAAAAAAATAAAACCTAAAAATAATCATAAAATAAAAATCTAAAGCCTAAACAAAAAAAATAAAAAAATAACTTAAACCTAAAAAATATAAAACTAAACTAAAAAATAAACATAAACATAAACCTAAACTTAAAAAATAAACTAAAAGGAAATCTAAACTATAATAAATAAACCTAAAGTAGATAAACTAAACAAAATAAAAATAAAAAATAAAATAAACTAAAATTAATAAAATATGCTAAATAACCTAAATAAACCTAAACTAATGAAAACTTTAAAACCCTAAACCCTAAACCCTAAACTATAAACCTAAACCCTAAACCCTAAACCTAAACATAAACCCTAACCCTAAACCATAAAACTAAACCTAAACCCTAAAATAAACCCTAAACTTTAAACTAATGCTAAATCCTAAACCCTAAACACTAAAAACACTAAACCCTAAAGCCAAAAGCTTAAACTCTAAACTAACCTAAACTGCTACATAAACTCAACCCTAAACCCTAAACCTAAACCTAAAACTCTAAACCCTAAAACCTAAACACTAAACCAAACCCTAAACCTAAACCCTAAAAAACTAACCTAAACCCTAATCCTAACCCTAAACCTATCATAAAGCATAAACCCTAAAACCCTAAATCCAAAATATTAAACCCTAAACCTAAACCCTAAACCTAAACCCTAAACCTAAACCTAAAGTTACTAAATAAATTTAAAAATGTAAACCCTAAAACCTAATAAACTAAACACTAAGAATAACACGAAACATCAACAAACTGCCTAGACTAAAGAGGCTATGGTTATAGCAAATGGTGGGAAATTTAGAGGATATGTAGGTGGTGGCTAGCAATGGTTATGGAGGCGAGGAGCTAGGTAAAACATGGCGATGGAGGAGGAGAGATCAAGGATATGATGGTGGATAACAGGCTGTGGTTAAAACTAAAGTAATTGAACAATGGCCAATACTGCTATTTATGGAACTGTGTCTATAGAGACATTTCTAGTTATACATGGTAAATGCATGTTCATTTTACATTTATGTTGTTGCTGTCTTAGAAAACTTGATGAAATCAAAAGAAGAAATGTTGAATCTTAATTTGTTCTTTTAAAATCAAAACCAATAATAAGAAAACCCTAATCTAAAACTTTAACCTAAATCTAAAACTTTAATCCTAAACCCTAAACCCTAAAAAAACTCTAAACCTACAAACCTAAACCCTAAACCCTAAATCCTAAATAAACCCTAAACCTTAAACCCTAAAACCTAAAAACCCAAACCCTAAAACTACACCTAAACAAATAAAATAAACCTAAACCTAAACTAAATAAGTTAAACTAAAATTAATAAAACCTAAACCTAAAGCTAAAATATAAAACCTAAACCTAATAAAAAATAAAACAAAATTAATATAAACAAAACCTAATACCTAAACATAAGTAAACAAAATAAAAATCTAAACATAAAACTAAAAAAATAAAACATAAACCTAAAAGATAAATAAAATATAACTAACTAAAATAACAAAAACCTAAACCTAAAATCGATAATTTAATTTAAAAAAACCTAAACTAAATTATAAACCCTAAACCTAAACCTAACCTAAACCCTAAACTAAACCTAAACCCTAAATAAACCTAAACTAACCCTAAACTAAACCCTAAAACCCTAAATCCAAACCTTAAACCTAAACCTAAATAAAAAAATTAAATAAACCTAAAACCCTAAATGCTAAACTCTAAACCTTAAACCTACAACCCTAACCCCTAAACCCTAAACCTTAAACCTAAACTTAAACTTAAAACCTAAACTTAAACCCTAAACCTAAACTTAAACTAAACTAAATAAAACAAAACCTAAACCTAAGCCTAAACTAAAGAATAAATAAATAAAATAAATAAAGCAAAACTAAGTAAAATTAAATTAAATAAAATTAAATAAATAAATAAACTAAAGAAAATAAACTAAACTAATTAAACTTAAACCTAAACTAAACTAAAATAAACTAAACTAAACTAACCTAAACCTATACCTAAACTTAAACCTAAACTAAATAAACTAAATAAATAAACTAAATGAAACTAAACTAAATAAACCTAAATAAACCTAAACCTAAGCTAAAATAAAATAAACTAAACTAAATAAACTTAACCTAAAAATAAACTAAATAAAAAAACCAAAATAAATAAACCTAAACTAAAAAATAAACTAAATAAATAAACTAACTAAACTAAAATAAAATAAACGTAAACCTAAACCTAAAACCTAAACTAAATAAACCTAAACCTAAATAAATAAAATTAACTAAAATAAAATAAACTAAACCTAAACCAAAACTATAAATAAATAAACTAAACTAAACAAATAAACCTTAACTTAATAAACTAAATAAATAAATAAATCTAAACCTAAACCTAAACTAAACTAAATAAATAAACCTAAACTAAAATAAAAAATAAACCTAAACCTGAACCTAAATAAAAAACTAAAGCTAAACCTAAACCAAAAAACCTGAATAAAAATAAACCTAAACCTAAACCTAAACTAAAATAAACATAAACTAAATCTAAATAAAATAAAATAAAATAAACTAAAATAACTAAATAAAGTAAACCTAAACTAAAAAAACCTAAACCTAAATAAAACCCAAACCTAAACTAAGTCTAAACATAAACCTAAACGTAAACCTAAATAAGTAAACCTAAACTTAAATAAAACCTAAACCTAAACCTAAACTAAATAAACCTAAACCTAAACTAAAAATAAACCTAAACTAATTAAAACTAAACTAAATAAAACCTAAAGCTAAACCTAAACTAAATAAAAAATAAACTAAATAAATAAATAAAATAAACCTAAACATAAATAAACTAAACTAAACTAAAAAAAATAAACTAAACTAAATAAATAAACTAAATAAAAAACCTAAAACCAAAAATAAAATAAATAAATAAACTAAACTAAACCTAAACCTAAAAATAAACAAAACTAAACTACATTATACTAAATAAAACATAAACCTAAACTAAATAAATAAACTAAATAAAATAAACTAACTAAACTAAATTAAATAAATAAACCTAAACATAAATAAATAAACCTAAATAAAAATAAAATAAAAATTAAACCTAAACTTAAACATAAACTAAACCTAAACATAAACCTAAACCTAAACTTAAACTAAACTATACTAAAATAAATTAAAATAAATTAAAATAAAACTAAAATAAACTAAATAAACTAAACTAAAAAAATAAGCCTAAACCTAAACTAAACTAAAAATAAACTAAAATAAAATGAAACTAAATAAATAAACCTAAACTAATCTAAACTAAACAAACCTAAACTTAAAACTAAACCTAAACTTAATAAAATAAACTAATAAAAAATAAACTAAATAAAATATACCTAAACCTAAACTAAATAAATAAACTAAATAAAATAAAATAAAATTAATTAAATACACCTAAACATAAGTGAAGTAAATAATCTAAATAAACAAATAAAAACTAAATAAACCTAAACTAAATAAACTAAACTAAATAAACCTAAACAAACTAAATAAACCTAAAACCTAAACCTAAACATAAAAAACCTAAACTAAACTAACCTAAACTAAAATAAATAAACCTATACCTAAATTAAATAAAATAAACCTAAACTAAGCTAAACTAAACTAAATAAACCTAAAATAACCTAAACCTAAACTATATAAACTAAACTAAAATAAACCTAAACCTCTAAACCTAAAACTAAACCCTAAATTTAAACTAAACTAAGCATAAACCTAAGAAACTAAAATAAACTACACTAAACTAAAATAAACCTAAACCAAAACCTAAAATAACTAAATAAATAAATAAAATCCTAAACCTAAACCTAAAATAAACCAAAACCTAAACCTAAACAAAATAAACCTAAACCTAAGATAAACCGAAACCTAAAAAATAAACCTAAACCTAAACCTAATCCTAAACCTAAAAAATAAAAATAAATCTAAACCTAAACCTAAACATTAAATAAATAAAAAAATAAACAAAATAAGTAAATAAACTAAATAAACTTGAACCTAAATAAACCTAAACTAAACTAAATAAATAAAATAAAATAAATTAAATAAACCTAAACTAAACTAAATAAACTAAACTAAAACCTAAATTAAAATGAACTAAATGAAACCTAAACCTAAACCTAAATATTTAAAATAAACTAAACAAAATAAATAAACCTAAATAAAATAAACTAAACCTAAAGAAACTAAACCAAAACCTAAACTAAAACTAAATAAACCTAAACACTAAACCTAAACCTAAAAAAAAACTAAACCTAAACCTAAATAAAACTAAATAAAACCTAAGCAAAAAATTAAATAAACACTAAACTAAATAAATAAATTGAATAAATACACTAAATAAACCTAAATAAATAAAATAAAATAAAATAAACTAAATAAATAAAAATAAAATAAAATAAAATAAAAACCTAAACCTAAACCAAATAAAACCTAAAATAAAACCTAAACATAAACCTAAGCTAAAATTTAAAAAATAAACTAAAGGAAATATAATAATAAACTAAAATAAAATAAATAAAATAAAATAAATAAAAAAAACTAAATATAAAATAAACCTAAATAAATAAAGTAAGTAAAAATAAAATAAAATAAATAAATATAAACCAAAACTAAACCCAAACTAAATAAACCTAAACCAAACCTAAACCTAAACCCATACCCTAAATAAAAAAAATAAAACAAAATAAACCAAACTAAATAAACCTAAACCTAAACTTAAATAAATAAATAAACTAAATAAATTAACCTAAACTAAACCTAAATAAATAATAAATAAATAAACCTAAACATAAACCTAAACTAAACAAATAAAGTTAAATAAACAAATAAAAAATAACCCTAAACTAAATAAAACTAAAAAAACTAAGTAAACCTAAAAATAAAAATAAACTAAACTAAACTAAAATAAATAAACCTAAAATAAAAAAAATAAACCTAAAACCTAAATAAAGCTAATTAAATAAACTAAACTAAAAATAAAATTAAAATAAAATAAAAAATAAATAAACCAAACCTAAGTAAAAGAAACTAAATAAACCTAAATAAATAAACCCTAAACCTAAAATAAAATAACTAAATTGAAACTAAACCTAAATAACTAAACTTACAATCATAAACCCTAAACCAAACCCAAAAAAATCCAAAACATTAAATAATAAACTCTAAACCCTAAACCTAATAAATAAACCCTAACATTAATAAATAAACCTAAAACCCTAAAAGCATAAATCACTAAACCTAAACTCAAACCCTAAGCCTAAACCCTAAATGCTAAACCTAAACCTAAACCTAAACCCTACCCTAAAAAGCATAATCCTTAAAACCCTAAACTCTTAACTCTAAGCCCTAAACCCTAAATGTTAAACCCTAAACCCTAAATCATAACCCTAAGCCCTACACCCTAAACTTTAATCCCTAAACCCTAAATCATAATGTTAAATTTAAAGTAACTAAATAAATTAAAATAAACTAAACCCTAAAACTTAACTAAACCTAAACCTAAACCTAAATAAAACCTTGACCAACATTATTGTCAACCTCAGTCTAGATAAAGTAGAGGTGAAGACTAGCTATTACAATGGTGTATCTAGAGTCAATGGTGGTCCTAGGTTGTGGAAAGGAGCGATAAAGCTTACACTCTGGTGGCTAAGAGAGATATATGATGGTGGTTCATAACTAGAAACTAAAGAATGGTCGAATGACCATCTTATGGAAATGTGTCTACAATGATATATATAATTTAAACTACTCATTTTTTATATATGTCATCTCTTGTGTCTTAGAGAACTTGTGTTACTTGGCAAATGAAATCAAAAAAGAAATGTTGAATATGAATTTGTTCTTTATTTAAAAAAAACCAAAAACCTTAAACCCTAAACTAAAACATGAACCCTAAACCTATAACCTAAACCTTAAACCCAAAAACAAAAAAAACATAAAAAATAAACCCTAACCTTAAATGCTAAATGATAAAAATAACCCTAAACACTAAACCCTAAACCCTAAACCTATAACCCTAAACCTTAAACCCTAAAACCCTAAACCCCAAACACAAAACCTTAAACCCTAAACCAAAAATCCTAATAAAAACTAATAAAACACTAAACTATACTAACTAAAACTAAAACTAATAAGTAATAATCTAAAGTAAACCTAATAATAATAAACAAACCTAATAAACTAACTAATAATAATATACTAATAAAACTAACTAAACTAATAAATTAATAACTAATAATAAAAAAACCAAAACTAAAAAACTAATAAAAAAACACTAAATAATAAAACCTAATAACTTAAAAAAAAAAACTAAAAATTAAACACTAAACTAACTAAACTAATAAATAATAATAAACTAAATAAAACTATATAATAAAACTAATAATAATTAACTAATAATAATAAACTAATAAGAACTAAACTAACTAAATAAAAAACTAATAACTAAACTAACTAAAACTAATAAACTAATAATAATAATAACTAAAATAAAAACTAATAATAATAACAATAATAATAATAATAATAATAATAATAATAATAATAATAATAAAAGTAAATAAACTAAACATTAAATAAACCTAAATTAATAAAACTAATAATAACAAACTAAATTAAACCAAAATAACTAATAACTAAACTAATAAAATTAATAATAATATCTTAATAATAACAAAAAAACTAATAAACTAATAATAAAACTAAACCAAACTAACTAACTAATAACCAACTAATAAAAAACCCAATAAACTATTAAATAATAAACTAAAATCTAATAATAACTAACAAAAACTATAACTAATAAAAACTAAATAAAACTAATAATAAATAACTAATAACCTAAAATTAATAACTAATAAACTAACAAACTAATAAATAAACTAACTAATAAAACTAACTAATAAAACTAAACTAATTAATAAATAAACCTAAACCCTACTAAATAATAAATAGTAAAACTAAATTAATAAACTAATAATAATAATTAATAATAAATAACTAAATAACTAACTAAAACTAAACCCTAAACTTAAACTAATAAACCATAAAAACTAACTAATAAATAAACATAATAACTAAACCTAATAACCAACTAAACTAATAAAACTAATAAAAATAATAACTAAATAAAACAAAACTAACTAAATAATTAAATTAAATAAACTAATAAACCTAATAAATAAACTAATAATAATAAAACTAACTATCAATAACTAAACTAAACTAAAAAATAATAATAATAATAATAATAATAACTAATAACTACCTAACTAAACTAATAAACTAATAATAATAATAATATAATAATAATAATAAACTAACTAATAAGTAACTAAATAACTAAACCCTAAGCCCTAACTAAATAGAACTAAATAATAATAATAAAACTAATAATTATAAAAAATTTAAAGAAAAAAACTAAACTAAATAATAAAAAATAAATAACTAAACCATAAACTAAACTAAAACTAATAATAATAAACTAATAAACCAAAACACAACTAAACTAAATAACTAATAAACTAATAATAAATAAAGTAATAAAACTAAATTCACAGTAATTAAACAACTAACTAAAACTAACTAAAACCTAAATAATAATAAAACCATAAACTAATAATAACTAACTAATCTAAATAAATAACTAACTAACTAATGATAACCAAAAAATAAACTAAAATAAACTAAACCCTTATAAACAAACTAACTAAATAAACTAAATAGATAAAGTAATAAACAAAATTGAAACCCCGCCCCCAAACTAACCTAAAATAATAATAACTAAAACTAAAACTAATAATACTAAACTAACTAAACTAAACATAAAATTAATAAAACTAATAATAACCTAAAACTAATAAAACCTAATAATAACTAATAAACACAAATCTTAAAACCTAAACCCTAAAACTAAACTAAACCTTATTATTGGGCAATTTTGGGATCCCTCACATTCTTGGTGAGTTTTCGAGCGCTTTCTCTCTTGGATTCCCTATAAATTGTTGGCCTTTGACTGATATCGACTTGGTCTTGTCATGGCACCATGACTTATGGCATCAACTTTAAATCCATGGGATAAATCCCATGTGATGGATCAGCTAGAATCGATTTTTGGGTAGTCCTACCTCTAAAGTACCTACTATTACTAAATCTTTCAAAAGGCTTTAGCTAGTAAGAATTCCTCCAATGAGACTCCTTTGAATTTTCTTCATATGACTTTAAAGGTACTCCAAAATTATGATTTCAGATGAGGATATTGAAAATTAGCGAGTTTTTGCTTTTCTTTGATCAAAAGTTTTCATTTAAACTACCAAAGATGGAAGAAATTGATCTTTTTTTTCATAGCTTAAATTTATCCGGTTCTTTTCCTATTAGACCGATGTATGTTCGATTAAACTTTCTAATGACCTTAATTATGGAAGAATTTTTCTAGGCATTCTATTTTTAATTGTCAAATGTGTATTCAAGTGGATTTAAGTTTCATGTTAATGAAGAGTCTCCTATTATTCCCATTTGGAGTTCTTTACCTAACTTACGAATTCATCTATTTAATCATCATATTCTTTATGCTATTGGGTCAATTTTGGTTTGCCTTTGCAAGTTGATCAAGAAATAACTGCTTCTTCTAGACCGTATGTTGCTAGAATTCTTGTAGAGATTGATATTACTAAATAATATTTGTAAGAAATTTGGTTGGGTTTAAAGAAATGTGGTTATTTTTAGAAAGTTGAATTTGAGAACTTTTTCATTGTTCGTAATCATTGTAAGATTCATGGGCATGAAATTTCTGAATGCTTTATTGCTTATCCCTCTCTTAGGAAGAAAATCAACCCTAAGAATTCAATTGTTGAAAAAATTGATGATTCTCTCAAGTTTGATAAAGGAAAAATCTGCTTTTAAAAATTTTGATGTTTCTAAAAGCCATATATCTTAATCTTTCAAAAAAGTTTTACCTATTAATGATTTGTCTAATGCAAAAATTAATTTTGATGTTTCTGAAAAAGTTTTAACTAATAATCATGCTCTGAGTGTTTCTTTTGATGATTCTATTAAAGGGAATACTTTAGAGGCTGTGGTTAATGATTCTAAGGTTTGGATGTTATGAATAAGTCCATTCATGTTGATGGTTTGAATATTGTTGATGCTAACACCATTTCTTCTAATCAGTTAGATGCTAACACCATTTCTTCTAAAAATAAACCTAAATCGAAACTAAAAAAAAGTAAAACCTAAAATAAACCTAAAACCTAAACCTAAAAAAAAAAAGAAAATAGAACCTAAACATAAACCTAGAAAAAAATTCAGGTTTTTTCTCTCGGTTTCAGCTTATGTGAGTTTACCTTGACCTCCAATGGCTGACCATTTTTCCATTCAACCAAGCTCATCAAACTTGAGGCCGGCTATCCCCGATTTACATTATGGACCCGACTCAATCCATCTACCGCTATTAAATCCTTAAATGACGACTATCCGGTAAGAACACTTGCTCTAATGCTTTGATAAACTTAATTTGTACTTCTTTCCATGGAATGTCAGCTGTAACGTGCTCTGATCTTCATGTGGAAAAATTGGCGAAGCCATTTGAGTTTTCATTAGTGGGTAAATTTTCATTACATCACCCAACTCTTGATAATATCCATTCCTTCTTTCATAGCTTAAAGCTCTCGGGTGTTTTCACTATAGGATTGATTGATCCAAGGCATATCCTTATTCAGCTATCGAATGATTTAGACTACTCTAGAGTCTTTGCTCGTCGCTCCTATTTTGTGTATAATTATCAAATGAGGCTCTTGAAATGGTCACCTCTCTTTGATGTCAAAGAGGAATCCCCTATTGTTCCTTTATGGCTAGCCTTTCCAAACATGAGGATACATTATGTTACCCATCAAGTCCTATTTGTGGTTGGGGCTCTCTTTGGTAGGCCCCTTCAAATTGACCAAGCCACCACCAGATCTTGGCCATCAGTTGCACGTATCTTGGTTGAGATTGATATTACCAAAAAGTATCCTAAAGAAGTTTGGATCGGTTCGAAAAATTTTGGGTATAATCAGAATGTGGAATTTGAAAATTTCCTTATTTTTTGCACACACTGTAAGATCCATGGTCATGATCACTCTGAATGCTTTGTGTTACACCCTAATCTTAAAAAGAATAAATTGTCAGATCCTAAACCCTCTCTAGGAAATGAAAAAACCAATAAGTTCACTTATGTGCCTAAAACTACTCAAAATGAACTCACCCTCCTACCCCTACTCCTTTACTATCTACTGATTTACGTATTGGAGAACAATCTGAGCTTGGTAAAAAAAATGATATTGAGGTTTGTGAGGAAACTAAGGATAACTTATTTAAAATTACTCCTACTTGTAATAATTTGGCATCACAAGACAATCCATTGACTCATATGAACCATCATGGTGATTTGAATGGAAATCTCAAGTTGGATCAAAATCTCCAAACTAATTCAGGAATTGTTCTGAAAAATGTTGATACTTTGGTGGCGGACAAAAATTTGAATAATTATCATGGAATTGAGAATGAAATTTGTGTTATTAATGGTGTCACAACCTCTCTTTCTGTTACCCTTTAGAGTGATATCCATGCTAATCCAATTCCTCAACCTAACTCGGATACCGAAGAAGGAGAAATCACCATTAGGAATGCTTTGACAGATATTACTCCTATTCTAAATATCACCATCCACTCCTTTTCTGATGGAGATACATTGGACATAGATAGGTCTTTTCAAAATGTTATTAAAAAATCCCTTAGAATGTTCAGCTCCACTAGAACCACTCAATCTTCTCTAACTTCCCATAAATAATTGCTTCATGCTCTCTTTTTCTTCTCCTTCAATTTTTTCTCTTTTCTCTTTCTTTCCACCTTATTATGATCAATTTTCTTATTTGGATTGTTAGGTATTGGGACTCTCACTATCCAATCGTGTTAGGAGCCTTTATCACTCATACCATAACTACTCTGTTGTTATTGGAACCATTCATACACCTTTCTAAGATCACACATGTTGCTAGAATGCTTGGCTTTCAAAATTTCTTTTATAATATTACTAATAAAATTTGGTGTTTTGGAATAATTTAATCAACATTTCTATCCTTGATGATCTTGAACAATTGGTTAATGTTCAAATCTCATTGGGTGAATTTTCTTCTTGGTTCCTTTATCTATGCTTCTTGTAATAGATGGTAGGAACATCCTTTGGGATCACTTAAGAACCTTCCTCCTCCTGGTTAACAAACCCCGTTGGTTGGGGTGACTTCAACACTATTATCACTTCTTTGGAAAGGAGGGAGGCTGTTTCTCTCTAACATCCATTCCATGGAAGACTTCTAATATGATCCTTGATTGAGATATTGGTTTTTTGGCTCTGACTATACGTGGCATAACTCTAGACTTTGGCCTTGATAGGACCCTCTTTAATTCCCTTTGGATCAATCAATGGCCCTCACTTATTGAGCATTTGAAAACTTTGTGGACCATGCTCCTCTTTTGATCTCTATCAAAACCTCTTCCGAATCTTTCCTCCCTTCTCCTTTTAGATTCCAAAATATGTGGACCCAACATGTGATTTCATTAATGTTGTTTCCACTAATTGGATGGCCCCTATTCACCTGGACAATTCCATTAAAGGCATGATTCGATTTTGGCTTAAGCTTAAAAGATTAAATTGGTGGAACAAGCATCATTTTAAAAATCTTTTTGCCAATCTCAAAATTATGGAACAATTAGTTTGCTTCCTTGAAGATGCTGCCTTAACTGATCCTAGTAAGCTTGATGAGTTGAACATTGCTAAAGATAACTTGATTAATTATCAATATGGAGAAACCTATTGGCAAAAGGCGCTAGCAAAACATATTGCGATGAAAAAATACAAGGTATTTCCATGCTCTTTTCAACAAAAGGAAAGCCATAAACTCTATTTAAAAAATAAAAACTATTAATGATGGGATCACCGATAAGATGAAATTAAAGATTCTCATACAACATTTTCAAACTTTATTAAACATCAACCCTCCTTTAGAAGCCCTCTCCAACACACACTTGATCCCCTCTATGATTACTAATGATGAGAATCATTTACTCACTTTGCATCCTACGAAAGCTGAGATCAATATTACTCTCAATAGCACGAACACTACGATGTATACATGACTCATTTTTTTAGCATTGTTGGCCTTTATTATGTCGACCTTGTTGATGATTTGTTGACTTCTTTTGATGGCGCTCTTTACCTAGATACTTTTCTAGCACTTCCATTGTCCTCATTCCCAAAACTAATAATCCTGATTCTTGGGGAGATTTTAGACCTATCAGCCTTTGCACCTTTTTTCAAAACTCATTGCTAAATTAATTAATAATAGATAAGTCCGCCCCTAAAATTATTTCTCCCAACCAAAGGGCTTTGTTAAAAATAGAGCTATATCGACAATATCCTTCTTGCCCAAGAGCTGGTTCATGACATTGATGTTCCTACTAGAGGTGATAACATCCTCCTCAAACTGGATATCTCTAAAGCCTTTGATAACCTCTCGGTGGGATTTCCTCTTTCAAATTTTACATTTGTTTGGGTTTTCTGATAATTTCATCCACCTCATCAAAAATTGTATTACCAATGTTTGGTTCTCTGTTATCATGAATGGTGAGTCCCTCGGTTTCTTTACTTCAAGGCATGGTTTGAGATAAGGAGACCCCCTATCACCCTCTCTTTTTTTTCTTGCTGTTGAATATCTTTCGAGGAGCCTGATTGATCTTTTCAATAAAAATCCTACCATGTTTTTTAAAACTCATGGTGGTATCCCTATTTCTCATCTCAGTTTTGCTGATGATTTTATAATCTTTTGTAATGCCTCTATTCAACATATTAAAACTATTAAGAACCTTTTAAATGAATTTGGCAAAGAAAGTGGCCTCTTTCTCAATGATGGAAAATGTTGTTTCATTCCTTCCGCTAAAATCCTACCAATAGTCAACCAAATCAATTACTAATTTTAGCTACATCAACTTTATTAATTATCTCGGGGCTCGCTTTTAAAGGTCAAAAAAGATCTCATCTTTTGATGATCTTATCAAAATCTAATAAAATTTTGTTTGGGAATTTCATTTACTCTCTTTGGTATTTTCACCTTGATTAAGAGCACTCTTAATTCCATGCCTTTATATCTCATTCAAACCATTGTGCAACCATTTCTATCATTAATAGAATTGAGCGTCTTTTAATAAATTTTGGGCTCTAATAACCTCCTCTAAAAGAATGCATGGACCTCTTGGTTAAAGTTGTGGCACTCTGAAAGTGGTCTTGGATGTAAATCAAAGAAGCTATCAATGCCTTTTCCTATAAACTCGGTAGAATTTTAGAGTAACAATAGTCTTTGGGCCAATTTCATGAGCTAAATATTATCGGGTAAGCACCCCCTCATTTGTCCCTATAAAGCGGGAGACTCTCCTGTTTGGAAAAGACTTTGTTCCATCAAATGGGATGTCGAATCCTTAACTTTTTGGGGAATTAACTCGGGTTCCTCATTCTTTTGGCAATATAACTGGAGTGGATAGGGGTCCATTGATGACTTACTCTCCACCCATTCCACTACCGCTATTAAAGTGAAATCTTTCTGGTAGAATAATATGTGGAACAATAGTAAGCTTATTGATTATATTCCTTCTTTTCTCTTGAACAAACTCACTACTATTCCTATCATTCCTACCAATCAAGATCAGATCCTTTTTAAGCTCTCACATAATGGTGATTTCAACTTTAAAATGTTTGGCTTCACATTAAAGAAACTCATGTTTTCCAATGTGTTCTCAAACTTTGGAATATCACTATCCCTACTTCTTATTATGTTCTTACTTGGCATTTTGAAAAACTTCATCCTGTTGACCTTGTTGTGGGATAAAGTTTTCATTACCTTCAAAATGCCAATGTTGTTTCATTGAGAATGTGAACCATGTCTTTATTAACGGGCCATTGCTTCTAAACTTTGGATTTGGTATGATGATCTTTAACATTGTCATTTTCAATGGCTCTTACTTTATATCAACTTCTTGAAGTTTATTTTGACAACACTATTAAAGGTCACATTAAAGTCATAACGCTATCACTTATTTGGTTCATATGGATGGAAAATGATGCAAAACATCGTGAGATCCTATGAACCACATGAGAATAATTGAATTAAAAAAAAAAATTTGTGACTTATTTAATGTCAATCTCATTCACTACAAACATTTCAAAGGTTGTAAATTTGTGGCCAATAAACGGGTCTTAACTAGGATCAACCAGAAATAATAAGATTATTTATTGGGTAAAACCTCATGATCATACTATTAAAATTAACACCGATGGCTGTCTCTCATAAAGGTTCGGTTGTGGTGGCATTTTAGAAATATTCATGGTAAAGTCCTATGTTTTTGCTTATTAATTCTTGCTCGTTCCTTTTCGAGCTTATGGCGTGTACAAAGCTCTTGAGATTTGCCTTCAAAATGGTTGGCTCAATATTTGATTGAGGTGGATGCTCTTCTATTGATTGATCTTTTGACTTCCACCAAAATGAGCAACACTGAATTGTACTACCTTCTCAAGCAAACTAGAGCTCTTCTTACCCAACTTAATTTTAACATCACTCATGTATGGCGTGAAGGTAATGCATGTTTGATTACCTTGCCAATGGGAGGAAGGTATAATCTTCTTTGATCAACTCACTACCCAAACATTTGCTTAATTTGGACAATACCGGGCTCCTTATCTTGAATTAATCTAGCCCATGGGATCGTTCATTTTAACTGGATGCCCATTTTATATTCAATGTTGTTGCTTTCTTAGTTTCTGCTGATGCATCAATGTGATATCCCTTATTGCTTACTTATTGATCTCAATGACATGTGTTGTTGGTTTAATTGCCTTAGCTCTAATTGGGAGCCTACTACTTATACTATTTTTACTGTTAATGTGCTAATGCTCCTTTGGAATTTGTTAATGTCTCATCCTATTACTCCTTGCTGGCCCTTTGCTGAGCTATGTGGCATCTGTTGTTTGTTTAGCTCTCTCACCTTGTTTGGGGTCTTATATTACTGTAAGATGTTGCTTGGTTGTTAAGATATTACTTAATGCTCTATTTTCTACTCTATTTATTGATTATGGACATGAAATTATATTTTTGGGTCCCTTGCTCAATGCCTATATATTTCTATATAACTTTATGACATATTGCCAGTGCTTCTTTGGGGTTATTTTAATGTATTTGAATGTCTTTCAAACCTTTGCTTTGCCTAATTTGAATGGTTATGGCCAACTTGATATAATTTTCTTGGATGTTTTATTTGGATCATTGCATCTTATGTTCATCATCGCTACTAGTTGTCCATGGTTGTTGGTGCTTTTGGAGTTATTTGCTTGATTGTTTTATCTAACCTCATATCCCAACTTGAGTGTAACTGCAATTTCTTTATTTCTTCTATCTCTTGAGATTGGACTTCCTCATGGCTTATCTGTTGCCTAAGGATGTGGATTTCTAAGCTTGATCATATTTACTTGGATGGTTATGTATGTTCACTCCCTTTTGAACTCATTTTTCTATTATTTTACATCTCTAATTTTTTATGGTGTTCTATCTGTTGGGTGTATTATTTGCATTATTGTTTCCACTATTGGCCTCTGGTTTTGTGGGTCATTCATCCAGCAGGTTGTCTTTGTGATTGTTTGTTGTTTCTTACCTTCCAATTTTTTGATTGTTTATGCTGTTAACATCTGGGATGCTGCTGACTTCACCTACTATTATTTTTTCCATCCTGGTTTAGCTAGTCTTGGACAGACCACTTCCTTCACTATCTAGGAATTACCTTATGCATTGTCTACTTTGAATGGTTGGTCTTATGGCCAACTTGCTGTTATTTTCTTTCTTGGTTGTTGGATGTTATGGATCATTGAGTCTTATGTCGATGTCGCTACTGGATGTTTATCTTGTTCGGTATTTTTTGGAGTTATCTTGTGTTTTGGCCAACCTCATATACCCATGCAGAGAGAAATAAGTTCAATTTTATTATTTCCCTACAGGTTTGGACTTCCTTAATGGCTTATAAGTTTTCCTTTTCAGTGGATGTGGCTTTAGTTGCTAGACTAATCATCTTTATCTGGAAGGTTTGGATATTAGCATATGTTTTGTTTACTGAATGGGTGGACTTTTGTCCAGCTTGTTGGTAATTGTTTGAACTGATTAATACTCATTTTTCTGGTTTGGTTTGTTTTGTTCAGCAAACCTCTATTGATGTTGTTGATTTCTTGGTGGCTTTTGCTTTAAATCCCCTTAGTTGTTTATTTTATGCAGATCATCTAAATTCTATGGACTACATTACCGCTATTTTCATCTTGTTTTAAAACTTGTATCTATTGCACGTTTATTCGAATGGGTGGTTTTAGCTTCATTTTTTTTTGTTGTCTTCATTGTTTGTTGCTTTGGATATTTGATGTCTTGGTTTTTTAGGATTCCAATGTTGGCTCTATCTTTGTTGTAGCTTTATCCTAAGTTGTTTTAACATTATATTCTATTGTCTTTAATGATTTTGCCGCCTGATCTGTGTTTATGGTCTACCTATTTGGTTACTAACTATTTCAATGTCTATGTAAGAGTTTTATGGCAACTACTTTTGTCGCTTGGTTTGTTGTCTTGGTTCTCTGTTGTCTTGTTTAATCTGGATTCCAATGTTGACTCTAATTTGAATCACCTTTTTTATTTTTCCTCTGGTGGGTTCCATTGTTGCATTAACTGTTTTGCTATTAGAGTTGGATTGTTGATTGCCCTTGTTATTTGTATCTGGGAAGTGATCTACCTTATCTGCTGCTATTTCTTTTCCCATCTTGGTTGAGTTTGCTCATCATTGATTAAGCATCTATCCACTTGGTAGCTTATGAATGGGTGGTACTATGGTGCTTTTGCGTCTTGCTATCTTGGTTGTTTGTTAATCTAGATTATTCATTTTCTATCTAGCATCATCATCAGAATTGTGTTTTATTTGGTACTATTTTTGGTGGGATCACTATTTCCTATGTTGGGTTATCGCCTTACTTTATAATTGCTTTTTGCCAACTCTTATGAATATTAATGGGGTTGTTCACTGCATTCATTATTATGCTTCATTTTTAGGATTCCAATGTTGGCTCATCTTTGTTGGTTGTAGGACTTTAGGGTCCTATGTTCAGAATGTTACATTTCATGATTGTCTTTGATGATTGCCCTGTCACGCTGATTATTTATGGTCTACCTATTTGGTTATTAACTATTGCAATGTCTTTGATTGAGAGAGCTTTTATGGCCGCTGTCCCTTTTGTTGTCTTGGTTGTTTATTTTCTTGGTTATCTGCTATCTTGTTTTACCTAGATTCCAATATTGACTCTCATTTGAATCCCCTTTTTGATTTTTCTTCTACTGGGTTCCATTGTTGCATTAATTATTTTTTTATTGGGGTTAGATTGTTGATTGCCCTTGTTGTTTGTATCTGGGCAGTGATCTACCTTATCTGCTGCTATTTCTTTTCCCATCTTGTTGGTTAGTTGTGCATCATTGTGATTAAGCATCTATCCACATGGCTACCATCTATTCTGATTTTATGCACTGCTTCTTTGTCTCTATCTTGGTTTTTGTTGATCCGGATTATCCAATTTCAAAGATGTCACAATCCGTAGTTCTAATTGTCTTTATGTGCTTTTTTTTTGGATGCAATCTATTTCTGTATTATGATGCCTTTCCTTTATAATTTCTTTTGCCAATATGAATATTAATAAGGGGTTGTTCACATTCATTCATTATTATGATTGGGTTCATGGACTATGCTTCAGGACTCGCTAGAAAGATTCATATATATATCATATGTTTGGGATGTCATATTTATAGCTCATTGACTTGCTTTAGATTTCAGTTGCCTCTTCTTTTTTTCTTGTGGTGGGTTATATGCTAGCCTATTATACCACTCTTGGCTGATTTTCTCATGAGGTTCCGGCAAAGATGGCTCATTCTCATATGGATATGTATTCTCATGTCAGTGACTATATTGATGATAATTTTCTGCATGGGATCCCTTATCTTAGCTCTTTGCAATTTCCTCTCTATTTTATCTATGGTTTTGTTTAGGTTTGCGTAATAAAGCCCAAAAGACTTTCAACAATTGTCGCTATCTTCTCACAGGGTTTGTTATGATGTGTGATGATTTCACTCCCTTTTGGTTTGGTAGTAGCTCTTGTGATGTAACCCTTCTGCTAAACCATTGATGCTCATATTTGCATCTGCCCCAACTAGGTGTGACTGAGCCTGAGTCTTCTCTATCACATTTCTTTACTATCATTCTCAGATTATGCAATTTTTAGTTATCATTTTGTCTATATTACCTTAACTGCTCTAACTTCTTTCTGTCTACATTTTTACAAGTGTTTCTCTCTTGTCCTATTGTAGGTTTTCACCAGAGTGTCATGCATTCTCACGTCCTGCAGAGCACTGGCCCCAATCTTCCATTGGCTTATTATGTTAACCAATTTGTATCTTTTGATTGCTTTATTTTCTTTTGCTTTTGGTTGTACTTAGATGGGATTTACTAAGGTTGATAGATCTCTTTGAGTAATAGTTCTGGAGTTTATCCCCTTTAAGGACCTTGTAACCCTCTTTTGTGGCAATAAAATTCCCTTACATGGGGTTTCCCCAAAAAAAAAACATAAACATAAAAATAAAAATAAAAATAAAACCTAAACCTGAAAAATAAAATAAAAATTAAACTAAACTAAAAAATAAGCATAAACAGAAACCTAAACCTAAAAAATAAGCTAAAATAAAAAACCTATACTAAAATAATAAAACTAAATTAAATAAAAAAATAAACCTAAATAAAAATAAAAAATCAAATAAACTAAAATAAATAAAAAATAAACTAAATAAACCTAAACCT
The DNA here is from genome assembly GCA_021442155.1 of Cymbidium sinense. NCBI lineage: Eukaryota > Viridiplantae > Streptophyta > Magnoliopsida > Asparagales > Orchidaceae > Cymbidium > Cymbidium sinense. Next base: position 198,964,607 of record CM038216.1, read on the forward strand.
TCCAGTTTACTTAATTTAAAAAAATACCCCATAAACCATAAACCCAAAACCCTAAACCCTAAATCCTAAACCCTAAATCCTAAATCCTAAACCCTAAACCCTAAACCCTAAACCCTAAATTGTAAACCCTAAACCCTAAACCCTAAACCTTAACCCGTAAACCTTAAATTAACCTTAAACCCTAAACCCTAAACACTAAATCCTAACCCTAACACTAAACTTAAATACCTCTAAACTCTAAATAAACTAAACCCTAAATCTTAAATCCAAACCCTAAACCCTAAACCCTAAAACTAAACCTAAACTGTAATTCTTTTCAAACCTTAAACCCTAAAGTCAAAATAAACTAAACCCTAAAGCCTAAACCCTAAACCCTAAACCATAATTCCTGACCTCAAACCCTAAACTAAAGCTAAATATTAAACCTAAACCCAAACGCTAACCTAAACCCAACCCTAAACCCTAAACACAAAAATCCTAAACCCTAAACCCCAAACCCTAAACCTAAACCAAAACCCTAAACAACAAAAAAACCTAAACTTAAACTAAATAAAACCTAATAATAAAATAAATAAATAAACATAAACCTAAATATAATAAAATAAATTAAAAACCTAAACCTAAACATAAAAAAATTTTAAAAAATAAACTAAAATAAATTAAATAAAAACCTAAACTAAACTAAAAAATAAAATAAACCCAAGTATAAAAAACCTAATTAAAAATAAACTAAACATAAAATAATAATAAAATAAATCTAAAATAAAATAAAATAAAACTAAATAAAACCTAACCTAAAACCCTCAAAATAAAACTAAAAAATAAATAAAAAAAATAAAACCTAAACCCATAAAAGAAAAAAAAACCTAAACCTAAAATAAAAATAAAATAAACCTAAACCTACACTAAAATAAAATAAACTAAAATAAATAAAACCTAAACCCAAACCTAAAATAAGTTAAACCTAAACCTAAACCTAAACTAAATTAAATAAAATAAACTAAAATAAACCTAAACCTAAACTAAAAAATAATACCTAAAATAAATGTAAAATAAAAACTTAAAACCTAAACCTAAAAAAATAAAATAAAAACCTAAACATGAAAATAAAAAATAAACCTAAAAAACAAAATAAATATAAAACTCAACTAAAAAATAAAACTAAACCTAAAAAAAGAAACTAAAATAAAAAACTTAAACTAAAATAAATAAACATAAAATAAATATATAAAACTAAAAAATTAAAAAATAAACTAAATTAACTAAATAAATTTAAACCTATCGGTTTACTTAATTTTAAAACAAAACTAAACCCTAAACCTACAACCCTATAGGTGTTCATTTTTTATCTATGTCATCGCTTATGTCTTAGAAAATTTAGGCTGCTACTTGGTTGATGAAACTTAAAAGAATAAATGTTGAAGCTAAATTTGTTCTCTATTAAGCAAAACTTTAAACCCTACACCCTAAACTAAACCATAAACCCTAAACCTAAAACCTAACGCCTAAACCCAAAAACCTAAATCTAAATTAACCCTAAACCCTAAACCCTAAAATGCTAAAACCTAAAACCTAAACTAAATACAACCTAGAAAAATAAAAAATAAAAACCTAACCCAAAATAAAATAAAAATATATAATAAAATAAAACCTAAACTAAAACCTAGACCTAAACCTAAAAAGAAAATAAAATAAAAAATATAAACTAAACTAAAATAAAATAAATAAAAACATAAACTAAACTAAAAAATAAAAAACCTAAATAAAATAAAAATTAAACCTAAAATAAAAAATAAATTAAAAACTAAATAAAAAACTAAACCTAAAAAATAAACCTAAAAAAATAAAACTTAAAAATAAATAAAAAATAAAACCTAAACCTTAAACTAAAATAAACTAAAATAAAATAAATAAAAGCTAAACCTAGACCTAAAACTAAACCTAAAATAAATTAAACCTAAACCTAAACTTAAACTAAATAAACTAAAATAAATAAACCTAAACTAAAAAAAATAAACCTAAAATAAAACCTAAAACCTAAACTTAAAGAAATAAATAAAAGCCTAAACCTAAAAATAAGAAATAAAACCTAAACTAAATAAAAAATAAAATAAACTCAACTAAAAAATAAACCTAAACCTAAAAAAAAAACTAAAATAAAAAACTTAAAATAAAATAAATAAACCTAAAATAAATAAACTAAACTAAATAAAAATAAAAAATAAAATAAAATCAAATAAATTAAAAATAAACTAAATAAACTAAGACCTTCGAGTTTACTTAATTTAAAATAAAAAATAAAAAATAAAAAATAGAAAAAATAAACCCTAACCCTATAACTAACCCTAAACCTTAAACCCTAAACCCTAAACACTAAACCCTAAACCTACAACCCTAAACCCTAAACCCTAAAAGCCTAAACCCTAAACCCTAAAATTGTAAACCCTAAACACTAAACCCTAAACTCTAAACCTTAAAACCTACAACCCTAAACCCTAAACCCCAAACCCTAAACCCTAAACTCTAAACTAACACTAAACCTTGAACCCTAAACATTAAATAACCCTAAAACCTAAGAATGGGTAGAACCTAGATGACAGGAACATCACTATCAACTAGGCTCAGTCTTGATCTAGCGGTGGAGGCAAAGGCGGAGGCGACATTTATCGTAGTGGTGGTTGGGGATCTGGAGGTGGTGGTCAGAGTAGTGGTGGTTATGGAGGAAGGTGGAGCGATGGAGGTTACAGCTGTGGTGGTGGTAGAGGGAGAGATCAGGGATATGATGCTGGATCCTGCTACTCGAGAAACTGAAGAATGATCAATCCAATCTATTACTTCTGGAACTATGTCTTTAAAGTAGAGAAAGTTTTACTTATCTATGATTTTTGATTTGCTTTATGGGAGCTCATTTTTTATCTATATCATCACTTGTATCTTAGAATACTTAGGATGCTACTTGGTTGATAAAATTGAAAAGAAAAAATGTTGAATATGAAATTATTTTATATTTAAAAAAAACATAAATCCTAAACCCTAAACCCTAAACTAAAACTTAATCCCTAAACCTAAAACCTAAACACCAAACCCTAAACATTATACATTAAAAACCCTAAGCCCTAAACACTAAATAGTAAATCTTAAATCATAAACCTTAAAGCCTAAACCCTAAACCCTAAACCTAAACCTAAAACCTTAAACCCTAAACCCTAAACCCTAAACCCAAAACCCTAAACCCTAAACCCAAAAACCCTAAACCCTAAACCCTAAACCCCAAACCCTAAACCCTAAAAACTAAACTAACCTTAAAACCTAAACCCCAAACCCTAAACCCTAAACTAACCTTAAATAATAAACCCTAAACCTTTAATAAAGATGCCATTAGGAGTAGATCTAAAGAGTGACCTAATCATAACATAGTTATGGTAACTAAAGAAAATGTCTTCAAGAGACTTTCCTTTGACTATTAGAAATTTGAATACCCTAAACCCTAACCCTAAATCATATTATAATACCAAATATTATAGTATAATTTAGCATCATATATTTGAGCATGTAGTGATGTGTTTTTGGACATTAAAAGATGTTTTGAAATATTTTAGTATATTATGGTATTGTGCCCTATAGTTTATATTAATATAAATCATAAATATATTGATTTAATAAATCAGATTATGAAATTTTTAAAATTTGAAGTGGGAATTAGGTTATAGTACCAATGGTATGCTATGCCACTTGTAGTATAAAAAGTAAGATTTTATGTTCAAACTATCTATTATATGTTGTAGCATAGTATAACATCATATATCATAATATATTATTCGTGAATTTTAAATTCATTTAGTATTTTACAATCACAATCAAGCCTACACTAGCATTGTTTATAAAAATGTTTATTTAGACTTTAAAATGGTGGAATTTGGCCAAATTCATAATAGGTAGAGCATGGCATCATAATATATTATTTCAATTTAAAATATGTAACTTATACGCCTAAAATATATAGTTTTTTATTGTTTAGACTAATTTTATGATTTTTTTATCTTAAGCAATCCCTTGTGATGTGATATGCAATATAATATAATATAATATAATATCTTATAGTGTAATATAATATAGGATGCCATAACATAGTGTAGCATCATGCATTATATTATACTATTATGTATTATTACTTGTTTGTTAACATATTTTAGTTTCTTATAGTATGATGTAGTAGAGTTTGTACTGGTATAATTCATAAAAATATTGATTTATAGGCTGAGATGATGGGATTTGGCCAAATTTAAAGTAAGCTTTAGAACAATTGGGGTTTGGTGTGTCATTTAATCAAAAGAATGGAATTTTGCATCCAAAATAAATGTTCATTTTTCAACCAAATTTTATAAATTTTTTTGCTTAAAGTGATTCATTTATAGTGTAATGTAAGATAATATATTATATGAAAGCATATTAAAATATAATGTACATAACAATATAACTTAACATATATATGAATGTGGTGGAGTGTTACTAAATGCTATTGTGCATTTTAGTATGTTTTACTTTTGTTATAATACATTGGGTCAAAACTCACAAAAATGTTAATTTGAAGGTTGAGATGGAAGAATTTGGCCAAATTCATGTCACACACCAAAAAGAAACACAAAAAATATGCTATTTTGTACCATTTCTAATAAAAAAATAATAATTTTACATCCAAAATGAACATTATTCATATTTTGAGAAAATTTATCTATTTGCTTTTTTCAAGTGATTCTAATGAGGTGTAATGTTAGAAAATATATTATATTACAACAAATTATAATATAACATCATATATTATAATATAATATAGTGTTAATTTACACTATAATATGTTTATTTATTGTATAGTTAGTTTGAGCTTGCACCATCACAAATCATAAAATGTTGATTACAATGTTGAGATGTTGTCATTTGAATGAATACATTGTTAGGCTTTGGTTAAAGTATTAAAGGTGTGCAGAGAAGAAATATGATTTGGTGAGAATTCCATGTTAAGGACATGGAGGGAGATCCACTAGGGGATCACACATGCATTAGACATGACATGTGAGGGATCTATGTTGAGGGCATAGTTGAAAAAAATTTGTTGGGTATAATGTTTCAATTTGATTTAATTATATGACTTCTAGAAAGAAGATCCATTGGGAAAAGAATCTATAATCCTCCAGGGATTAAGATCGAGTGGACATTAATTTGTTTTGTTTTAATTGAACTGGAGTTATATCTAATAGAGATATGGGCTCGAGTTCATTAGGGATCGTGTATATGAACCTTCCACTAGGGAAGCAAGTTCGAGCTATCTGTTGGGGATTGGGATTTGAGTTTGATTTTAAAAATTTATTTGGAGATGTATCCACTAGGAATAAGATTTTGGTTGGATTTCTTTGATTTAGACTCTATTGGGGGAGTTGGTTTAATTTGGCTCCACTGGAGAGGTTGGATTTGAATTTGATTTATTTTCTTAACTTATTTATATATGATTTAGGCTCCAATAGGGAGAAAGGTGTGATTTAACTCCAGAGAAATAAGATTGTTTAATATAATGTATGGACCCCATTGGTGCAATGGACCCATGAGAAAAGCTATATAGCTTTCAACGCCTCAAGTTTACAAATCCAAATGCTTACTACCAATATGGTAGAGCTAGCCAACCTAAGGGGTTGTCTTTTGATGTAACGACTGCAGGAAGAAGGTGTAGCAAACTTATCTTCCAAAGAGGAACAACCGTTGGGGTGACCTGTTGGATGCACAAAAAAGTGAACTCACCTGGACTAATACTACGTGAATACTGGGACTTATGTCAACTCAAAGTAGTCTGGAAGAATTTTATCATAATTTCATGTGGTTTGAGATGGTTTATTTGGTTTAGTTTGATTTTGAATTGAGGGAATATCCTCCTGGGTTGTGAGCTCGGTCAAATTTAAAAGATTTAATTTATGGACCATGTCAGTGTGTGATGGACCCACTGAGAAGGGGCTATATCGGACTTATCCTATCTCAAATTTACAAATCCAAATGGATAGTCTACTGGCTATGGAGTAGAGCTAGCCAACCTAAGGGGTTGCCTTTTGGTGTGCAATGGCTATGTTAGAAAGAAGGCATAGCAGACTTACATCTTCTAAAGGAGGGTAAAATAACTCGGGTGACCTATTGGTAGCACAATAAATCAAATATGACTTAGGGGTGACTACAGAGTGAATGTCGTTGAGGACTTATATCAACTCATGAGTAGTCAGGCGATTCCTATATGGAGATTTGCTGACCCTGCCCTAAACATAGGATGTCTTCTTGAGAAAAAGTTCTACTAGTGCTGTCCTCATAATCCATAAGTGAATATATAGTTTGTTTATATGTTTGCGTGGACCCTATTGGTGTGCGAGGGACCACACTGAGAAGGAGCTATGTCGGCCTTGACCTATCTCAGATTTACTGGACCATGGGAGAATCTACACATCCATAGAACGGATTCTCCAACCACATATGTGGTTACTATGAAAGGTAAACTATCCAATCTGATAGTAACCGGGGTAGTGTCTAAATTGGAATGCGAAGGATGTGATCCAAATTAGTGCCCACAGGGGAGGTGCTGCTAGGGGCATTATCTTGAGCCCTAGGAAAAGCTTATAGGTGTACATGGCCAACTTAGGAGAAAGCAAATGACTTACATCGCCATGAGTGGTGTATCCTAAGGTGCAAGAACCAACCAACATAAGGTGTATCAGTCAACATGAGTGGTGTATCTATGAGCATAGTGAGAACCAACCAATCTAACGCTGCCGACAACCAACCATCAATCTAGAAAGAAAGTGTGTAGTTTACAACTTTTTGAACTCATCATCGAGATAGTGTATCATCGGCGGGATAAATACTATCTGACCTAGTATTACTAATAAGCATGGAGCCCCGAGGAAGGGCTGGACATAGACTTGAAGTAGTCATGAGGGAAAGAACTGCTAGAGGACTTATCCTAAACCTCAAATATACTTGACACAGTCATTGCATGAAGGCTAATCCAAGAAGAAAGCATAGCAGACTTCATCTTCCTAAACAAAGCCAACATGAGGTAGCTTACCGGCCATGCAGTAAGGCCTACCAAACTAACAAGCCGCTTGTCAATGTTCAATGGCCAAATAAAGAAGAAAAATGAAGCAGACTTACATCCTCCAAAGTAAGAAGACCACTAGGGTGACACACTAGTAGGTAGACGTCACCGACCTAGAGCTCTATGAGTGCCACTTGGGTGTTATCTCAACTCAGTAGCTGACATATAGGATATGTTTATTTTATATGTTTTATGTAGTTTGTATTTGTTTTGTGTTCAAAGGATATAGCCTGTTCCTTACACCTACCCTAAACACATCATGGTGGATTCAAAAATAAGAATACTTTCAATATGGAAGAGATTAAATTCAAAATGGTATTTTCATTGATGATAATTATTTTTCAAACATGATTTATAATATTTCTTTAAGTAGAGCCCAATGGTTGGAAGCATTGGGAGCTCTCCCTCATGATTAATAAGTTGATAAGATCTTCCTTAGTATGCCTTCTCTATGGCAAAAGGGCCATCCCAAGTGGGTTCAAACTTGCCTCCCATCTTACGGCATGCAACAATTAGTCTCCTTAAAACTAAAATAAGCTCTCTTACTTGAAAAGCTCTAGAATAAACCAATTTGTTGTGAACTTGAATCATTTTAGCATTGTACAACTCAAGGTTTTAGCATGCCCGAAGGCTTCTCTTCTCCAAACCTTTGAGATCTTCTAACCATAACTTGGCATTCTACTTTATTGTGATCTTGCTACCCATAGCTATCCTTAGTGATGGGAGTTGGACTTTTAATGGTAGAACGGCTTTGGACCCATACACTTAGGAGAAAGGAGTAGACTGAGTTGGAGTTCTATATGTGGTGCGGTAGGCCCACAAAGCTTGAACTAACTGCTCATGGCATTGTCGCTTATTATTGTCGAGTGTCTTTTATAGTATGGATGAGAGTTTTATTGAAGGCATCTACTTAGCGGTTTTCCCTTGGGTAGTTGATGGTAGAATATCTCTAATCTATGCTATGTCTCTAGACCTTTATTGATATGAACTCATCTTCCAGACATGCCAACTCCTTGGCATATGCTACAACATTCTCTCCTTAAGGAATCTTATAACTAGCAACCTCTGGGATTTGGGCCAACAACTCTATGGTGTACTTGTTGTAGTGATGGAGCTTAGGCTTTATAACCTTGTAGGATGCAGCAATTTAGTTAATAACTAGCTAAGAATCCCCGAAGATGTTGATGTTTTGGATGCTTAGAGTAACAGATAACTCCAGATTGGCAATCAGAGCCTTATATTCAGCTTCATTATTGGTGCGAGGATTGGACAGATGATATGAGAATCTCATCACATCACGGTCCAGATTTAAGAGAACTATTCCTACCCTTTCCATTCTTGGAATTGTAGATTGTGGTTCTTCTCCTCTTTGAGAGGAACCTACACCATCAAAGTACATCTCCCAGTGGTGAATGCTAGTATCCCCAAAGTTCATGAATTGTTCATTGGGGAGATCATCACTAAGCTGACAGTTAGTAGAAAGTGGGTGTGCTGCTAAAAAATTTGCTAGCAGTTGTCCTTTCACTGTAAAGAGAGGTACAAAGGTAATGTCAAACTACAAGAGGATCATCAAGCAACCATCCAAAAAAACATCAATCGTCATGAGATATGTAATTGGATTGATCTAGAGATTAAGTTCACCTTATGAGGAAGCATGTAGTGTTGTAGCTTTTGGGATGCAAAGATTAAACCTAGAAAATGCTTCTCAATGGATGGATAATTAGCCTCAACAAGGATTAGATGACGGCTGAGGTAGCAGAGTGCCTTTTCTTTGCCTTCATCATTGACTTGGGCCAACAAAGCACCAAGGTAGTCATCTAATCTAGTAGTGTAAAGTATGAGCAGCTTTCTCGGGATAAGGGCTGCTAGAATCAGTGACATCATTAGGTATTTCTTGATGTCTTCAAAGGCATGCTCACACTTGTCATCTCACTTGAACTTGGCATCTTTTTTAACAAGTACTGAGAATAGCTGACATCTTCTTGATAAATTGGATAGAAAGAATCATAGATACGCTAACCATCCTCGTAATGATCTGAGTTGAGTTTAACTTTTAAGGGGTGGAAATTCTAATATCAGTTTGATCTTCTCTGAATCAATTTTGATTCCTTGGTGTCGGACAATAAACCAAAGGAATTTTTCTAAAGCTACTCTAAATGCACACTTCAAGGGATTTATTTTGAGGTTAAATGGTCTTAACTATTCAAAAACTACTTTCAAGTCAAAGAGATGGTCTTCTTTTTCTCTATTGTTGACTACGAGATCATCAACATAGCACTCGACTTGATGATGCATGAGTTCGTCAAAGATTTGAGTCATTTCCCACTGGTATGTAGCATCGACATTTTTAAGGCTGAAAGGCATGACCTTATAGCAATAGATTCTGCTTCTTTAATCTTCAGCGACAATCTTTCTTTAGTTATATCTAGATGAGCTATCCATGAAAGAGAAGAATGCATGAGATGAGGCAATGTCCACCATTAGCTCTAGATTGGAGTGGAAATTTGTCTTTTGAACATGCCTTATTTAAATCCATAAAATTGACACATATGTGAATTTGGCCATTCTTTTTATTAACTGGGATGATGCTGTCTAACATGGTAGGATATTTTTCTTCCCGGATGAAGCCAACATCAATCAATTTCTTGACTTCATAAATGACCCATTGTTCTATGTTTAATCGCATGTGTCTAGGAGCTTGCTTGATAGGGTTAGCATTAGGCTCTATTACTAGTTTGTGGACCACTACATCAAGAGCCAATCCAGGCATCTTTTCATAACTCCATGCAAAGCTATCCTTAAACTAAATTAATAGCCTAACTAAGTTATTGGTTTTAATTTCATTTAATTAAGAACTAATGTATGTCGTGTGTGGATCTTCATCAGTTCCTAAATTGATTTCCTTGTGCTCATTGATTGTTGACCTGATCTCTTCTTTGAACTCTAGTAGTGCGTCTTTGATTTCAAAATCATCTAGATCATCTGAAGTTTCTAAGCACAGCTCCTCATATGAGTTAATGTGATTTGAAAAGAACCTATTAGGTTCCAAATCATTTGTCATGACTAAGTAGTAATCGTTATCATCAATTGGACCCACTGTACTAAATTCTAGTCTTGGTCTTGGTTGAGAGCTTTGGCATTTATTCCTCCATATTCTTTCAAAGTAGTCTGACTTGTGCTTTGACCAAGTACGTGGGATTAACCCTTTCCTTGTTAAATTATGAACATAAGGCAAGTAACAATCAAAAGGTAATTCTATTAAATCTTTATATGAATCATCCTCTAGTTCTACATCAATTTTTGGACTTGAGGATGATGCTCTAAAAGAACCTGAAGTCTTCACACTGGATGACTTAGGGGCTTCCTTAACTACCAAACCCTCGCCTTTTGATTGGAGTTATAACTAAGGTTCCCAACTGATGCCTAACTATTTCACATATAGACTTGGATACACTTATGCTTTGCTTTGGAGCCCGGTCTTCATCGCTATCTGGCTCAAGTGTCACCTCCAAAGGAATCTACTACTGAGAAGAGTTGGTTAGTGTGCTAACCATATAAGACTTATCTTATAAACTAGATTATAAGTCTATATGGATAGCAGGTGTACTCCTAGTAGTTGGGACATATCTTCTATTCGGTGGCCAATAAGGAGGTTTTCCACCCCTAGGATTGCCTCTAAACTACCTCTTCCTCTTCCTGGTGGAGGTCAGGTCATCCTGCCCATATGTTCGAATGGAATAACGAACTATGGGTTGAATCTAATGTCAGGCTCCACTTCCTCCTCCAAGTCTATTTCTGCTCCCTTTTATTATCTTTTTCATTTTATTTTTTCTTTTCTTTTTCTTTTTTTCTTTCTTTTTCTTTTTCTTTTTCTTTTTCTTTTATTTTTAAACTTTTTCCAAGTTCATGAGAATAGATTTGTTGTTTTTGAGGGAGGTAGTAAGCATCCTCAGATATGACCTCTGAACTATAAATGGCTTGAGATCTCTTTTCACACAATAGATGATCCCGCCTCTCACAAACTTCATACATAGATGTAGAGAGAATGAAACTATGTTGTTCTCATGTATCCATGGTCTCCCAAGAAAAGCGTTGGAAGATGTATTTGAGTTTACAATGTGAAACTTTGCTTTAGTCTTCCAATCATCTATCTCCAAGGGCAACACTATGGAGCCAAAGGCCTGTTGACCTCACTTTTAGTGTGTAGATTCAATCTTTCCATCTTAGACTTAGGAGTCTTCTATACACTAAGGCTTTCCTAGTCATAAGACACTTCTAAAAATTATGGAAACATCTAACCTAAGCCTTAAAACTTAGAAGGGTTAACCATAGGATTAGGTTATGCCTTAGGGATTAAGATAATCAACCAACCCTACAACCCAAATCCAATCCATGTGAACCTTCTCAAACCAAACCACAAGTTCATTTGAAACATCAAATTCAAATCCAAATTCAAACCCAAATTCCAAAACCAAATGATTGAAGCCCATGATCAATCCAAACTTGAAACCCTTCCTAAGCCATATGATCTATCCCATGGACTTCAAAATTTTAATCAATCCAAAATCAATTGATTTTCTCATAATCAATTTATATCTTTGAATCATCTTCCTAAATATAAATCAAATGTACATTCAAATGATCAAAACTAAATCAAACTAAATCAAATTAAATCAAAACCCTTCCTAAGCTATATGACCTATCCCATGGACTTAGTTATTAATCCAAATCAAGTCAAACTTAATTGATTTTCTCACAAATCAATCATATTTTCAATCATCTTCACAAATTTAAATGAAATATACATTTAAATCATCAAAACTAAATGCCAAATCAAAATCCAAACCTAAGCCACACATGACCCAACTCTAGACTTAGCCAAATTTCCTTCATTTCAAAACCCAAATTCAATTGATTTTCTCATGAATCAATCATACCTTCAATTATATTCATAAATATAAATGAAATCTACAATCATCAAGCCAAACCAAAATCAACCCAAGTCAAACCCAACTTAACCCTTCGTACTTGAAATGTTCAAATGAGCCAAAACCCATTTGAAACCCAGCCAATTGCAATTGAATTTATATATCAATCCCAAATCCATATATAAACTCAACTAAATCAAACTCAACCCAAAATTAAGCCAACTAAACCCAATTGGTCCAGTTGACCCAAAGTCGCCAATTTGACCTATTTGAGCTAAGTTCTAATCCTTCCCAAATTAGATTGAAACAAGCCCATCAAAATCTCACATCATTATATTGATCACCCTAGGTTGATCAATTTTCACCAATTGGGTAAAACCAAGTCAACTTGGTCATTTGACCAAGTCAAACCCTTAACCCATATGAACCCAAACTAGCCAAATTGCAACCTAAGCCAAATCCCTTAAAACCAATGATTCATACCAAATAAAAATCAATATTTTAATATGACTTGACCTTCAATTGAGTCAAACCAAACCCAATTGCCTCTCTTGACTCAAATAGACCCAAATTGACTTAAAAGACCAAATTAGGTCAAATCAAAATATAAACCAAATTATTTACAATCAATGGCTCAAGTTCATTCCAAATTGATTGTTGAATTTGACCAAAGCCATGATTGGACCCAATTGAACCTAATTGAGCTACATACCCCAAATTGACCAATGGTTCAAGTTGGCCTAAATCAAAACCAAATCAAAATTAATTGAAACCAAAGCCTACAATCATCTTCAATTAGTTAACTAAACCAAAACCAACACCAAACCCAAGCTAATTTGGCCATTTTGGTCAAATTGGTTAACTTAACACATTCAACCCAAATGAATTCAAATGAGCCAAAATCAAATCTAAGCCAAACTAAACCAAACCAAGTGAACCAAAACATCCCAAATGATCATATAAACTAGGATCAACCCTCGGTTTGACCCAATTTAACCTCCAACCTAACCCGGTTTGACCTAAATGAGCCAAATTGAGCCAAAACTAACCAAATTGACTCCAATTGACTTGAAATTTGGGCTAAGCCACTTTTGGCTCATTTCAAATCTGTCTAAATCAAATCCAATGCCAAATGATCATTTTACCCTTAGGTTAAAGGCATCACATGAGAGAAATCATCGATGTAAGTGGTCATTTCCATTCTTTGGCCACTTGGTACTCTCCTAATGGTCCACCTAGGTACATAGGACACTGCCCAACCTAACCCAATCGGTGGTTGGGTCGGCCATGACCCATGGGAGGTGAAATCACCTCACCCTCCCCATTGGAGCATTTAAAACCCATAGGACACCCATGATTCTTCCTTGGAAACCACCTCCACACCTTCAACCAACCAAGCTGAGCCAACTCACCTCCTCCCTGCCACCCACAACTCGCTGAGTTGGCCAGACAGCCATTAGAAGCCAAACCTGATCCCACCATCTAATCAAGATGAAGGGGGGTATACACCCCCTTGTTTCCACTCAAACACAAAAAAATCATTCATTAGACCCATAACTACCAAAGATGAGCCATTATAGCAATTCCTTAAGCTCCCAAGCTCATTCCTCGATCAAAAAATACCATTATCATCCGTCTAGAAATAGGACACTCCCATTTCCAACCTAACTTCACCATCTCTCCATCAAACTCAAATTAACTTTGCAAGCACCTTCCCTAGGCCTCATCGAGCAAGAAAGAGTAATCTCCCAAGCTTCCCAAGCACCGGAGGTGGGACTTTGATCAAAGCATAGCTCCAAATCATTACATAATGGCCTTCTGAGTGAACATCAAGGAGTTGATCTAATTTCTTCTCAACAGGGCTTCATCTCCACTAGATGAAGCTTCCATAATCATTGAACCACCGATCTTGGGCTCTGATGAGGTATGCTTCCAAAATAGATCCTTAAGAAAAATTAGGTTGGAGCTTTTCAAAAAAAGCTTGCATCTTATGTGATCTTGACTATTAGATCCCCTCTGATTGATGTCGTGAAGGTGTGGGATCCTATTAGAGTTGATCTGAGCTCGAGTAAGCTCAAATCAAGTAGCAATGGTACCATTCCATTCCCTTCACTCGCATGATGTTAGATTACACATTGTCCATTCCACATGATCGAAATGGACAGTGATTAGAAGATCAATGTTTTAATATTAAGCGTGGATTAATCATATTCGATCTTAGATGATGATGATGAAAAGAGTGTATGCGCCACCATGTAGGCACTACGCCGATAAGTTCTTAGAAAATCATGTAGTGCCATGCAAAAGCACTCGCCAACGTACCCCAAGGATTAGGCTTTAATATGCTTAATTAATCATTTTAATGGCTAAAACTTCTAAAAAATCATAAAAGGTCATAGAAATAAAAAAATACAAATAAAATATCATTTTAAAAGTTATTTCAAAGGAGAATTAATTAAAAATAATCTTAACTAATTTTGAATAGTAATTAAGGTTTAATTAAAGTTTAATTGTAAAATTAATTAGCTTAATTACTCCTTAATAACTTGAGCAATTAATCCCAAATTTTGTTGGTTAATTTAATGGGATGACCTCTGCCTCCCATGATTTTCTTGGGATTTATTGCTCACTTAATTAAGAAAATTGACTAATTAAACCTTAACTACTCTTTATTAATTAATGATTAATTAATCCCATGAACAGTAATAAATTGGTTAATTAAGTTTATTAATCATTGTTCAACAGTAAGTCAACTAAGGAATAGGGTTGGGACCCCTTTCCCTAAGATCATTTCTCCCTTTTTTAAAATAAAATTAATAAATATTTAACTAATTAATTAAATCACTTAATCAAATTGAAATCATAATCACATCAGACCTCAATTAATTATAGCATGGGGTAGTTCTTTAGGTGTTTAATAACCTGAAAGAGTTTAATGAAATTATGGTTAGTCCACATGTGTGGGAAAATCATAAGAGTAATTAATTAAGTCCCTTAATCTAATTAATTATTAATCATGAGCCAATTGCATTAGGCCCCTTTTATTTCCTAAGATCATGCAAGTTTATTTTCCATGCATATCATGTTGGCTCATAATAATTTTGTTAATTACTTTAAGGTTACATAGGTTAGCATAATTAATTCATCTAATTAAAGTTTCAACTTAAGTAACCCATAAAATCAACTTAATTACATTTCTTAAAATTAAATAATATCACTAATGTGGGAATGGGTTTAAAATAGCAAGTGATGATTTCCATTCTCCTCTTTAAATCAAATCAAATCCAAAACTTAATTGATGAAGAAGCTTTGGTTTACTTTAAATTATCTTATTTGATTTGATTGTTCTTAAGAACTAGTTTGGTTGAATGAATCATATGCTTATATTTGAATGAAACACATGCTTAACAACTAGTTTGGCTGAATGAATCACATAATTTTTATGAATGTTGAGTTCTCTTTCCTCTATTTATGTGTTGATTTATATAATATTGAATGAGTCTTGACATCCCGGGAACATGAGGCTTTAGCTAGCACCAAGGAGTTCATTTGATTACCTCACTTCTCTAGTTTAACAACGGTATGTACTCATTTGATTTCATTCTTATGTATTTTAACATTTGAATTTGAGTAGAAATTTAATTGATATATATAAATGATTCAATCAAATAAAAATATACAATCTTTGCATGGTTTTCTTTCCCTCATTTATGTATACATCCATGTGTGTCCAAGAGAAGCAAGTATATAGTCCGACATACCGAGAATAGGCTTTAGTTAGCCCTAAGGAGGTCATTTGATTTCCTCACTTCTCTAGTTTAATAATGATGCACTTGCCTATATTATCTTTTTTCATGTATATGTATATGTGATTAGTGAATGAAAAATACCATTTTACATTAAAAATGCATGCATTCATAATTGACTAAGTGGTTTAATTAATTAGCCCTATGAATCAAAGCTTACTTCTTATGTTCATGTATACGAATTTACATATGATTGAATGCAAATGAGTATATAGTCCGACATCGAGAATCTGAGCTTTAGCTAAGCTCAAGGAGGTCATTTGATTACCCTGGTTTAACAATGGCACATGCCTAACTAATTTCATTCTTATGTCATTTTTGTATAAGAATTTGGTTAAAGTTTTAAATTAATATGTTTAAATAATTCAATCAAATAAAATATAAATTCTAAATATACCAATAGATTCATCTTTTAAGTGTGCTAAAATATGTTACATGTATAGATACACTTAGGATTAAATCATATACATGTTACATGTAATGGAAAGGAATTATTTAATATATGTCATGTGGTAATAATTCAATTAAATTAATCTTAAGATGCCTTTAATTTTGAATAGGATTATTTAAAGTGAACCTTAACTTTGGATTAATTAAATCATTTAATAGGCCATTCACTAAAGAGAACTAAATCAAATTAATATACTTTAGAGAATGACTTAAAGTAGGGATGAAATAAGGCAATCCTCTTTTCCTCTCTTTATAACACTTAGTTACTAAGTGTAATAAAATGAAACAAAAGAAAACACAAATTAAAATTCTCAAATAAATTAAATTACGTTATGTGAAATCAACCTTTCATGTTAAATTGAATCCTTCTTCACATAGAAAATACGACACTATTGCCTTACAAGACTTACCACATAAGCCTTAATACACACATTAGAATTAAGTCACCACTTCTAACTCTAAGTTAGGATGGTGTACAATGTGATGTATGATTTGTTTTATGATGCATTATTTTAGATTGGATGTTAGGGTGTATGCTTCGTAGACTGGATGATAGGCCAATATTAGCATAATCATGTTTTCTATAGGAGATTATGCTTAAGGGATGCTTAAAAATAAAACTGAATGCTATTTTTGCTGGTTTCTTAAATCCTTATGCATAATACAAGTTAGGATAGGTGGGCTTAGTTACCCATGTGTAAGGTGCTAAGTCAAAATTATAAATACAATTGCTTGGGATTATGTCTATATTTAGCTAACCTCCACTTTTCAGGTGTAGTTAGATTTACTTTTCCTACATAAATGTAGGGAGTGTGTTTAGGACTTTAGTCTCTTTCTAATTAAATAACTACCCTAACTATCTTCCAATTCATAAGACTAGACTACATGGTTTTAAAATCATAGGAGGAGTTAGCTGGCTACCACTCTAAGTAGTTATAAGTCCAGAAGTCAGACAATTTATTCTCTTATATGGAGGTAAACCCATATGTCCACCTGTCACTTAGATTTAGGCTGTGCTTTAGCTTGTACTAAAGCTCTCTAGATTTAGGATCTGAGATAGCTATTTCTTTCGAGATATGAGCATAAATCCTCACCTCTTAGGCATTCCCACAACCTTGTGTTGGTGGATTATAAGCCCTAGTAATTTAATTAAATTTCAACTCAAAACATATAAATCTCTTCAACTTCAAAATTATAAAGAAAAACCATAGGATAGATTGGAATACTCATTAGGCTTTCTAATATCATGAGCATTTCTTACTTATTTCATTTAGACTCCAAAAATAAGTCTTCTCCTTGAACTTTCCCAATTGATTTTCCAAATACAACCAATCCTTTAATAGTCTAACTTTGAAATATTTGGAGATGATAATTGTCAACTTAATTGAGAGTATTCTTAGGAAATCTCATTTCCTAAGATGCAACTAACTATGGAGGCTTGCCTCCATAGTAAACTTAAGAACTTGGTTTAATATAAACCCTACTTTACTCATCCATGTAAAGTAGGGGAAAAATCTTTGGTACATTCAAAGATCCATCATGCCTTAAGAGTCCTTATTTTTTGAATAGGTCCATTGTAGGGTGATGGCTCTATCTTTTGAGATAGTACATCATACCTCAATGTTGTACCCAATCACCTCAAAAAGTATCCCCGTACGATCTACGTGGTGTCCCCCCCCCCAACATCCAAAAATAAATGCCACAATGCCCTCTCTCCTTATTCATTGAATCCTCTCAACATCATCCTTTCTTTTTAGAGTTTGAAGATGTTGATTCTTAAGTAAGCAAGGGTTTTTAGACTCATAATGTTGATTGATACACCTGGGTCAATCAGAACCATGGATAGCCTATATTTGCCAACATCCATTGTAATGTAAAGAGGTGGTTGTGTACAATCATCACTAGGAGTAAGTCTTCATCGCTGAATGTAACTTCTAAGATGTCCTTCGAGTGGCAAGCCTCCTCTTTAGTAACAGTCAACTGAGCTAAGCATATCTTTAGATCAAGTAAGACCTTGATTAAAGATTCCCTAATTTCTTGGGATAATATAAGGGCATCGTATATGCTTAACTTAGCCGGAAACTTTCTAGGGTGATCTAGGACATTGTAATCGACTTTAGCTTGGTCCTCCATAAGCATATCCATCGGTGGAGCATCCTATGGATGGGCTATCTCACTTGAACCAATGACCTACACCCTTATCAAGGTGCTACCCTAGGGATGTATAAACTTTGCCAGTAGGTCAACTGACTTTGGAATGATGAGCTTGTGGAAAGTTCTACCTTCTCATCGAGCATACCTACAACTTCTCCTATGGGATCCTGAGAGTTAGTTGACTCCAAGTAAATCTCAAGAGGTGAACCTGATTGACTCAGAGAAGTATAGTCCAACTTTGAATCATAAAGGAAAGAATAGGAACTACTGTAGGTATTATTTTTATTTATACTCGGAGACCTTTCAATAGGAATAAAATCAAGAGCATCAATAATATAGTAATCAATCATTAATTTCCTTCTGGGTGGAGGTATATGATAGATCAAATAAAATAAGCAAAGGAATTTAGTGCCCTTATTTGTAGATATAATGCTCTTGCTGGTAGAAGAGGAGCTAGTAGAAGAGATGGTATAACTAAGAGACTTGGATGGTGGTACTAGACTATAAAGTATGAGTTATACCTAAATCCTTGACTAAAACCTTTTTGAGCTGCACCCTAAACCCAAAACTCTAAATACTAAACCCTAAACCCTAAACCATAAAAATAACCTAAACCTTAAACCCTAAAAGACCATAAACCCTAAACTATAAACCCCAAACCTTAAACCCTAAACTAATCCTCAACCCTAAACCCTAAAAAGCTAAAAACCTAAACCTAAACTAAATAAAACCTAAAATAAAATAAAATAATAACCTAAATTGAAATAAAAAAAAACATAAACTAAAATAAATAAACTAAACTAAATAAAATTATAAAAATAAAACTAAATAAAAATAAAAACTAAAATAAACTAAAATAAATAAAAAATAAACTAAATAAAGTAAATAAACCTAAACCTATCGGTTTACTTAATTTTAAAAAAAAATCTTAACTTCTAAATCCTAAACCCTACACCCTAATCCTAAACCCTAAACCATGAACCCAAAAGTCTAAACCCAAAAAAACCCTAAACAATAAATCCTAAAACCTAAACACTAAACCCTAAAAGCATAAACCCAAACACCCTAAACCCTAAATCCTAAACCCTAAACCCTAAACCCTTAACTCTAACCCTTAACCCAAAACCCTAAACTCTAAAACCCTAAACCCTAAAACCCTAAAGGATATCCTAAAACCTAAAAACTTAAAAACATAAACAAAATAAAACCTAAAAATAAAATATATAAAAAACCATAAACCTAAATAAAATAAAAAAATAAAATAAAATAAAAACCTAAACTAAAACCTAAACCTAAACTTAAAAATAATATACAATAAACTAATAAAAATAAAGTAAAATAAAATAAATAAAAACCTAAACTAAACTAAAAAAATAAAATAAACTAAAGAATAAAAATCATAACTAATATAAAAACTAAACATAAAATAAAATAAAAACTAAATAAAAACAAAAACCTAACATATACCTAAAAATAAATAAAAATAAAACTTAAAACCTAATCTAAAAAAACTTAAACCTAAAATAAAAATAAAATAAACAAAATAAAATAAACTTAAAGGTAAACTAAAATAAACTAAACTAAAAGAAATAAACTTAAACCTAAACCTAAAATAAACTAAACTTAAACCAAAACCTAAACTAAATAAAATAAAATAAACAAAAAATAAATGAAAACCTAAACTAAAAAATAAAATTTATAAATAAACCTAAAATAATAACCTAAAACTTAAAAGAATAAAATAAAACCTAAACCTAAACCTAAACATAAAAAAATAAAACCTAAACTTAAAAAATAAAAAAAAATAAAAGTCAACTAAAAAATAAACCTAAACCTGAAAATAAAGAAAAATAAAAAACCTAAACTAAAATAACTAAGCCTAAAATAAATAAACTGAACTAAATAAATATAAAAAATAAACCTTAATAGAAATAAAAATAAAATAAACTGAAATAAATAAAAAAATAAACTAAATAAACCTAAACCTACCAGTTTACATAATTTGTTTTAAAAAAAAAACATAAACCCTAATCCTAAACCCTAAACCTTAAACCCTAAGCCTACAACTCTAAATCCTAAACCCTAAAAACCCCTAAACCCTAAACTCTAAAGACTAACCCTAAACCCCAAACCCTGAAAGCATAAACCCTAAAACCCTAAACCCTAAACCTTAAACCCTAAACCCTAAACCTTAAACCCTAAACCCTAAACCCTAAACACTAACCCTAAACTCTAAACCCTAAACCCTAAACCCCGAACCCTAAACCTAAACCTAAAGTAACTAAATAAATTAAAAAATAAATCTAAACCCTAAAACCTAATAAACTTAAACCTAAACTTGAACCCTAAGAATGGGCGTAACCTTGAGAAGATCATCAGCACTCTAGGTCTAGGAGTGGAGGTGAAGGCTTATACAGTGATTATCACAGTGGTGGTGGGGGATCTAGAGATGCTAGTGGATATGGAGGTGGTGGTTAGAGCAGTGGTGGTTATGGAGGAGGGAGGAGCGACAGAGGCTACAACCATGGTGGTGGCGGAGAGAGAGATCGAAGATATGATGGTAGATCCCACTACTTGAGAGGCCAGGGTGGTTCTGATGGGAACTAGAGAAACTGAAGAACGGAGGATCTGATATGTTGCTTATGGAATTGTGTCTTTACTGTAGAGATGGTTCTAGTTATCTGAGGTTTTTGATTTGCTCTATGCATGCTCATTTTTTATCTATGTCATCGCTTATGTCTCAGAAAACTTGGTGTGTTACTTGGTTGATGAAATTGAAAAAAGAGATGTTGAATCTAAATTTGTTCTCTATTAAAAAAATAGCAAAAACCCTAAACCCTAAACTAAAACCTGACCCTAAACCTAAAACCAAAACCCTAAACCCCTAAACCTTAAACCCTACAAACACTAAATTCTAAACCCTAAACATTAAACCCTAAAACCCTATCCCCTAAACCCTAAACCATAAAACCTAAACCCTAAACCCTAAACCCAAAAGAAAAACCCTAAACCCTAAAAAGCTAAAAACCAAAACCCAAACTTATAGAACCTAAAAATAAAATAAATAAAAAACCTAAACCAAAACAAAATAATAATATAAAATAATATAAAAACTTAAACTAAACCCTAAACCTAAACCTAAACCTAAAAAAGAAAATAAAAAAATAAACAACTAAACAAAAATAATATAAATAAAAATATAAACTAAACTAAAAAAAAATGAAAAACCTAAATATAATAAAAACTAAACCTAAAATAAAAATAAAATAAATGTAAAATAAAATAAAATAAAAACTATATAAAATCTATACCTAAAAAAGAATCCTAAAAATAAAACCTAAACCCTAAACTAACAAGAAGAAACCTAAACCTAAAATAAAAATAAAATATACCTAATCCTAAACTAAAATAAATTAAAATAAAATAAATAAAACCTAAACATAAAATTAGCTAAACCTAAACCTAAACTTAAACAAAATAAAATAAAATAAACTAAAAATTAACCTAAACCTAAACTATAAAATAAAACTGATAAATAAACCCAAAATAAAAACCTAAAACCTAAAACTAATAAAATAAAATAAAAACCTAAACCTAAACCAAAAAAATTAAAAATAAAACCTAAACCTAAAAATTAAAATAAAAATAAAATTGAACTATAAAATAAATTAAAATAAAAAACCTAACCTTAAATAAATAACTATAAAATAAATAAACTTAAAATAAATAAGCTAAACTAAATAAAAATAAAAATAAACATAAATAAAAATAAATATAAAATAAACTAAATAAACTTAAACCTATCGGTTTACTTAATTTAAAAATAAAAAGAAAATCCATAAACCCTAAATCCTAAACCCTAAACCCTCAACCCTAAAAAACTATAAGCCCTAAACCCTAAAACTTAATAAACCTAAACCCTAAGAATGGGCAGAACCTTGACGGCAAGAACATCACCATCAACTAGTCCTAGATCTAGTGAGGCAAAGGTGAAGCTCATGTTATTGTGGATCGGGATCTGAGGGTGGATATGGAGGTGGTCATCGAGGTGGTTATGGAGGCGGAGGAGGACTGGTTACAACTGTGGTTGTAGAGGGAGAGATTGGGATATGATGGTGGATCCCGCTACTCTAGAGGCCAAACTAGTTCTGATGCGAACTAGAGAAATTGAAGAACGGTCGATTCGATCTACTGCTTATGGAATTGTGTTATGCATGTGCAGCCTAGTTATTTAGGGTTTTTGATATGTTCTATGTGTGCTCAATTTTAATTTATGTCATCGCTTGTGTCTTAGAAAACTTGGTGTGTTACTTGGTTGATGAAATCAAAAACAAGAAATGTTGAATCTGAATTTGTTCTTTATTAAAAAAAACTAGAAACCCTAAACCCTAAACTAAAACCTAAGCCCTAAACCTAAAACCTACACCCTAAACCCTAAACCCTAATCCTAAACCCTAAGCCTTAAATCCTAAAACTCGAAACCCTAAACATTAAACCTTAAAACCTAAACCCTAAACCCTAAACCTTAAACCTTAAACCCTAAACCCTAAACTCAAAAAAAACCTAAACTATAACCCTGAAAAGCCCAAAACAAAAACCTAAACTAAATAAAACCTACAAATAGAATAAAGTTTAATCAAATGAAACAAAAGAAAACATAAATTAAAATTTTCAAATCAATTAAACTACTTTAAGTGAAATCAACCTTTCATGTTAAATTAAATCCTTCCACACTTAGAAAATATAACACTAATGCTTAACAAGACTTACCACATAGGCCTTAATACACACAATAGAATTAAGTCACCACTTTTAGCTCTAAGTTAGGATGGTGTATGATGTGATTTATGTTTTATTTAATGATGTATTATTTTAAATTAGATGTTAGGGTGTATGCTTCGTAGACTGGATGTTTGGCCAATATTAGCCTAATCATGTTTTCTATAGGGGATTATACTTAAGGGATGCATAAAATAATGCGAATGCTCTTTTTGCAATTTGCTTAAATCCTTAAGCATAATCCAAGTTAGGACTGATGGACTTAGTTAACAATGTGTAGGGTGCTAAGTCCAAATTATAAATACAAATACTTGGGATTATATGTATATTTAGCTAATCTCTATTTTGTGTATAGTTAGATTTACTTTTCCCACATAACTAAAAGTTTTGCAATAGGAATTAGGATTAGTGCTATGGGGAATTAGGATGAGCAGTGGCCAGAAAGCTTTGTCCTGGGGTACCCTGTGATGCCTTTGAAGCAACCACCATCCAAATCAAAGAAGGAACCAAATAAAAAATGGTGATATGAAGAAAGAAGATCCCATTACATTTAATACAATTATAATTATTCTTTCATATTCCAGGTTCTATAAGGGTAGAGCTCGGCTAACCATCGTTTCTCCCTTCAGGTTGTACAGTGTTACCCAACCGCATCGACCTTTTATTTTTTTATGATATTTTATATAATTATTTGATGTTATTCTTACATTATGCATTAGGACAGCATGCTTTTTATAGTGTCTTAAATGATTGATGCTTTAATGTGTGGCTTGGATAGGATTAATCTCTTAGGATAAAAATAACTTCTCTACCCAATTAATCACTTCATAATTAAATTTTAAACAACTCATAACCTTATCATAAAGCCTAAGAAATAAATAAATAATTAAAAGATTTAGCAACCCCTTAGCTATATGGTTGTATGTTTCACATCATGCATGCATAATCTTTATCTCTTGAACTTGAAGGATCTCTATGCTTGCACTATAAAATAATGCTTGACCTTAGAGGGCATCCCTTGTGGTGAAGAACACCTTATTCTAGCTGATTTGACCCATAACCTATTTCCTCATGTATTTAGGCATCAGAAATCCTAAAGCCACTATCAAAATGATGTGTATAAAATGAAATAAAATTTAAAAAGAATTTGCATCTATAGATTAAGTCATATGCTCATACCACTCATGATCTAGTCTCTTAGGGAGTGTGTTTAGGACTTTACTACCCTAGCTATCTTGCAATTCACAAGATTGGACTACATTATTTTAAAATCATATGAGGAGTTAGCTGGCGGCCACTCGAGGTGATTATAAGTCTAAAAGTCAGGCAATTTATTTACTCTTGTTGAGGTAAACCCTTATGTCCACCTATCACTTAGATTTAGGTTGTAGTTTTAGCTCATACTAAAGCTCCCTATATTTAGGATCCAAGGTAGCTATTTTTTTCGGGCTACGAGCATAAATCCTCACCTCTTAGGCATTCCCACAACCTTGTGTTGGTGCATTATAAGCATTAGTAATCTAATTAAATTTCAACTCAATACTTATAAATCTCCTCAACTTTAAAATGATAAAGCCCAACCATAAGATATATTGGAAAGCTCACTAGGCTTCCTAGTATCATGAGAATTTTTTACTTATTTTATTTGGATTCCAAAAATAAGTCTTCTCCTTGAACTTTCTGAATTGATTTTCCAAATACAACCAATCCTTTGATAGTATAACATTGAAATATTTGGAGATGATAGTTGTCTACTTTAATCGAGAGTATTCTTAGAAAATTTCATTTCCTAAGATGTAATTAATTATGGAGGCTTGCCTCCATAAGGAACTTAAGAACCTAGTTTAATATAAACCCTGCTTTATTCATCCATATAAAGTGTGGTAAAATCTATGGTACCCAATAAATCCAAAAAAATAAACACCATAAGGCCCTCTCACCTTGTTCATTGAATCCTC
The DNA here is from genome assembly GCA_021442155.1 of Cymbidium sinense. Lineage (NCBI taxonomy): Eukaryota > Viridiplantae > Streptophyta > Magnoliopsida > Asparagales > Orchidaceae > Cymbidium > Cymbidium sinense. The sequence continues at coordinate 198,989,808 of CM038216.1, forward strand.
TCAACATCATCCTTTTTTTGGGAGTTTGGAGATGTTGATACTCAAGTAGGCAAGGGTTCATAGACTCATAATATTGATTGATACACCTGGGACAACCAGAACTCTAGATAGCCTATATCTGCCAACATCCACTATAATGTAAAGAGGCAGTTGTGCTCAGTCATCCCTAAGAGTAAGTATTCATCATAGAATGTAACTCCTAAGATGTTCTTAGAGTGACATGCCTCCCCTTTAGTAGCGGTCAGCTGAGCTAAGCATATCTCTAGATCAAGTAAGGCCTTGATTAGAGATTCCCTCATCTCTCTGGATAAGATAAGGGTGTCGTATATGCTTAACTTAGTTAGAAACTTTCTAAGGTGAGCTAGGACTATAATTAACTCTAGCTTGATCCTCCACAAGCAAATCTATGGGTGGAGCATCTTATGGAGGTGATATCTACTCATTGAAACCAATAACTTGCTTACCTTTATCCTGAGGTGCTACCCTAGGAGGTAGAACTTTTCCACTGCTAGGTTGACTTTGGTGACTTCTTGGAATGATGAGCTTGTGGAAAGTTCTACCTTCTCAATGGGCATACCAACAACTTCTCCTATTGGATCCTTAGAGTTAGTTGTCTCTAAGTCAATCTCAAGAAGTGAACCTAATTGATTCAGAGAAGGATAGTCTGACTCTGAATCAAAAGGAAATTATCAAAACTACTAGAGCAATTATTTTATTTAGAGTCGGAGAGCTTTCAATAGGAATAAAATCAAGAGCATCAGAGGTAAATAATATATAAGTAGAATCAGCTTTCTTCATTAATATCCTTTTGGGTGGAAATACATGATAAAATCAAATAAAGTAAGTAGAGTAAGGGATTTAGTGCCCTTATCCTCGATACAACTCTTTTCCACAAAAAGGAGCCAGGAAGAGGTTATTACAACGGTGGAGAGAGTACGGATACGATGCTATTGGACTATCCCGGGAAAGTATGGTGAGCTGCTGGGCTATCACCTTCCCTGAGCTATCCTTTGCAACTAGCAAACCTTCCTTGGTGTTGGAGGTTTGAGCTACTTCAAGCACCTACAAGGAAAGCTTCTTGATCTTAGAAATAATCTTCTTAGAGGTTCGGGATAGGGAGATATACTAACCTTCTTTGGTCTTAAGAGGATCGCAAGTATCCCCAAGGATTACTCTAATAGAATTGGATGGTTATTCTAATAAGTATTTCTTAGTGATAATTATGGCTCTCAAATTGTAGCTAGGCTCAATCTAGTCCTTAAAAGTGATACAATCCTCTAAGACATGGCCTAACATGTGGTGGTAGGGGTAATAGCTCAGATCATCGTTCTTGCCCACTTTCTCTAGCCTCTTAGGATTTGGTAACTGAAAGTTAGGTTTATTTAATAGATTCTTAAAGATTTTCGTAACTACCTCCCTCTTGAATGAATTTGGCTTATTCAATCTATCGACAAGAGTAGGTGGAAAGTAGCTACCTGGTGATGGATATGAATACCGTTGTTGGGTAGGCTACTGAGATGCTAGAACTGGTCGTTGTGATGGATGCGATGGCCGATATGATGGCTGAGGTGGTGGAAGAGGAGGTGGCAAAGGAGGCTGATGAGCTGTAATATCTCATACTAAACTCTAGATGGTTGCTTCCCTATGTCCACTGACATAATTGTCCCTGGCTTCTTCTCAAACACCTTCGAGACTTGGGCCTAGATGATTGGTTGGGAAAGGGCAACTATTTAGCTTCCTCTTGTTTAATTTCTCAAATGTTTTGATGGTAAAGCCCTTAGGCATGAAGGTGACTGGGCCATGGATATTCTTGAGAAGAATCTCAATGGCATGCTATTCAGACATCTATGGTTTGTATTTCATGCTCTAGTTGTGCCACCTGAGAATGTAATCAACAAGGAACTTCGAGTTTCTGCTTTCACAACGAGGTCACCTACACTCATCGAGCTCTAGCAAAACCTCTTGATGAAGAGGTGCTCCAACTCAGCAAAAGTCTTCACCAAACTGTTTGGCATACCAATCAAATGCAACACCTGACAGATCTAACAAAGGCAAAGACGAGTGCATCTATCACCGATGTTGCGGTTGTAAAAGTATGCAATGTGTTATCGGGTCTATTGCCCTCAAAGATCTTGAAGGATGGTGGCACAAAACCCTAAATAAAAAAAACTAAATAAAACCTAAACCTAAAAAATAAACCTAAAAGTAAAACCTAAAAATAAATAAAAAATAAAACATAAACCATAAACTAAAAAAAACCTTAAACCTAAAATAAATAAAATAAAATAAACATAAACATAACTTAAAATAAAGTAAACTAAAATAAATAAAACCCAAACCTAAACCTAAAATAAACTAAACCAAAACCCTAAATTATATAAAATAAACTAAAAATAAACCTAAACCTAAACTAAAAAAACCTAAAAATAAACCTAAAATAAAAACCTAAAACCTAAACCAAAAAATAAAATTAAATAAAAACTTAAACATGTACCTAAAAATATAAAATAAAAAAATAAAACTAAGCTAAAAACTAAACATAAACCTAAAACAAATCTAAAATAAATTAAAATAAAAAAACTTAAACTAAAATAAATAAAAATAAAATAAATAAACTAAACTAAACAAAAATAAAAAAATAAAAAAACTAAAATAAATAAAAATTAAAGTGAATAAACCTAATCTATCAGTTTACTTAATTTAAAAAAAACCCTAAACCCTAAACCCTAAATCCTAAACCTTAAACCCTAAACCCAAAACCTATAAAAATAAACCCTAAACCATAAAAAACACTAAACCTTAAACACTAAACCCTAAACTCTAAGCCCCAAACCCAAAACCCTAAACCCTAAACCCTTACCGTAACCCTAAACCCTAAAATCTAAACTAACCCTAAACCCTAAACCCTGAACCCTAAAAACCCTAAACCATAAAGCCTAAATACTAAACCTTAAACCATAAACCCTAAACCATAAAACTCTAAACCCTAAAGCCTGGATACCTAAACCTAAACCATAAACATAAACCCTAAAACCTAAACCCTAAAACCCTAAACCCTAAAACCCTAAACCCTAAACCCTAAACCCTAAACCCTAAACCCTAAACCCTAAAAACCAAAAAACCTAAACCTAAATGAAATAAAACCTAAAAATTAAATAAATAAAAAACCTACGCCTAAATAAAATAAAAAGATAAAATAAAATAGTAATCTAAACTAAAACCCTAACCTAAACCTAAAAATAAAATAAAATAAGCTAATAAAAATTAAATAAAATGAAATAAATAAAAACCTAAGCTAAATTAAAAAAATAAAATAGACCTAAGAATAAAAAACCTAAATAAAATAAAAACTAAACATAAAATAAAAATAAAATAACCCTAAAATAAAATAAAATAAAATAAAAAACTAAATAAAAACCTAAACCTAGGAAATAAACATAAAAATTAAACCTAAAAAACAAATAAATAATAGAACCCATACCCTAAACTAAAAATAAAAACTAAACCTAAAATAAAAATAAAATAAACAAAATAAACCTAAACCCAAACTAAAATAAACTAAACTAAAATAAATCAAACTTAAACATAAACCTAAAATAAACTAAACATAAACTCTAAACTAAATAAAATAAAAAAAAACTAAAAAAAACTTAAACCTAAACTAAAACATAAAACCTAAAAAAAATCTATAATAAAAACCTAAAACCAAAACCCTAAACCCTTAACCCTAAAAAACTAAAAACCTAAACCTAAAATAAATAAAACCTAAAAATAAACTAAATAAAGAAACCAAACAAAAATAAAATGAAAAAATAAAATAAAATATAAACATAAACTAAATCCAAAACCTAAACTTAAACTTTAAAAGAAAATAAAAAAAATAAAAATTATACTAAAATAAAATAAATAAAAACCTAAACTAAACAAAATAAAATAAAAAACCTAAATAAAATAAAAACTAAACCTAAAATAAAAATAAAATAAACTTAAAATAAAATAAAATAAAAACTAAATGAAAACCTAAAGCTAAAAAATAAACCTTAAAATAAATAAAAATTAAAACCAAAACACTAAACTAAAAAAAGCTAAAACTAAAATAATAAAAAAATAAATCTAAACCTAAACAACGATAAACTAAACAAAAATAAATAAAACCTAAACCTAAACAAAAACTAAAAAATATAAAATTAAATAAAAAAATAAATAAACCTAAACCTAAACTAAAAAATAATATCTAAAAATAAACCTAAAACAAAAACTTGAAACCTCAACCTAAAAAAATAAAATAAAAACCTAAACCTAAAATAAAATATAAAACCTAAACCTAAAAAATAAAATAAAAATAAAACTAAACTAAAAAATAAATCTAAACCTAAAACTATACCTAAAAAAATAAAATAAAATAAATAAACTTAAAATAAATAAACTAAACTAAACAAACAAATAAACCTAGATAAAAATAAAAATAAAATAAATTGAAATAAATAAAAAATTAAATAAATAAACTAAATAAATCTAAACCTACCACTATACTTAATTTTAAAAAAATCAAAAAATAAAAATATTAAAAAACAAATAAAAAAAACCTAAATCGTAACCTACAACCCTAAACCCTAAACCCTAAACCCTAAACCATAAAACCCTAAACCCTAAACCCTCAACCCTAATCCTTGAAATCTACAACCTTAAACCCTAAACCCCAAACCCTAAACTCTAAACCCTAAACCCTAAATCCTAAACCCTAAACCCTAAGAACTTAAAAACCTAAAAACCTAAACTCAAATGTAAACCTAAACCTAAATGTAAACCTAAACCTAATCCTAAAATAAAATAAAATAAAAATAAAAACTAAAAAAAATAAAATAAAAAATAAAATAAAATAAAATAAATAAAAACCTAAATTAAACTAAAAAAATAAACCTAAAAATAAAAAACTTAAATAAAATAAAAACTAAACATAAAATAAAAATAAACTAAGCCTAAAATAAAAACCAAAGAAAAAACTAAACCTAAAAAATAAATAAAAAAATAAATAAAAAATAAAACCTAAACCATAAACTAAAAAAAAACTAAACCTAAATTTAACAAAATAAAATAAACTTAAACTTAAACGAAAAGATATTAAACCTAAACCTAAAATAAACTAAACCTAAACCCTAAAGTAAATAAAATAAAATAAAGTAGAAATAAAACTAAACCTAAAAGTAAACCTAAAATAAAAACCAAACACCTAAAGTAACTAAATAATTTTAAAAGTAATAAACCCTAAAACCTAATAAAGCTAAACCTAAACCCAAAGAATGGACAGAACTTTGATAAAACATCACCATCAACCTAAGATCCTGATGAAGGCAAAAAGCGATATCGTAGTGGTGGTGGGAGATCTGGAGGTGATGGTGGATATAGAGGTGCTGGTCGGAGTAATGGTGGTTATGGAGGCGGGAGGAGTGATGGAGGTTACAATCGTGGTGGAGGCGGATGGATAGATTGGGGATATGATGGTGGATCTCGTTACTCTAGAGGCTGGGGTGGTTCTGATGGGAACTAGAGAAATTGAAGAATGGTCGATCTGATCTACTAAATATGAAGCTGTGTCTTTATAGTAGAGATAGTTTTAGTTATCTAGGGTTTTTGATTTTCTCTATGCAAGCTCATTTTTGATCTATGTCATTGCTTGTGTCTTAGAAAACTTGGTGTGTTACTTGATTGATGAAATTAAAAAGAAGAAATGTTGGATCTAAATTTGTTCTCTGTTAAAAAAACCAAAAAAGCTAAATCCTTAACTAAAACCTAAACACTATACCTAAAACCTAAACCCTAAACCCTAAACCCTAAAAAACCCTAAACCCTAAACCCTAATCTTAAACCCTAAACCCTAAAGCATAAACCCTAAAACCTTAATCCCTAAACCTTAAATCCTACACCCTAAACCTTAAACCCTAAACCCTAATCCCTAAACCCTAACCCTAAACCCTAAACCCTAAACCTAAACCTAAACTAAACTAAAATTTATTTAAAAATAAACTTAAACCCTAAAACCTAATAAACCTAAACCCTAAGAGTAAACTGTGCTAGTCTAGATAAGGAGGAAGGCATCAAGTGGTGGTGGGGATGAGGTCATAGGTGGTAGTTAGAGTAGTGGTGATTATGGCGCATGAGTGATGTAGGTTACAACCGTGGTGGTGGCGGAGGGAGAAATCAGGGATACGATGGTAGATCCCGCTACTCAAGAGGTCAAGGTTATTTTTGATGGGAATTGGAGAAACTAAAGAATGATCGATCCCATCTTCTGCTTATGGAACTGTGTCTTTACAGTAGAGATGGTTCTAGTTATCTAGGGTTTTTTATTTGCTATATGCATGCTCATTTTTGATATGTGTCGTCGCTTGTGTCTTACAAAACTTGGAGTGTTACTTGGTTGATAAAGTTGAAAAGAAGAAATGTCAAATCAATTTTTTAAAAACCCCAAAACCCTAAGCTAAAACTTGAACCCTAGACTTAAAACCTAAATTATAAACCCTAAATAGTAAACCCTAAAAACCCTAAACACTAAACCCTAAACCCTAAACAATAAACAATAAACCCTAAACCCTAAAACCCTAAACCTTAAACCCTAAACCCTAAACCCTAAACCCTAAACCTTAAAGCTTAAAACCTAAACTCCAAACCCTAAACCATAAACCTTAAACCCAAAACCTTAAACCCTAAACCCTAAAAACCTAAAAACCTAAACCTAAATTAAATAAAAGCTACATAAAACCTGAAAAAATAAAATAAAATAATAAAATAAAAGAAAAACCTAATCCTAAAGCTAAACCCTAAATAAAATAAGTTAAACTAAAAATAAACCAAAACCATAACTAAAAGAATAAAACCTAAAAATAAACCAAAAATAAAAACCTTAAACTTAAACCTAAAAAAATAAAATAAAAAGCTAAACCTAAACCAAAAAATAAAAAATAAAACCAAAACCTAAAAAATAAAATAAAAATAAAACCTAACTATAAAATAAGCATAAACCTAAACCTAAACCTAAAAACTAAACTAAAATAAAAAACTTAAACTAAATCAATAAACCTAAAATAAAAAAACTAAATTAAATAAAAATAAAAAATAAACCTAAATAAGAATAAAAAATAAAATAAACTAAAATAAATAAAAAATAAACTAAATAACCTAAACCTACCGGTTTACTTAATTTAAAAAAAAAACCCCTGAACCATAAACCTTAAATCCTAAACCCTAAACCCTAAACCCTAAACCTACAATCCTAAACTTATAACTCTAAATCCTAAACCATAAACCCTAAAAAACCCTAACCCTAAAATCATAAACTATAACCCTAAACCCTAAACCCTAAACCCCAAACCCTAAAGCTAAACCTAAAGTAACTAAATTAATTAAAAAATAAATTTAAATAATAAAACCTAATAAATCTAAACCCTAAAAATGGGGCAGAACCTTGGCAACAAGAACATCACCTCAACCGTGCTCAATCTAGCGGAGGAAGGCAGGCTTATCATAGTGGTGGTGGTGGATATGGAGGTGGTGGTCAAAGGTGGTGGTTGGAGGTGTGAGGAGGGATGGAGGTTACAACCATCGTGGTGGTGGAGGGAGAGATCTAGGATATGATGGTGGATCACACTACTCGAGAGACTAGGTAGTTCTGAGGGAAACTAGAGAAACTGAAGAATGACCGATCCAATCTGCTACTTACAGAACTCTATCTTTATAGAAGAGACAATTCTACTTATCTATGGTTTCTGATTTGCTCTATGCGTGCATATTTTTTACCTAGGTCATCACTTGTATCTTAGAAAACTTGGCGCAATACTTAGTTGATGAAATCGAAAAGAAGAAATGTTGAATCTTAATTTTTTCTTTGTTGAAAAAAGAAGAGAAAACCCTAAATCCTAAATTAAAACTTAAACCCTAGACATAAAACCTAAACTCTAAACCCTGAACCCTAAACCCTAAACCCTATACTCTAAACCCTAAAAGTCTAAACCCTAAAATCTAAACCCTAAACCCTAAACCCTAAACCAAAACCTAAACCCTAAACCCTAAACCCTGAACCCTAAAGCCTAAACACTAAAAAGCTAAAAATCTAAACCTAAACCTAAACCTAAACTAAAACCTAAACCTAAACCTAAAGCTAAACCTAAAATTAAAAAAAATAAAAAATAAAAACAAAACTAAAATAAAGTAAATAAAAACCTAAACTAAACTAAAAAATAAAAAACCTAAATAAAAAAAAACTAAACCTAAAATAAAAATAAAATAAACCTAAACCTAAACTAAATAAAATAAACTAAAAACTAAATAAAACCTAAACGTAAACTTAAAATAAACTAAACCTAAACCTAAACCTAAACTTAAACCATAAATAAAATAAAACATACTAAAAATAAACCTAAACCTAAACTAAAAAATAAAACCTAAAAATAAACCTAAAATAAAAACCTAAAACTTAAACCTAAAAAAATAAAATAAAAAACTAAAACTAAACCTAAAAATAAGAAATAAAACATAAACCTTAAAAATTAAATAAAAATTGAACTAAACTAACAAAATAAGTCTAAACCTAAACCTAAACCAAATAAATAAACTAAAACAAAAAACATAAACTAAAATAAATAAATCAAAAATAAATAAACCAAATTAAATAATAATAAAAATAAACCTAAATAAAAATTAAAAATAAAATAAACTTAAACCTATGAGTTTACTTAATTTAAAAAAATATATATAAAATATAAAAAACCCTAAACCCTGAACCCAAAATCTACAATCCTAAATCCTAAACCTTTAAACCCTAAACCCTAAATCCTAAACCCTAAACCTTAAACCCTAAAACCCTAAACCCTAAACCCTAAACCTAAACCTTAAACCCTAAACCTAAACCTTAAACCCTAAAACCTACAACCCTAAACCCTAAACACTAAACTCCAAACCCTAAACCCTAAACCCAAACCTAAACCTAAACTAAATAAAAAAAAAAAAAAAAAAAAAAAAAAAAAAAAAAAAAAAAAAAAAAAAAAAAACTTAAATAAAACTAAAATAAAAAAAACCTAAATAAAAAAAAAAAAAAAAATAAATAAAATAAAATAAAAAAAAAAAACTATATTAAAATGAAAAATAAATAAGAACCTAAATAAAATAAATAAATGCAAAAAAATAAAATAAATAAAAAAAAAATAAAACTAAATAAAAACCTAAACCTAAAAAAATATACCTAAAAATAAATAAAAAAAATAAACCATATACCCTAAACCCTAAACCCTAAACCCTAAATCCTAAACCCAAAAATAACCCTAAACCTTAAGCTAACCCTAAACCTTAAATCATAAACCCTAAACCCTACACCCTAAAAGCCCTAAACACTAAAGCCTAAATAATAAACCCTAAACCCTAACCCTAAACCCTAAGCCCTAAAACCCTAAACCCTATAACCCTAAACCCTAAACCCTAAACTCTAAACCCTAAAAACCTAAAATCTTAAACTTAAACTAAATAAAACCTCAAAATAAAATAAATAAATATACCTAAACCTAAATAAAATAAAAAATAAAATAAAATAAAAACCTAAACTAAAACTTAGATCTAAACCACAAATAAAATAAAATAAAAAATAAAAATAAACTAAAATAAAATAAATAAAAACCTAAACTAAACTAAAAAATAAAATAAACTTAAGTATAAAAACCTAAATAAAATAAAATAAAAACTAAATAAAAACCTAAACCTAAAAATAAACATAAAAATAAAACCAAAAATTTAAATAAAAAATAAAACCTAAACCCTAAACTAAAATAAATAAATAAAACCTAAAATAAAAATAAAATAAACCTAAACCTAAATTAAAATAAATTAAATTAAAATAAATAAGGCCTAAACCTAAACCAAATATAAACTTAATCTAAACCTAAACCTAAACTAAGTAAAATAAAATAAACTAAGAGTAAACCTAAACCTAAACTAAAAAATAAAACCTAAAAATAAACCTAAAATAAAAATGTAAAACCTAAACCTAAAAAAATAAAATAAAAACCTAAACCTAAACCTAAAAATATAAAATAAAACCTAAACCTAAAAAACAAAATAAAAATAAAACTCAACTTAAAAATGAACTTAAACCTAAAAAATAAAGTAAAATAAAAACCTTAAACTAAAATAAATAAACCTAAAATAAATATACTAAACTAAATAAAAATAAAAATAAACCTAAATAAAAAAAAAAAATAAAATAAACTCAAATAAATAAAAAAAATAAACTAGATAAACCTAAACCTACCTTATTAATTAATTTTAAAAAAAAACCCTAAACCCTAAACCCTAAACCTTAAAACCCTAAACCCTAAACCCTGAACCCTAAACTATAAAACCTACAACTCTAAACCTTAAACCCTAAACCCTAAACCATAAACACTAAACCCTAAACTAACACTAAACCTTAAACCCTAAACTAACCCTAAATCTTAAGAATGGGCAGAACTTTGACGGCAAGAACATCACCGTCAACTAGGCTTAGTCTAGATTCGAAGGCAGAGGCGGCAGTTACCATAAATATGGTGGGGGATATAGAGGTGCTGGTGGATATGGAGGTAAAGATCAGAGTAGTGGTGGTTATGGAGGCAGGAGGCCCGATGGAGGTTATAGCCGTGGTGGTGCCAGAGGGAGAGATCAGGGATATGACGGCTGATCCCGTTACTTGATAGGTGGTGGTGGTTCTGATGGGAATGAGAGAAACTGAAGAATGTCCAATCCAATCTGCTACTTATGGAACTGTGTCTTTACAGTAGAGACGATTCTACTTATCTAGGGTTTTTAATTTGCTCTATGGGTGCTCATTTTTTATCTATGTCGTCACTTATGTCATAGAAAACATGGGGTGCTACTAGGTTGATGAAATTGAAAAGAATAAACGTTGAATCTGAATTCATTCTCTGTTAAAAAAAACCTTAAACCCTAAACCCTAAACTATAAACCTAAAAACAAAACCATATACACTAAACTCTAAATCCTAAACTCTAAACCATAAAAACCCTAAACCCTAAAGAATAAACCCTAAAACCTAAACCCTAAACCATAAAACCCTAAACCCTTAATCCTAAACTTTAAACCATAAAACCATAAACCCTGAACCCTAAAACCTATAAACCTTAACCCTAAACCCTAAACCCTAAACCCTAAATCATAAACCCTAAATGCTAAACCATAAACTAATCCTAAACTAACCCTAAACCCTAAACCCTAAACTAACCTTAAAACCTAACCCTAAACCCTAAACCCTAAACCTTGAATAAATATGTCAAACCTAAAATAAATGTCTTCAAGAGACTTTCCTTAACTACTAGAGATTTGAATACTAAACCTAAACCTAAATCTTATTATAATATCGTATATTATAGTATAATGTAGAATCATATCTTTAAGCATGTAGTGATGTGTTTTTGGATCTTATAATATGTTTGGAAATGTTTTAGTATATTATGGTAATGTGCCCTATAGTTTAAATTAATATAAATCATAAAAATATTAATTTAATAAATCAGATGATGAAATTTATTAAATTTGAAGTGGGAATTAGGTTGTAGTACCAAAGGTATGCTACACCACTTGTAGTCTAAAAAGTAAGATTTTATGCTCAAAATAAATATTATATGTTGAGCCTATAATCATGTATCATAAATATGTAGCATAGTATAGCATCATATATCATAATATATTATTCTGCGCATTCTAAATTCTTTTAGTTTTTTACACTCATGCAGTCGAGCCTACACTAACATTATTTATAAAAATGTTGATTTAGATTTTAAAATGGTGGAATTTGAACAAATTCATAATTGGTAGAGCATGGCATCATAATACATTTTGTCAATTTAAAATATGTAAGTGATACGACTAAAATATATAGTTTTTATTATTTAGACTAATTTTATGATTTTTTTATCTTAAGCAATCCCTTCTGATGTGATATGCCATATAATATAATATAATATGTTATAGTGTATTATAATATAAGATGCCATAACATAGTGTAGCATCATGCATTATAGCATACTATTGTGTATTACTACTTGTTGTTTAGCATATTTTAGTTTGTTATATATGATGTATGATGTAGTATAATTCATAAAATACTGATTTATAGGCTGAGATGATGGGATTTGGCCAAATTTAAGGTAAGCTTTAGGGAACATCATTGGGGGTGTGCTATGATGTGTCATTTAATCAAAAGAATGAAATTTTGCATCCAAAATAAATGTTCATTTTTCAACCAAATTTGATAAATATTTTGCTTAAAGTGATTCATTTTAAGGTGTAATGTAAGATAATATATTATATAAGCATATTAAAATATAATGTACATAACAATATAACTTTAAATATATATATGAATGTGGTGGTGTGTTACTAAATGTTATTGTATATTTTAGTATGTTTTACTTTTGTTATAATACGTTGGGTCAAAACTCACAATAATTTGAAGGTTGAGATGAAAGAATTTGGCCAAATTCACAGCACACACCAAGAAGAAATACCAAAATTATGCTATTTTGCAACATTTCTAATAGAAAATTAACAATTTTACATCCAAACATTATTCATATTTTGAGAAATTTTTATTATTTTATTCCTTTTAAGTGATTCTAATGACGTGTAAAGTTAGACAATATATTATATTATAGGAAATTAGAATATAACATCATATTTTATAATATAATATAGTGTGTTAATTCTCATTATAATATGTTTAGCATGATATTGTATAGTTAGTTTGAGCTTACACCATCATAAATCATAAAAATGTTGATTACAATGTTAAGATGATGTAATTTGAATAATATATTATTAGGCTTTTGGTATTAAAGGTGTGCATAAGAGAAGAAATAAGATTTGATGAGAATTCCATGTGAAGGACATGGAGGGAGATCCGCTAGGGGATCACACATTCATTGAACATGACATGTGAGGGGTCTATGTCGAGGGAATAGAAAAAGAAAATTTGCTGGGGATAAGGTTTGAACTTGATTTGATTATATGATTTGTGCAAAGAAGATCTGCTGGGGATAAGAATCTATAATCCACCTACAATTAAGATCGAATTGACTTTGATTTGTTTAAATTTCATTATTGTGGTGGCATATCTGCTAGAGATATGATCTCAGTCTGGGATCGGTATATGAACCCACAGAAGCATCTGCCATTGGGATTGGAATTTGAGTTTGATTTCATTGATTTATTTGGGGATGCATCCAGGTATAAGAGTTTGGTTGGATTTCTTTGATCTAGACTCTCTTGGGGAGTTGGTTTAATTTGGCTCCTTAGAGGTTGGTTTTGAATTCATTTTATTTGCTTGACTTATTTATATGATTTGTGGATCCACTAGGAGAAAGGGTGATTTAACTCCACTGGGAAATTGGGATTAATTTGAGTTAATGTATGGACCCTCTCAATGCGATGACCCACGAAGAAGGGGCTATATCTGACCTACCAGTTTACAAATCCAAAGGGATAGTCTAGGGGGGGTAGAGCTAGCCAAGGGGTTTCCTTTGGTGTGCAAAATGCTAGGAGAAAGGTGTATTACATCTTCCAAAGTGAGGAAAAATCATGGGGTGACCTGTTGGATGCACAAATCGAACGACTTAGGCGACTCGAGTGAATGTCGTTGGGGACTTATGTCAACTCAAAAGTTGTCAAGATTAATTTTATCTTAATGTGATTTTATATGGTTTATTTGGTTTAGTTTATTTTGAATTGAGGCATATTGGGATGTGAGCTTGGTCAAATTTGATAGATTTGATTTATGGACCATGTTGTGTAATGGTAAGAAGGGGCTATATCGACTTGTCCTATCTCGATTTAAGATCCAAAGGCATAGTCTATGTTGTGGGGTGGTAGCCAACTAAGGGGTTGATGTGCAATGGTTGTGATAGGAAGAAGGCTTAGCAAACTTACATCTTCAGGAACAACTGTGGGTTTATTGGTAGCACAAAATTGAACCCAACTTAGGCGCTCTGAGTGCAGCAGACTTATATCAACTCAAGAGTAGTTAGACGATTCCTATGGGGATTTTTGCTGACATTGCCCTAAAGATAGGATACTTGCTTGGGAAAAGGTATCGCTAGGGGTGTCCTCCTAATCCACAAGTGAGTATATATATTTTTTTATATGTTTGCATGGAGTGTGTGGGACCACACTAAGAATGGGTTATGTCGGCCTTGACCTATCTCAATTTATTAGACCAAGGAAGAATGCATCCATGGACAAATTCTCCCCAAGGGTGGTTACTAGAAAGGGAATAATCTGATAGTATCCTGGGTAGTGTCTAAATGGGGTCACAAAGGATGTGATCCAAATATACTGCCTACAGGGGAGGTGCTGCTAGGAACATTATCCCGAGCCTTGGAAAAGAAAGCCTATAGGTGTATGGTTGCCAACTTAAGGAGAAAACATAGAAGATTTATGTTTGCCATGAGTGGTGTATCCTAAGGTGCGAGAACCAACCAACCTAAGGTGTATCTGTCAGCATGAGTGTTGTATCCGTCAGCATAATTAGAATTGACCAACCTAAGGTGCCCGTCGGTGTGCAACGATCAATCTGGAAAGAAAGAATGTAGGCTTACAACTTCCCAAGCAGAATCGATCATTGAAATAGTCTATCATAGAATGAATAGATGTTATCTGATCTAGAGCCACTACTAAGCGAAGAGCCCCGAGGAAGGACTGGATCTAAACTTGAAGCAATCAAGAGGGAAGGAACCGCTAGGGGACTTATCCTAAATGTCAAATATACTCTACCCAGTTAGTGCACGAAGGCTAATCTAAGAAGAAAGTGTAGCATATTCACATCCTCTTAAATGAAGCCAACATGCGGTAGCTTACTAGCCACGTAGTAAGGCCTACCAAACTAATAAGGGGCTCGTCAGTGTGCAGTGGCCAAGTAAGGAAGGAAAGTGTAGTAGACTTACATCCTCCAAAGTAGTAAGACCGCTGGGGTGACACACTAATAGAGTAGCCGCTCGACAGCCTAAGTGAGTGCCACGAGGCTATCTCAACTCAGTAGCCCAAGATAAAGATATATGTATTTATTTTATATGTTTGTGTGGTTTGTGTTTGTCTTGTGTTGATAAAGGATAGGACACCACTGGGTTCTTTACACCTATAAATCATGCGATTCTCAAACAAGAATACTTTCAACATGGAAGAGGTTAAATTTGAAATGTAATTTTCATTGATGATAATTATTTTCAAACATGATTTATAATATTTTTTTGAGTAGAGCCCATTGATTGGAAGCATTGTACACTCTCCCTTATGATTAATAAGCTGATAAGATCCTCCTTGGTAGGTTTTCTCTATGGAAAAAGGGCCTTCCCAAGTGGGATACGATGGTAGATCCTTGCCTAGGTTATGATGGGAATTGGAAAACTAAAGAATGATCGATCCCATCTTGCTTATGGAGCGTCTTTCGTAGAGATGGTTCTAGTTATCTAGGGTTTTTTATTTGCTATATGCATGCTCATTTTTGATATGTGTCGTCGCTTGTGTCTTACAAAACTTGGTGTGTTACTTGGTTGATAAAGTTGAAAAGAAGAAATGTCAAATCTGAATTTGTTTCTATTAACAAAAACCCTAAACCCTAAGCTAAAACTTGAACCCTAGACTTAAAACCTAAATTATAAACCCTAAATAGTAAACCCTAAAAACCCTAAACACTAAACCTAAAAAACAAACAATAACCCTAAACCTAAAACCCTAAACCCAAACCTAAACCCTAAACCCTAAAAAGCTTAAAACCTAAACTCCCAAACCTAAAACCTTAAACCCAACCAAACCCTAAAACCCTAAAAAAACCTAAACCTAAATTAAATAAAATAAAATAAAATAATAAATAAAGAAAAACCTAATCCTAAAGCTAAACCCTAAATAAATAAGTTAAACTAAAAATAAACCAAAACCATAACTAAAGAATAAAACCTAAAATAAACCAAAATAAACCAAACTTAAAAAAAATAAAATAAAAGCTAAACCTAAAAATAAAATAAAACCAAAACCTAAAATAAAATAAAAATAAAACCTAACTATAAAAAGCATAAACCTAAACCTAAACCTAAACTAAAACTATAAAACTTAAACTAAATCAATAAACCTAAAATAAAACTAAATTAAAATAAAAAAATAAAATAAATGGAATAAAATAAAATAAACTAAATAAATAAATAAACTAAATAACCTAAACTGGGTTTACTTAATTTAAAAAAAAAACCCACACAACCATAAACCTTAAATCCTAAACCCTAAACCTACCCTAAACCTACAATCCTAAACTTATAACTCTAAATCCTAAACCTTAAACCCTAAACCTTAACTCTAAACTCTAAACCCTAACCCTAAACTGTAAACCATAAACCCCAAACCCTAAAACTAAACCTAAAGTAACTAAATTAATTAAAAAATAAATTTAAATAATAAAACCTAATAAATCTAAACCCTAAAAATGGGGCAGAACCTTGGCAACAAGAACATCACCGTCAACCAGGCTCAATCTAGATCAGGCGGTGGAGGTGAAGGCACAGGCGGCAGTTATCATAGTGGTGGTGGTGGATATGGAGGTGGTGGTCAAAGCTGTGGTGGTTATGGAGGCGTGAGGAGGGATGGAGGTTACAACCATCGTGGTGGTGGAGGGAGAGATCTAGGATATGATGGTGGATCACACTACTCGAGAGACTGGTGGTTCCAGGGAAACTAGAAAGAAGAATGACCGATCCAATCTACTTATGGAACTCATCTTTATAAGAGATAGTTCTACTTATCTATGGTTTCTGATTTGCTCTATGCGTGCTCATTTTTTACCTATGTCATCACTTGTGTCTTAGAAAACTTGGCGCAGTACTTAGTTGATGAAATCAAAAAGAAGAAATGTTGAATCTTAATTTATTCTTTGTTAAAAAAAAGCAAAAACCCTAAACCCTAAACTAAAACTTAAACCCTAGACATAAAACCTAAACTCTAAACCCTAAACCCTAAACCCTAAACCCTAAACTCTAAACCCTAAAAGTCTAAACCCTAAAATCTAAACCCTAAACCCTAAACCCTAAACCACAAAACCTAAACCCTAAACCCTAAACCCTGAACCCTAAAGCCTAAACACTAAAAAGCTAAAAATCTAAACCTAAACCTAAACCTAAACTAAAACCTAAACTAAACCTAAAGCTAAACTAAAAAATAAAAATAAAAAAACAAAACTAAAATAAAAAATAAAAACCTAAACTAAACTAAAAAAATAAATAAAAAACCTAAAATAAAAAAACTAAACCTAAAATAAAATAAAATAAACCTAAACCTAAACTAAATAAAATAAACTAAAACTAAATAAAACCTAAACGAAACTTAAAAAAAAACTAAACCTAAACCTAAACCTAAACTAAACCATAAATAAAATAAAACATACTAAAATAAACCTAAACCTAAACTAAACCTAAAAAAATAAACCTAAAATAAAACCTAAAACTTAAACCTAAAAAAAAATAAAAAATAAAAAACTAAACTAAACCTAAAAAATAAATAAAACCTAAACCTTAAAATTAAATAAAAATTGAACTAAACTAAAAAATAAACCTAAACCTAAACCTAAACCAAATAAATAAACTAAAACAAAAAAAATAAACTAAAATAAATAATAAATAAACCAAATTAAATAATAATAAAAAAATAAACCTAAATAAAATAAAATAAAAATAAACTTAAACCTATGAGTTTACTTATTTAAAAAAAATATATATAAAATATAAAACCTAAACCCCAACCCAAAACCTAAACCTAAACCTAAACCTAAACCCTAAACCCTAAATCCTAAACCCTAAACCTAAACCCTAAACCCTAAACCCTAAACCCTAAACCTAAACCTTAAACCCTAAACCTAAACCTTAAACCCTAAAACCTACAACCCTAAACCCTAAACACTAAACTCCAAACCCTAAACCCTAAATCCTAAACCCTAAAAACCTAAACTAAAAAAACATAAAAATAAAATAAAAAAAATATAAACCTAAATAAAATAAAATAAAATAAAGTAAAAACTTAAACTAAAATCTAAACCTAAAACTAAATGTAAAAAAAAACTAAAAACTAAAATAAAATAAAATAAATAAAACCGTAAACTATATTAAAAATGAAAATAAGCCTAAAAATAAGAACCTTAAATAAAATAAATAAATGTAAAATAAAAATAAAATAAACCTAAAATAAAATAAAATAAAAACTAAATAAAAACCTAAACCTAAAAAATATACCTAAAAATAAATAAAAAAATAAACCCTATACCCTAAACCCTAAACCCTAAACCCTAAATCCTAAACCCAAAATAACCCTAAACCTTAAGCTAACCCTAAACCTAAATCATAAACCCTAAACCCTACACCCTAAAAACCCTAAACCTAAAGCAAATAATAAACCCTAAGCCTAACCCTAAACCCTAAGCCCTAAACCCTAAACCCTAAACCCTAAACCCTAAACCCTAAACTTTAAACTCTGAAAACCTAAAGACCTAAACCTAAACTAAATAAAATAAAAAAAATAATTAAATAAACTTAATCTGAAATAAAATAAAAAATAAAATAAAATAAAACCTAAACTAAAACTTAGATCTAAACCAAAAATAAAATAAAATAAAAATAAAAATAAACTAAAATAAAATAAATAAAAACCTAAACTAAACTAAAAAATAAAATAAACCTAAGTATAAAACCTAAATAAAATAAAATAAAAACTAAATAAAAACCTAAACCTAAAAAATAAACATAAAAATAAAACCAAAAAATTAAATAAAAAAAATAAACCTAAACCCTAAACTAAAATAAATAAATAAACCTAAAATAAAAATAATAAAATAAACCTAAACCTAAATTAAAATAAATTAAACTAAAATAAATAAGACCTAAACCTAAACCAAATATAAACTTAATCTAAACCTAAACCTAAACTAAGTAAAATAAAATAAACTAAAGTAAACCTAAACCTAAACTAAAAAAATAAAACCTAAAAATAAACCTAAAATAAAATGTAAAACCTAAACCTAAAAAAAAAATAAAAAATAAAACCTAAACCTAAACCTAAAATATAAAATAAAACCTAAACCTAAAAAAAATAAAAAATAAAACTCAACTTAAAATAACTAAACCTAAAAAAATAAAAATAAAAACCTTAAACTAAAATAAATAAACCTAAAACAAATAAACCAAACTAAATAAAAAAATAAACCTAAATAAAAATAAAAAAATAAAATAAACTCAACTAAATAAAAAAAATAAACTAAATAAACCTAAACTACCTTATTACTTAATTTAAAAAAACCCTAAACCCTAAACCATAAACCTTAAACCCTAAACCCTAAACTAACCTAAACTCTAAACCTTAAACCCTAAACCCTAAACCATAAACCCTAAACCCTAAACTAACCTAAACCTTAAACCCTAAACTAACCCTAAACCTAAGAATGTAGAACTTTGATGGCAGAACATCACCGGCCAACTAGGCTATGAGGAGTGAAAAGGAGCTACCATATGGTGGGGATATAGAGGTGCTGGTGGATATGGAGGTACCGATCAGAGTAGTGGTGGTTATGGAGGTGAGGCGATGAGGTTATTGGTGGTGAGGGAGAGATCGGGATATGATAATCCCGCTACTTGATAGGCGATGGTGGTTCTGATGGGAATGAGAGAAATCAAGAATCCAATCCACTGCTACTTATGGAACTGTCTACAAGTAGAGATTCTACTTATCTGGGTTTTGATTTGCTCTATGGGTGCTCATTTTTTATCTATGTCACTTGTGTCATAAAAACATGGGGTGCTACTTGGTTGATGAAATTGAAAAGAATAAATGTTGAATTTGATTCTCTTAAAAAACCTTAAACCCTAAAACCCTAAACATAAACCTAAAACAAAACTATATACACTAAACTCTAAATCCTAAATAAACCTAAAACCCTAAACCCTAAAGAATAAACCCTAAAACTAAACCCTAAACCATAAAAAAACCCTAAACCCTTAATCCTAAACTTTAAACCAAAAACCATAAACCTAACCCTAAAACCTATAAACCTAACCCTAAACCCTAAACCCTAAACCCTAAACAAACCCTAAATGCTAAACCCTAAACTAATCCTAAACTAACCCTAAACCCTAAACCCTAAACTAACCTTAAAACCTAACCCTAAACCCTAAACCCTAAACCTTGAATAAATATGTCATTAGGAGT
Organism: Cymbidium sinense; assembly: GCA_021442155.1. Classification (NCBI taxonomy): domain Eukaryota; kingdom Viridiplantae; phylum Streptophyta; class Magnoliopsida; order Asparagales; family Orchidaceae; genus Cymbidium; species Cymbidium sinense. The sequence goes on from CM038216.1 coordinate 199,010,076, forward strand.
ATATCTAAATAATAACCTAATCCTAACATAGTTATGGTAGCTATAGTGAATGTCTTCAAGAGACTTTCCCTTAACTACTAGAGATTTGAATACCCTAAAACCTAAACCTAAATCTTATTATAATATCGTATATTATAGTATAATGTAGAATCATATCTTTAAGCATGTAGTGATGTGTTTTTGGATCTTATAATATGTTTTGAAATGTTTTAGTATATTATGGTATGTGCCCTATAGTCTAAATTAATATAAATCATAAAAATATTAATTTAATAAATCGATGATGAAATTTGTTAAATTTGAAGTGGGAATTAGGTTGTAGTACCAAAGGTGCTACACCACTTGTAGTCTAAAAGTAAGATTTTATGTTCAAAATAAATATTATATGTTGAGCCTATAATCATGTATCATAAATATGTAGCATAGTATAGCATCATATATCATAATATATTATTCTACATTTTAAATTCTTTTAGTATTTTACACTCATGCATGAGCACACTAACATTATTTATAAAATGTTGATTTAGACTTTAAAATGGTGGAATTTGAACAAATTCATAATTGGTAGAGCATGGCATCATAATATATTATTTCAATTTAAAATATGTAAGTGATAGACTAAAATATATAGTTTTTATTATTTAGACTAATTTTATGATTTTTTATCTTAAGCAATCCCTTCGATGTGATATGCCATATAATATAATATAATATGTTATAGTGTATTATAATATAAGATGCCATAACATAGTGTAGCATCATGCATTATAGCATACCATTGTGTATTACTACTTGTTGTTTAGCATATTTTAGTTTGCTATAGTATGATGTAGTATAGTTTGTACGGTATAATTCATAAAATTAGATAAATGAGATGATGGGAGTTGGCCAAATCTAAGGTAAGCTTTAGGGAACATCATTGGGGTGTGCTATGGTGTCATTTAATCAAAAGAATGAAATTTTGCATCCAAAATAAATGTTCATTTTTTCAACCAAATTTGATAAATATTTTGCTTAAAGTGATTCATTTTAAGGTGTAATGTAAGATAATATATTATATCAAAGCATATTAAAATATAATGTACATAACAATATAACTTTAAATATATATATATGAATGGTGGTGTGTTACTAAATGTTATTACATTTTAGTATGTTTTACTTTTGTTATAATATGTTGGGTCAAAACTCACAAAATGCTAATTTGAAGGTTGAGATGAAAGAATTTGGCCAAATTCACAGACACACCAAGAAGCAACACCAAAATTATGCTATTTTGCAGCATTTCTAATAGAAAATTAACAATTTTACATCCAAAATGAACATTATTCATATTTTGAGAAATTTTTTGTTATTTGTTCCTTTTAAGTGATTCTAATGAGGTAAAGTTAGACAATATATTATATTATGAAATTATAATATAACATCATATTTTATAATATAATATAGTGTGTTAATTCTCATTATAATATGTTTAGCATGATATTGTATAGTTAGTTTGAGCTTACACCATCATAAATCATAAAACATTGATTACAATGTTAAGATGATGTAATTTGAATTAATATATTATTAAGCTTTTGGTTCAAGTATTAAAGGTGTGCATAAGAGAAGAAATAAGATTTGATGAGAATTCCATGTGAAGGACATGGAGGGAGATCCGCTAGGGGATCACACATTCATTGAACATGACATGTGAGGGTCTATGTCGAGGGAATAGAAGAAGAAAATTTGGGGGATAAGGTTTGAATTTGATTTGATTATATGATTTGTGCAAAGAAGATCTTGGGATAAGAATCTATAATCCATTAAAGATCAATTGACTTTGATTTGTTTATTTATTATTGTGAGCATCTGCTAGAGATATGATCTAGTCCTGGGATGATATGAACCTTACACTAGAGAAGCATGTTCGGGCTATCCATTGGGGATTGGAATTTGAGTTTGATTTCATTGATTTATTTGGGGATGCATCCACTAGGTATAAGTGTTTGGTTGGATTTCTTTGATCTAGACTCTACTGGGGGAGTTAGTTTAATTTGGCTCCACTAGAGAGGTTGGTTTTGAATTCATTTTATTTGCTTGACTTATTTATATATGATTTGTGGATCCACTAGGTAGAAGGAGTGATTTAACTCCACTAGGGAGATTCAAATTGGGATTAATTTAATCTGAGTTGATGTATGGACCCTCGCGGATCTACCAAGAAGGGGCTATATGACCTACAGTTTACAAATCCAAAGGGATAGTCTATACTGGGGTAGAGCTAGCCAACCTAAGTTTTTCTGCATAATCTATGCTAGAAAGGTGTAAACTTACATCTTCCAAAGTAAAAAAATCATTGGGGTGACTTGGATGCACAATAAATCAACTGACTTAGGCACCACCGAGTGAATGTCGGGACTTATGTCAACTCAAAAGTTGTCAAGATTAATTTTATCTTAATTTTATGTGATTTGATATGGTTTATTTGGTTTAGTTTATTTTCAATTGAGGCATATTTGCTAGGATGTGAGCTTGGTCAAATTTGATAGATTTGATTTATGGACCATGTCATGTAATGGACCCACTAAGAAGGGGCTATATCGACTTGTCCTATCTCGATTTAAAATCCAAAGGCATAGTCTATAGTCGTGGGTGGGAGCTAGCCAACCTAAGGGGTTGCCTCATGTGCAATGGTAAAAATTGAACCAACTTAGGGGCGACATCGAAAGTGAGTGCCAGACTTATATCAACTCAAGAGTAGTTAACGATTCCTATGGGGATTTTTGACATTGCCCTAAAGATAGATACTTGGAAAAGGTATCGCTAGGGTGTCCTCCTAATCCACAAGTGAGTATATATATTTTTTATATGTTTGTGTGGACACTTGTGCATGGGACCACACTAAGAATGGGTTATGTCGGCCTTGACCTATCTCAGATTTATTAGACCAAGGAAGAATCTGCACATCCATAGGACAAATTCTCCAACCACAAGGGTGGTTACTAGGAAAGGGGAATTATCCAATCTGATAGTATCCTGGGTAGTGTCTAAATGGGGTCACAAAGGATGTGATCCAAATATACTGCCTACAGGGGAGGTGCTGCTAGGAACATTATCCCGAGCCTTGGAAAAGAAAGCCTATAGGTGTATGGTGGCCAACTTAAGGAGAAAACATAGAAGATTTATGTTTGCCATGAGTGGTGTATCCTAAGGTGCGAGAACCAACCAACCTAAGGTGTATCTGTCAGCATGAGTGTTGTATCCGTCAGCATAATTAGAATTGACCAACCTAAGGTGCCCGTCGGTGTGCAACGATCAATCTGGAAAGAAAGAATGTAGGCTTACAACTTCCCAAGCAGAATCGATCATTGAAATAGTCTATCATAGAATGAATAGATGTTATCTGATCTAGAGCCACTACTAAGCGGGAGCCCCAGGAAGGATCGGACTAAACTTGAAGCAATCAAGAGGGAAGGAACCGCTAGGGAACTTATCCTAAATGTCAAATATACTCTACCCAGTAAGTGCACGAAGGCTAATCTAAGAAGAAAGTGTAGCATACACATCCTCTTAAATGAAGCCAACATGAGGTAGCTTACTAGCCACATGTAAGGCCTACCAAACTATAAGGGGCTCTCGCAAGTGGGTAAGGAAGGAAAGTGTAGTAGACTTACATCCTCCAAAGTAGTAAGACCGCTGGGGTGACACACTAATAGAGTAGCACGTCAGCCTGACCTAGAGCAGCTACTAAGTGAGTGCCACTGAGGACGGTATCTCAACTCAGAGTAGCCCAAGATAAAAGATATGTATTTATTTTATATGTTTGTGTGTAGTTTGTGTTTGTCTTGTGTTGATGAAGGATAGGACACCACTCGGGTTCTTTACACCTATCGTAAACCCATCATGGCGGATTCTCAAACAAGAATACTTTCAACATGGAAGAGGTTAAATTTGAAATGTAATTTTCATTGATGATAATTATTTTCAAACATGATTTATAATATTTTTAAGTAGAGCCCATTGATTGGAAGCATTGTGCACCTCCCTTATGATTAATAAGTGATAAGATCCTCCTTGGTAGGTTTTCTCTATGGAAAAGGGCCTTCCCAAGTGGGTTCAAACTTTCCTCCCATCTTATGGGCAACAATTGGTCTTATCAAAACTAAAATAAGCTCTCCTACTTGAAAAGCTCTATGACAGACCAACTTGATGTGAGCTTGAATCATTTTAGCTTTGTATAACTTGAGCTTTTGGCACGACCACAAGTGTCTCTCCTCCAAACCTTCGAGCTCTTCTAATCACAACTTGGTGTTCTATTGTGATTTGATCTTTCTACCCACAGCTATCCTTAGTGATGGGAGTTGGATTTATAATGGTAGAACCGCTTCAGACCCATATACTAAAGAGAAAAGAGTAGACTGAGTTGGAGTTCTATATGTGGTATGGTAGGCCCACAAGTCTTCAACTAACTTCTCATGCTACTATCACTTATTATTGTCGAGTGTCTTCTTTAGTATTTTGATTAGAGTTTTTTTATGGCTTCTGCTAAGAAGTTTTCCCATGAGTAGTTGATGGTAGAATATCCTCAATCTATGCTGTGATTCTAGGCAAAGTTGTTGATCTCATTGCTCTTGAATGAGTACCATTATTAGATATAATTCGTTGAGCTACTCTGAACCTATATACGATATGGTTCCTAAAAAACTAGAGCACATGCTCAGCTGTGACCTATCTATGCAGAATTTCCTTCACTCATTTAGAAAAGTAGTTAGTAGTAGCTAAGATGAATCGATGACCCTTGGAAGATGGAGAATCAATCAAACCCACTATGTTGGTACCCCAACACTCGAATGGCCATGAGGATAATGTAAGATGTAGAATGCTGGGTGGTTGGTGTAGGACCACACTGTTATTTGATATTGGCATCGCTAGCCATATCCATGCAATCTTGATCATCAAGACCGCAGTATCCTAGTCTCTTGATATTGGCTTTCATCTTTGGACTAGCTTGGTTGGCTCAACATAATCCTGAGTGTACCTCGATCATGATCTTACAGGCTTCATGCTTGTCTAAATAACTTAACCACATATGATCGAAAGACTGCCAGTACAAGACACCATCCACAAGAGTGCAGGAAAGTGATGTTTGCTTCATCTAATAGGCTTGAGACTTCTTGCCTCCAATATAACTCCTCTTCCTTCTTGACAAAGGAAACCTCCCCTTCAAGATAGTACTTTTTGATGAGTTCAATATGAATAAGGGATAAGACTTGTCTATTTTAGACCTTTATTAATATGGACTCATCCTTTGACATGCCAACTCCTTGGCAAGCTTGGCTAAAGCATACACTATGATGTCTCTATCCTGAGGAATCTTATAAATGGAAACCTCTGAGGGGCCAACTCTATGGTGTACTTGGTAGTGATGGAACTTAGGCTTTATAACCTTATAGAACCCAATGATTTGGTTGATAATTAGTTGAGAATCCTTGAAGGTGTTGATGTTCTAGATCATTAGAGTAACGACTAACTCTGGACTAGCAATTAAAGCCTCATATTCAGCTTCATTGTTGGCTCAAAGATTGGACATATGATATTAGATTCTCATCACATCGTGGTCTGGACTTTAAAGAACTATTCTAACCCCTACCTTTCTTGGAATAGTAGATTGTGGTTTTTCTCCTCCTTGAGAGGAAGCTGCACCATCAAAGTACATATCCTAGTAGTGAATGCTAGTATCCCCTAAGTTCATGATTTGTATATCGAGGAGATCATCACTAAGAAGAGAGTCAACATGAAGTGGGTGTGCTGCTAAGAAATCTGCTAGCTCTTGTACTTTCACCGCATGGTAAGAAGGTAATGTCAAAGAGAGGATATTGACTGTTTCAACCATCCAGATAGCATATCATCATGAGATACCATAGTGGATTGATTCTAGAGATTAAGTTCACCTTATGTGGAAGCATGTAGTGGTGTAGCTTTTGGGATACAAAGATTAAAGGTAGGCAATGCTTCTTAAAGGGTGGATAATTTGCCTCAGCAGGGATTAGATGATACTGAGGTAGTAGAGTGCATTTTCCTTCCCTTTATCATTATCTTGGGCCAATAAAGCACAAAAAGAGTCTTCTAACATAGTAGTGTAAAGTTTGAGCGTCTTGACCAGAATAGGGGCTGCTAGAACTAGTGGTGTCATCATGTAATGCTTGATGTCTTCGAAGGCATTCTCACATTTGTTATCCTACTTGAACTTGGCATCCTTTTAAATAAGTGCTGAGAATGGCTAATATCTTCTCGATAGGTTTGATATAAAGCTTGTTACATACACCAACTGCCCTTAGAATGATTTGAGTTGAGTCAAATTTTAGGGGAGGCATTTCTAATATCACCTTGATCTTCTAGATCGATTTTGATTCTGTGTCGACAACAAACCCAAGAGATTTTCCGAAGCTATTTCTCACACACACGTGGGGTTCATTTTGAGGTTAAATTATTTTAACTATTTGAAAACTACTCTCAAGTCAAAGAGATGGTCTTCCTTTTCTCTACTTTTATGCACAAGATCATCAACATACCACTCAATTTTATGATGAATGAGTTCATCAAAGATTCAAGTCAGAGCCGCTGGTTTGTAGCACCAACATTTCTAAGGCTGAAAGGCATGATTTTATAGCAATAGATTCTGATCGGGGTTCTAAAAGCACTATTTCTTTCATCTTCAGGGGCCATCTTTATTTGGTTATACCCAGATGAGGCATCCATGAAGGAGAAGATTGCATGAGATGAGGCAATGTCCACCAGCTGCTCCAAGATTGGTAGTGGAACTTCACCTTTTGGGCATGCCTTATTTAAATCCTTAAAATCGACACATATGTGAATTTGGCCATTCTTTTTCTTAACGAAGATAATGCTGGCTAACCAGGTAGGGTATCTTTTTTCCAAATGAGTTAATGTGATTTGAAAAGAACTTATCATATTCCAAATGATTGGTGATGAAAGCGAATCATCATCAACTAGACCCACAGATAATCCTAGTCCCGATCTTGATTAAGAGCTTTTGCATTTGTTCTTCCATATTCTTTCAAGTAGTCAATTGCTTTGCTTTGACCAAGTATGTGGGATTAACCCTTTCTTTGCTAAATTATTAACACAAGGCAAGCACCAATCAAAAGCTAATTCTATTAATTCTTTATATGAATCATCCTCAAGTTCTACATCAACTTCTTGACTTGAGGATGATGCTCCTAGAAAGAACCTATGAGTCTTCACACCGGTGGATGACTTAGGGGCTTCCTTAACTACCAAACTCTCAACTTTTTGAGAGGCAAGTGGGGTTAAAGCTAAGGTTCCCAACTGATGCCTGACTATTTCACATATTTAGTTGGATATAGTTTTGCTTTCCTTTGGAGCTCGGTCTTCAACCCTATCTGGTTCAAGTGTCACGTCCAACAAAATCTACTACTAAAAAGAACTGGATGGTGTGCTAACCATATAAGACCCATCCTATGAACTAGATTCTAAGTCTATATGGATAGCAGGTGTACTCATAGTAGTTGGGATATATTTTCTACTGGGTGGCAAATAATGAGGTTTTCCACCCCTTGGACTGCCTCTAAACTGGCCTCTTCCTCTGTCTGGTGGAGGTCAGGTCATCCTACCTATATGTTCGAATGGAGTGATGAACTGTGGTGGAATCAATGTCATGTTCCACTTCCTCCTCCAAGTCTATTTCCCTTTTATTTTCTTTTCCTTTTATTTTACTTTTCTTTTTTTTCTTTTCTTTTTTCTTTTTTTATTTTAAACTTTGGCCAAGTTCATGAGAATAGACTTGTTTATTTTGAGGGAAATCTCACACAGAGATGATCCCATCTCTCAAACTTCATACACCGATGAGAGGATGGAACTATGTTGTTCTCATGTATCCATGGTCTCCCAAGCAAAGCTTTGAAAGATGTATCGAGTCTATATTTGTGAAACTTGGGGCCTTTCAATAATCTATCTCAAGGGCAACATAGAACCTAAGGCCTATTAGCCTTACTTGTGGAGTACGAATTCAATCTTTCCATCTTAGACTTAGGAGTCTTCTAGACACTAAGACTTCCCTAGTCATAAGACACTTCTAACAATTAGGTAAACACTTAACCTAAGCCAAAGACTTAGGTTAACCATAGATTGTTATGCTTAACGGATTAGGATAATCCACCTACCCTACAACTTAAATCCAATCTATGTTCTCCTTCTCAAACCAAACTTCAAGTTCAATTAAAACATCAAATTCAAATCCAAATCCAAGCCCAAATTCTAAAACCAAATGATTGAACCCCATGATCAAATCCAAACTTGAAACCCTTCCTAAGCCATACAACCTATTCCATGAACTTAGCCAAATCTTAATCCAAATCAATCTAAAATCAATATATTTTCTCCTAATCAATTTATATCTTCAATCATCTTTCTAAATATAAATCAAATCTACATTCAAATGATCAAAACTAAATCAAACTTAATCAAATAAAATCAAACCCTTCCTAAGACATATGACCTATCTCATGGACTAGCCAAATCTTAATCCAAATCAAGTCAAACTCAATTGATTTTCTCACAAATCAATATATTTTCAATCAAATTCACAAATTTAAATGAAGTATGCATTTAAATTATCAAAACTAAATCAAACCAAATCAAAATCCAAACCTAAGCCACATGACCCAACTCCATGGACTTAGCGAAATTCCATCATTCCAAAACCCAATTTCGATTGATTTTCTCATGAATTAATCTTACCTTCAATAATATTCACAAATATAAATTAAATATACAATCATCAAGCCAAACCAAAATCAGCCCAAGTCAAACCCAACTTAACCCTTTTGACTTGAAATGTTCAAATGAACCAAAACCCATTTGAACCCAAGCCAATTGCTATTGAATTTATATATCAATCCCAAATCCATATATAAACTTAAGTAAATCAAAATCATCCCAAAATCAAGCCAATTAAAGCTAATTGGTCCACTTGACCTAAAGTGGCCAATTTGACCTATTTGAGCCAAGTTCTAATCGTGCCTAAATTGGGTAGAATGAAGTCCATCAAAACCTTCCATCATGATTGTTAATCACCCTAGGTTGATCAATTATCATAAATTGGGTCAAACCAAGTCAACTTGGTCATCTGACCAAGTCAACCCCTTAACCCATATGAACCCAAACTAGCCAAGTTGCAACCTAAGACAAATCCTTTGAAACCAATGATTCATACTAAATCAAAATCAATATTTGAATATGACTTGACCTTCAATTGAGTTAAACCAAACCCAATTGGCCCTTGAATGTTGACCCAAATTGACCTAAAAGACTAAATTGGGTTAAATCAAAATATAAACAAAATTAATTACAACCAATGGCTCAAGTTCATTACAAATTGATTGTCGAACTTGACCAAAGCTATGCTTGGACCTAATTGAACCCAATTGACCAACTTATCCCAAATTGACCAAAAGGATCAAGTTGGCCCAAATAAAACCAAAGCCTACAATCATCTTCAATTGGTCAACTAAACCCTAAACCCTAAGCCTAAACCCTAAGCTAACCCTAAACCCTAAACACTAAACCCTAAAAGCCCTAAAACCTTAACCCTAAACACAAAACCCTAAACCCTCAAAACCCTAAACGCTAACCCTAAACCTAAACCCTAAAACCATAAACCCAAAACCTAAAACCCTAAAACCTATAAACACTAAAACCCTAAACCCTAAACCCAAACCTCCCTAAAACCCTAAACCTAGTAATAAAACCTAAAAAATAAATAAATATTTAAACATAAATAAATATAATAATAAAATAAATAAAACCTAAACTAACCTAAACCTAAACCTAAAAATAAAATAAAATTAACTAATAAAAACAAACTAAAATAAAATAAATAAAAACTAAACTAAATTAAATAATAAAATAAACCTAAGAATAAAAAACCTAAATAAAATTAAAACTAAACATAAAATAAAAATAAAATAAACTTAAATTAAAATAAAATAATAAATAAATAAATACCTAAAGCTAAAAAATTAACCTTAAAATAAAACCTAAAAAATATACAAAATAAAACCTAAACCCTAAACTAAAAAAAAACTAAACCCAAAATAGAAATATAATAAACAAAATAAAATAAACTTAAACCTAAACTAAAATAAATTAAACTAAAATAAATAAAACCTTAACCTAATCTTAAAATAAACTAAAAATAAACCTAAACTAAATAAAATAAAATAAACTAAAATTAAACCTAAACCTTAAGTCAAAAATAAAACCTAAATATAAACATAAAATCAAATTCTGAAACCTAAACCCAAAAAATTAAAATAAAAACCTAAACCTAAATATAAAAAAAAATAAAACCCAAAACCTAAAAAAAACTAAAAGTAAATTTAAACCTAAACCTAAAAAATAAAATAATAATAAAACTGAACTAAAAAAAAAAAAAAAGAAAAAAAATTAAAAATAAAAAATAAAAAAAATTAAAAAAAACCTAAATCTACACATAAAAATTAAACTAAAATAAAAAACTTAAACTGAAATAAATAATACTAAAATTAATAAACTAAACTAAATAAAAATAAAAAATAAACCTAAATAAAAATAAAAATAAAATAAACTAAAATAAATAAAAAATAAACTAAATGAACCTAAACCTACTAGTTTACTTAATTAAAATAAAATAAAAACTAAATAAAAACCTAAACCTAAATAATAAACTTAGAAATAAATAATAAAATAAAAACCTAAGCCCTAAACTAAAAAAAACCGAAACCTAAACTAAAATAAACTTAACTAAAAAAATAAAACCTAAACTCAAGCCTAAACATAAACTAAATAAAATAAAATAAACTAAAAATAAACCTAAACATAAACAAAAAAATAAAACCTAAAAATAAACCTAAAAAAAAGCCTAAAACCTAAACCTAAAAAAATAAAATAAAAAACTAAACCTAAACTTGAAAACAAAAAATAAAACCTAAACTTAAAAAATAAAATAAAAATAAAACTAAACTAAAAAATAAACTTAAACCAAAACCTAAACATAAACATAAAAAATAAACTAAAATAAAAAACCTAAAATAAAATAAATAAACTAAACTAAATAAAAATAAAAATAAATCAGAATCAAAATAAAAAGAAAATTAACTACATTAAAAAATAAACTAAATAAACCTAAACCTACTAGTTGACTTAATTTAAATAAAAAAACTCAAACCCTAAACCCTAAACTCTAAAGCAAACCCTAAACCTGAAACTCTAAACCCTAAACCTACAACCTTAAACCCTAAACTCTAAACCCTAAAACCCTAAACCCAAAACCCTATAGACTAAACTAAAGCTAAACCTAAAACTTAAAACCTAAACCTAAACCCTAAACCAACCCTAAACTTAAACCTAAACCTAATTAACTTAAATCCTAAACCCTAAACTCCTAAACTTTAACCTAAACCTAAAACTTTAAACCATAAAACTATAAACCTAAACCTTAAAACCTAAAACTATAAACCCTAAACCTAAACTTAAACCTTAAACCTAAACCCTCCCTAATCCCTAAACCTAAACCTTAAAGTTTAAACCATAAAACCTAAACCCTAAACCTAAACCCTAACTAAACCTAAACCCAAACCCAAAACCTAAACCTAAAGTAACTAAATAAATTTTAAAAGAAACCTAATAAACCTAAACCTAAACTTGAACCCTAAGAATGTGTAAATGACAAGGAACATCACCCAATCAGTTCACCCAGATCTCAAGGAGGCGACAGAGGCTATAGATCATAGGTGGTGGTGGAGGATCTGAGGTGGGTGTGCATATGGAGGTGGTTGAGCAGTGGTGGTTATGGAGACGGAGGAACACCGAGGTTAGGTCATGGTGGTGGAGTAAGAGAGATCGGTGGATATGATGGATCCCATACTGGAGAGTGGTTTCTAATGGGAATGGAGAAATCAAGAATGGCATCCACCTATTGCTTATGGAAATGTCTTTAGAGACAGCTCTAGTTATGGGTTTTGATTTGCTCTATGCATGTTCATTTTTTATTTATGTCATTGCTTGTGTTATAGAAAACTTGGTTTGTTACTTGGTTGATGAAATCAAAAAGAAGAAATGCTAAATCTAAATTTATTCTCTATTTAAAAATAAATCAAAACCCTAAACCCTGAACAAAAACCTAAACTTTAAACCTAAAACCTAAACCTTAAACCCTAAACCCTAAAAATAAAAAATAATAAAATAAATTTTAAACAACCCTAACCTTAAACCCTAAACCCTAAAACCCAAAACCCTAAACCCTAAAACCTACAACCCTAAACCCTAAACCCTGAACCCCAACCCTAAAAACTAAACCATAAACCCTAATACCTAAACCCTAAAAGCCTTAAAACCTAAGCCTAAACAAAATTAAACCTAAAGATAAAATAAATAAAAAAAACCTAAACCTAAATAAAATAAAATAATAAAATAAAAAAAGCCTAAACATAAACCTAAACCTAAACCTAAAACTAAAAATAAAATAAAATATAAAAAATAAACTAAAATAAAATAAATCTCAACTGAACTAAATAAAATAAAATAAATATAAAGATAAAACCTAAATAAAATAAAAACAAAACTAAAAATAAAAATGAAATAAACCTAAAATAAAATAAAATAAAAATTAAACAAAAACTTAAACCTAAAATACAAACATAAAAATAAAACCTAAAAATTAATAAAAATTAAAATCCAAACCTTAAACTAAAAAAAACTAAACCTAAAATAAATAAAATAAAATAAACCTAAACCAAAACGAAAATAAACTAAACTAAAATAAATAGAACTTAAAACTAAACATAAAATAAAGTAAACCTAAACCCTAAACCAATAAAAAAAAATAAACTAAAAATAAACTAAATGAAAACTTAAAAATTAAACCTAAAAATAAAAAATAAAACCCAAACCAAGAAAATAAATTAAAAATAAAACAAAATTAAAATAATAATCATAAACCTAAACCTAAACCTAAAAACTAAATTAAATCTAAAAACCTAAACTAAAATAAATAAACCTAAAATATAGAAAATAAACTAAATAAAAATTAATAATAAACCTAAATCAAAATAAAATAAAACTAAAATAAACAAAATAATAAACTAAAAAATAACGATGTTTATACCTAACCCTAAACCCTAATACCTATATCCTAAACCTTAAACCCTAAACATAAAACCTTAAAACTAAGCATAAACCCTGAACCCTATACCTATAACCCTAAACCCTAAACTACCTCTAAACCCTTAACTCTAAACCCTAAACCCTAAACACTAAACTAACCCTAAACCCTAAACCCTAACTCTAACCCTAAACCCTAAACCCTAAAACTTAAACCCTAAAATCTTAAACCTTAAACCCTAAACTAACCCAAAATGATAAACCCAAAACTTTAAACCCTAAACCCTAAAATCCCTAAACCCTAAAGCCTAAACACTAAAACCTAAACACTAACCCTAAATGCTAAACCCTAAAACCCTAAACCCTAAAACCATAAACCCTAAACCCTAAACCCTAAAAACTAAAAAAGCTAAACCTAAAGTAAATAAAACCTAAAAATAAAATAAATAAAAAAACATAAACTTAAATAAAAGAAAATAACATAAAAAACTTGAACTAAAACTTAAATGTAAACCTACAAATAAAATAAAATAAAATAAAATAACTAATTAAAATAAAATAAATAAAAACCTAAACTAAACTAAATAAAATAAAATAAACCTAATAATAAAAAAACTAAATAAAATAAAAACTAAACATAAAATAAAAACAAAATAAACCTAAAATAAAATAATATAAAAACAAAATAATAACCTAAACCTAAAAAAGTAAACCAAAAAAGAAATAAAAAATAATACCTAAAAGAAAAATTAAACCCAAAATATAAATAAAATTAATAAAATAAAATAAACCTAAACCTAAACTAAAATAAACTAAACTAAAATAAATAAAACCTAAACTTAAACCTAAAATAAACTAAAGTTAAACCCTTAACTAAATATAATAAAATAAACAAAAAATAAACCTAAACCTAAACAAAAAAATAAAACTTAAAAATAAAACTAAATAAAAAACCTAAAACCACAACCTAAACCCTAAGACCTAAAAGCTAAAAACTTAAACCTAAACTAAATAAATCCTAAAAATAAAATAAATTGAAAACCTAAACAAAAATAAAATGAAAACTAAATGAAAAATAAAAATTAAAAAACCTAAAATAAAATAAAATAAAAGCTAAAAAAAACTTAAACCTAAAATATAAACCTAAAAATAAAACATAAAAATAAATATAAAAGGAGATAAAAACCTTAAACAAAAAAAACCTAAACAAATAATAAAAAAATAAAATAAACCTAAACCTAAACCAAAATAAACTAAACTAATAAAACCTAAACCTAAAATTAAAATAAACTAAATAAAATAAAATAAACTAAAAATAAATTTAAACCTAAACTAAAAAATAAAGACTAAAAATAAACTTAAAATAAAAACATAAAACCTAAACCTAAAAAATAAAATAAAATCCTAAACCTAAACCTAAAAATAAAAAAATAAAACTTTAACCTAAAAATTAAAATAAAAATAAAACTAAACTAAAAAATAAACAAAAACCTAAACCTAAACCTAAAAAATAAACTATAATAAATAAAGCTAAAATAGATAAAATAAACTAACTGAAAATAAAAAACCTTATAAAAAAATAAAACAAAATAATTAAATAACTAAATAAACTAAAAAAAACCTAAACCTACAAGTTTACCTAATTTTTTTAAAAAAGACCCTAAACCTTAACCTTAAACCCTAAATCCGAAACCCTAAACCCTAAATCTTAAACCTTAAAACTAAGCCTAAACCCTGAACCCTAAACCTACAACCCTAAACCTTAAACCATAAACCCTAAACCTAAACTTAAACTTAAAACCCTAAACCCTAAACCCCAAACCTAAACTATAAACCCTAAACTCCTAAACCTAAACCCTAAAACTAACTAAAACCATAAAAACTAAACTATAAACCTAAACCCTAAAAACCTAAAACCCAAAACCCAAACCCTAAACCCTAACTAACCTAAACCCTAAACCTTAAACCTTAAACATTAAAAACCTAAACCCTAAAGCATAAACACCAAACCCTTAAACCCTAAACACTAAACTCTAACCCTTAACACTAAACCCTAAAACCCTAAACCTAAAACTAAAACCTAAAGTAAATAAAAGCTAAAAATAAAATAAATAAATAAAATCTAAACCTAAATAATATATAAAAAGGGAATAAAATAAAAACTTAAACATAAACCTAAACCTAGACCTAAAAATAAAACAAAATAAAACATAAAAAATAAACAAAATAAAATAAATAAGCATAAACCAAATTAAAAAAATAAAATAAACCTAAGAATAAAAAACCTAAATATAATAAAAACTAAACATAAAATAAAAATAAAATAAAACTAAAATAAAATAAAATAAAAACAAAAACTTAAACCTAAAATATAAACCTAAAAATAAATAAAAAATAAAAACCCAAACCCAAAACTAAAAATTAAAAGAAAACCTAAAATAATAGAAAGATAAACAAAATAAAATAAACCTAAACCAAAACTAAAATAAATAAAACCTAAACCTGAACCTAAAATAAACTAAACCTAATCCCTAAACTAAATAAAACAAAATAAACTAAAAATAAACCTAAACCTAAACTAAAAAAATCAAACCTAAAACCTAAACCCTAAACCCTAAACCCTGAAAAGCTAAAAAGCTAAACCTAAACTAAGTAAAACCAAAAAATAAAATTAATAAAAAACCTATACCAAAATAAAATGAAAAAATATAGTAAAATAAAAACATAAACTAAAACCTAAACCTAACCCTAAACCTAAAAAGAAAAAAATAAAAAATAAGAACTAAACTAAAACAAAATAAATAAAAACCTAAACAAAACAAAAAAATAAAAAACAAAATAAAATAAAAACCAAACCTAAAATAAAAATAAAATAAACTTAAAATAAAATAAAATAAAATAACAATTAAATAAAAACTTAAACCTAGAGAAACCTAAAAATAAATAAAAAAATAAAACCTAAACCCTAAACTTAAAAAAAAACCTAAACCTAAAATAAAAAGAAAATAAACCTAAACCTAAACCAAGATAAACTAAACTAAAATAAATAAAAAAACCTAAACCTAAACCTAAACTAAATAAAATAAAATAAACTAAAATAAACTTAAACCAAAACTAAGAAAGAATTCCTAAAAAATAAACCTAAAATAAAACCAAAACCTAAACCTAAGAGAATAAAATAATACCTAAACCTAAACCTAAACATAAAAAATAAAATAAAAATATAACTAAACTAAAAAATTAACCTAAACCTAAACTTAAAAAATAAACTAAAATAAATAAAGCTAAAATAAATAAACTAAACTAAATAAAAATAAAAAATAAACCTATATAAAAAATAAAATAAACAAAATAAATAAAAAATAAACTAAAAAAAACTAAAAAAACTTAAACCTCAGAGTCTACCACTTAAAACCTTAAACCCAGAATCAAACCCTTTAAACCTTAAAACTAAACCTAAACCTAAACTCCTAAACCTTAAACTATAAATCTTAAACTAAACAAACTCTAACCTAAACCTAAACCCTAAACCTAAAATTCTAAACTTATAAACCCTAAAACTTAAAACCCTAAAACTCAAACCTAAAATTAAAACCTAAACCTAACTCAAACTAAACCTAAACCTAACCCTAAACTCCTAAACTAAAACCTAAAACCTACTAAAAACCCTAAGCCCTAAAGCCAAATATAACAAAACCCTAAACCCTAAACCCTAACCCTTAACACTAAACCCTAAAACCCTAAACCCTAACACTAAACCCTAAAACCTAAAGTAAATAAAAAACTAAAATAAAATAATTAAATAAACATAAGTTCCAAATAATATAAAAAATAAAATAAAATAAAACCTAAACTTAAACGAACTTAAACCTAAAAATAAATTAAAATAAAAAATAAAAATAAGCTAAAATAAAATAAATAAAAACCTAAACTAAACTAAAAGAATAAAATAAACCTACGAATAAAATACCTAAATAAAATAAAAACAAAATGTAAAATAAAAATAAAATAAAAATAAAAGAAAAACCTAAGCCTAAAAAATAAACCTAAACATAAATAAATAATAAAAACATAACCCTAAACTAAAAATAAAAATTAAACCTAAAATAAAAATAAAATAAATAAAATAAAATAAACCTAAACCTAAACCTAAACCTAAAATAAACTAAACCTAAACCCTAAACTAAGTAAAATAAAATAAAGTAAATATAAACCTAAACCTAAACTAAAATATAAAACTTAAAATAAAAATATAAAACCTAAAACCTAAACCCTAAATGAAAAGCTAAAATAAAATATACTAAAAAAACCAAAAATAAAATTAATATAAAACCTAAAAAAAAACAAAATGAATAAATAAAATAAAATTAAAAAATAAACTAAAACCTAAACCTAAACCTAAACCTAAAAAATAAAATAAAAAAATCAAAACTAAAACAAAATAAAATAAATAAAAACCTAAATTAATCTTAAAAAAATTTAAAATCTAAATAAAAAAACCTAATCTAAAATAAAAATAAAATAATCCTAAAATAAAATAAAATAAAAACCAACTAAAAACTTAAACCTAAAAAAATAAATCTAAAAATAAAACCTAAACCCTAAACTTTTAAAGAAAAACATAAACCTAAAATAAAAATGAAATAAACCTAGACCTAATCTAAGATAAACTAAACTAAAATAAATAAAACCTAAACCTAAACTTAAACCTAAACCTACACTAAATAAAATAAAATAAACTAAAAATAAACCTAAACCTAACCTAATAAAGAATACCTAAAAATAACCTTAAAATAAAAACTTAAAACTTAAACTAAAAAAAATAAAATAAAAACCTAAACCTAAACCTAAAAAAAATAAAACTTAAACCTAAAAAATAAAATAAAAATATAACTAAATTTAAAAATAAATATAAACCTCACCCTAATCCTAAAAAATCAACTAAAATAAATAAAACTAAAATAAGTAAAATAAAATAAATAAAAATAAAAAATAAACCTAAATAAATAAAATAAACAAAACTAAAATAAATAAAAAATACACTAAAAAAACTGAAAAAAAAACATAAACTTATAGTTTTACCTAATTAAAAAAAACCCTAAATCTTAACCCTAAACCTTAAATCTAAACCCTAAACCCTAAAGCCTAAACCTTAAAACTAAGGCTAAACCCTGAACCCCAAACCTACAACCCTAAACCTACAACCCAAAACCATAAACCATAAACCCTAAACCCTAAAACCTAAACCCGAAACCATAAACCCTAAACCCTAGCCCTAAACACTAAACCCTAAACCCTAAACCCTTAACTTTAAACTAACCCTAAACCATAAATCCTATACCCTAAAAACCTTAAACCCATAACCCAAAGCCCTAAACCATGAATAGGTTCATTACATGATCTAAAAGCTACAACATTATGATTATTGCTATAGGCATAAGCTACTTGATATGTAATGCTATAAATAGCGCTTCCTTATTTTAATTAAATAAAATCTAATTTATGTTTGAGAGTAAGAGTTTTGTCTATGTCTATCATTAATATTGATGGCATAATTAGATGTAAATTAAATAGTAAAGTTTGCTAACATAAGTTTCCTTGATAACTCATAATAAAGCATCTTTTAGAATTAATAATTCTATCATCATATATCCACAAGTTATGCCCATACCATTTCTAAAGTATGCTTTGATTAGTATTTGTATTCCTCCCAAAAAATACATGTCTATGTCTATATGAGGGAATCTTTGTAAATCTTGATTTCTCATTGTATAATTATATAAAAAAGATTTCAGACCTTTGAGATTTTATTATTTCAATAGGGTATTCTCCCTTATCTAATACTATAATGAATTACTTTTTTCCAATTTAAAATTAGCATATTCAAATAGTCTTTAGTTCCTAATGATAATTATATTTTTTAAATCTTCTTATATTCTTCTTCTAAAGTGGTTAAGTGTTTATTATATTTCAATTGATTATCTGTAATGTCTTCTATGTTAAGCTGTTGGAGTTTAGTCATTTAGTCTGAATATAAATAATCATTTAAATCATCATTATCATCTGAGAGTAACAATATTGATTTATAAGGTCTTCTCTTGATCGATAATTCATAAATTTTTTCGTCGGAGTTGATTTCAAAAATATCAAAGGTAGGTTCTAATTCTTGTTCTTCTATAATTTGGACAGATTTTCTCTCTAAAACATTTCTTCTTTTTGGACATTCATTAGCATAATGTCCTTCTTCTTTACATAACCAACATTTATAAATTTTGGTTTTTGTTAAATTGTTTTTGCCTAAAGTTTCTTTTCTTTAAATTCAATTTATTTTATTTATTTTCTTAAAGAATATTTTTTATGTATGATCCCTGTACATGAGAAACTTGTATTTCGAACATCATCCCATTGATGTGCTATAAGATCATTCTTAGCACAACATAAAGATTATTTATATTTTTTGTTGATGTAAATCAATTTGTAGGTTTCTCGTGAGCCTAAGGAGTGAGAGTCTGGTGTTTAGGGTTTAGCTAGAAGTTTATGGTTTAGGCCTTTGGAATTTTTTTTAATTTATTTTTTTATTTTTTAAAATTAAGTAAACTCACAGTTTTAGTTTATTTAGTTTATTTATTTATTTTAGTTTTATTTTATTTTTTATTTTTTTATTTTTCTTTTATTTATTTAGTTTATTTATTTTTAGGTTTATTTATTTAGTTTATTTTTAGGTTTAGGTTTAGGTTTATGTTTATTTTTTAGTGTAGTTATTTTTTTAGGTTATCGTCTTATTTTTTATTTTTAGGTTTTTATTTTATTTTTTTAGTTTTAGGTTTTTATTTTAGGTTTATTTTAGGTATTCTTTCTTAGTTTAGGTTTAGGTTTATTTTTTATTTATTTTATTTATTTTTTTTTTAGGTTATTTATTTTAGTTATTATCTTAGGTTTAGGCTTATTATTTTATTTTATTTAGGGTTTTTTAAAGTTTAGTTTAGGTTTTATTTTTATTTATTATGTTTTATTTTTTTTTTTTAGGTTTAAGTTTTATTTAGTTTTTTATTTTAATTTAGGTTTATTTTATTTTATTTTATGGTTTTATTTATTTAGTTTTATTTTTTAGTTTAGTTTAGGTTTATTTTATTTTATTTTAGTTTAGTTTTATTTTTATTTTCTTTAGTTTAGGTTTAGGTTTAGGTTTAGTTTATTTTTATTTTATTTTTTATTTTTTCATTTTATTTTGTTTAGGTTTTGTTATTAATTTTATTTTGGTTTTATTCAATTTAGGTTTAGGTTTTAGCTTTCAGTTATTGGGGTTTAGGTTTAGTTTTAGGTTTAGTTTGATTTTAGTTTAGGTTTATTTTAGTTATTTTATTTTATTTATTTTTTTTTTTAGGGTTTAGGTTTAGGTTAAGGTTATATTTATTTTAGTTTAAGTTTAAGTTTATTTTACTTTATTTATTTTACTTTTACTTTAGGTTTAGTTTTTATTTTTAGTTTAGGGTTTTGGTTTTTATTTTTATTTATTTTAGGTTTATTTTTTAAGTTTAGGTTATTATTTTGTTTTTATTTTATTTTATTTTAGTTTTAATCATGTGATAACTATTAAGGTCCATCATACTTCCGTAGATTACTCCAATCTTAACAACCTATTATGAAATTATCCTTCCTATCCGATCTAGCTATTGACCGTATATTCTCTGGTTCATATCTTATTCTCCTATTCTCGTGGCTTTCTAGGGGAGATACAAGCTCAAACAAAGACCACAACCTTATAAGATTACTTCAGAGAATACCAGCACAGCTTTCGTTCATTTCCTACACTAAGCATAACCAGATTAGAGAGAAAGTATAACAATATAACATAGTATTAAGATCACAATAATCTTACAGATACATAATAGCCATTATAGAAATCATAAGCCAAACATACTTACAGACATAAACTAGAGAAGAGATAATTTAACCTCTACGGCTATGATACATAACTTCTTCACATGATTAAGAGGAATGTTTAGAAAGGATTCTTGTGAGCTCTGCCCCTCCCCCTAAACCTTCTTCTTTCATATATAGAGCTTTGTGAAATATCTCAGATAAGTGGGTATGATGTAAGTGCTTATATAATGCTAATTTCATCATTCTATTGATTTCATCATTGCTTATGTCGATGTCAGCTGATTCTAATTTCTCCTTTTTGCAAGGTATTTTTACTTTTTCAAAATATATAGTTGTGTAGCTTTTCTTTAATTTAAAATTTTCTTTTACTTCGGTACTTGCTTTCATTATCATATTTTTTAATAGTATATTAGTCCATTTATGGTACATGACTTCATGAATTTGTTTTGTCCTTTATCTGCAATGACTGTAAATGAAGAGTTCATTTGAGCAATGATAGACCCATATGTTTGAAATGTCTATTTTCTTTGTCTCATTCCATATTTGAAGCAGATCATCTTCCTTCAATCTTTTTGGAGTTCTTTTAATTTCCATATATTTAGGTAAATATGGTTCACTGCTTATTCCGAGTTGCATTAAGGTCACATTTTCTTCATTTATGTCTGGAAATGTCTAGAATAATTTTGCATAAATATTCCAAGGCTTTAAAATAGATTGGAACATTTCTACTGCTTCAATAATTATTTTAGATTGCGGACTGATTGTTTGAAGACTTACGAGATATATTAATTTGATCAAGCCACTGTGATACAATTTTTGAGTATGTTTTGGATCAATGTCTCCATAGATGTAGCAATAATTAATATTTCCCTATGTATGGAAATATATTTGTGAGTTGATTCGTTTATGAAATAGAGAAAATTGTTGCCATTCTTCTACTATTTCAAGTATATTTTTGGATTCTGTTATCTTGGGTTCTTTTGTAAAAGAAGAGTAAAAAGCTATATTTGTCTGTTTATTTGTACTTGTGGATGGCATACTTTTTTGGTAATTGCATATTGTCTATAATTGAGCAAGTGATGGTAATTCTTCTTCATCGGCTTCACCATTGAGATAAATTTTTACTTTTTGTAATTCGGCCAGAATCTTGGTACCATAAGAGATTTCACATTCTAATTTCCACATCTAGAATTCAAGTATTACATAAGTAAGTTGCTCGTCGATTTTGTCAGATTTTATTGGTATATCCGGTTCCTCCATATGTTCCGGGATATCAATAATTTGTAGATCAATATCTAGTTCTGCTCATGTCCGCAAAATTCTTGTGTTAATGTATTAGCTAGATTTTTTTTCCTTCAATATATTCTATGTCAAAATTATATGCAAAACCAACTTTGCTGAATAAGTATTTTATTTGGTAATGAATTAATTATTTTTCCCTTAGTGAAATGGATTGCCATTTTATTATCTGTTCGTATTATAAAATGTTCATTTAAAAATATTTCAAATTTTTTATAGCCTTTTTAATGGCTAAGAGTTCTTTTTCATTAATATGATAATTTTGTTCTGTTGTGGTATATGTTCTAGATGCATATCGATAGAGTACTTTGGAATTATTTCTTTGTGCTTTTAGAATTGCACCCCAACACATGTCAGAGCTATCGGATTCAATTATTAATTTTTGGCCATTATTTGCCAGGTGTAATTTACGGAGATTTTTACAGGCTATTTTTATTTTTGTAAAGTCTAATCATTATTTAGATCCCAGTTCCATGCCATATTTTTTTGTAGCTTATTTTGAAGACGAGTGCATAATGTGGCTAAATTTTGAATAAAAGCTTCAAAGATAATTGATACATCCTAAAAATCATTGTAATTATTTTGATTATTAATGCTAGAAAAGTTATCAATTTTGTTTAAAATGTGATCTTAGTTCAATGGTTCCTTTATCAATTTTAAACCTAAGAAGTCTATCTAGTGTTACAAAGAATGCCTTTTTTTCTTACTTAAGGCAATACCATGTTTATATGCCTTTTGAGCAAATAAAGTTAAATGTTTTAGATGTAAAGGAGTGTTGCTAAAAATAAGAATATCATCAACATAGATTAAAGAAACATATTAAATTCAAATAAATAATCCATTCTTCATTGGAATATTTGGAGCATTTTTAAGCCAAAAGGAAATTACATTCCATGATAGTGTCCCATGGTACCAAAGGCTATAAATTCAAGATGATGCATTTTATTCGCCAAAATCTTGATTTACAATCTAATTTGGAAAACCATCATGCATTTTGATTTGATTAATTAGTACTTCTTTGTTTGGTAAGAAGTATCCATCAAATTTAGTATTATCATTATGTTTTTTTTATAATTAATGACCATCTGGGCTTTACCATGTACTTGTTCAAGATGATTGTGGACCAGGAAGGCAGGGCTACTATGAGGACTATGACTTGGTTCAATAAGTTGAAGTTGTAATAATTTAGAGATTTGAATTTTGAGTTCTTTTTTTCATCAATTGTGTATTTCATTGGTTGAACAAGGATAAGTACAGTGGGATTAATAGGTTCAACATGGGAAACAGGTTTGTCTTTTGCCCAATATTGTAAGGGATATTTAGAGAATGTTTTGGAAAATAATTGTTCAATGAAATGTTTGATTAGTTGTAGTTTGTCAAGGTTGGTAAAGAGGTATAAATGTAAGCAAATTTTGAGTGAGTGGAAAGATGTGTTGAATTAATCTAAATCCCACCACAACCGTGGAAAGGAGGATTAGTGGATCGCGGAGAAATAGAATGGTGAATAAATGGACAAATTAATGTATGTTTACAGGAAGTAATCAATTCGATGCGGTCTGTATATTGTGTGAAAGAATACATGGATTTAAAAAAGTTATTTCCAAGGATGAGGTCAGGAACAGGTTCATTTAGACACCATAAACAAGGTATTTTAATGAGTGTTTCACAGAGTAAGATATATTGATTAGAGCAATAATGAGTAATTATATGAATACCATTAAAGGTATCCAGAAGTAAAGTATCGATTTGAGGAGAAATATGTGGAGGAAGGATACATCATTTAGCAATGGTAATATCACTACCAGTATTACATAAAGCATGAATAGGTATATGATCATAAGTGGGAATATATAATTCAATTTTAATATAGCTATGAAAATTAACTATGACATAGAGGAATAATTGAAGATTTAATTCGAGGAGTCAAGAATTGAATAGTATGTTATTGTAAAAAATCCATTCCTACTAAAATCCATCCTTCTTTTGTATCATCTGTTTAAAAGGTATGTTGAAAGTCTATTCGCTTTTTGATATCCCAAAACCAAATAGAATATTAGTTTAAGGTTGACAATGTTTATTTCATGGTAGTCTTTATATACATATGGTTCATTTTATTGGATTTGTAGATTTAGAGGAATTAATGAGACATCAATATGAGAACTATGTGATCCGATCTAATAATATTGAGTGGATATTACCGTGATGAAATATAATAATAAAGTATTAATTGATTATTAGCATATTGTGATTTTCTAGAATCAAGAGACCTTCTAGGTTGAATAATTAGATCTTTGTTATGTTCATGAAAAGAAAGTAGTTTTCTAGGTATTCTAAAACTTTTTTCTTCTGATAGCACTGCTTTCACCCATATCTAAAGCTAACTGATTAGGTGGTGGGGTTAAATTTATATAATCTACTTTGTCTGGTTGGATAGTTTGTCCTATATGTGAAAACATAGAATCTATATGAATAGGTTCGTTATGTGATCTAAAAGCTTCGACATTATGATTGTTTATATAGGCATAAGCTGCTTGATATGTAATACTATAAACAACGCTTCCTTGTCTTAATTGAACATGATCTAATTTATGTTTGAGAGTAAGAGTTCTATCTATATGTCTATCATTAATATTGATGGCATAATTAGGATGTAAATTAAACATTAAAGTTTGGTAATATAAGTTTCCTTGAATAACTCCTAATAAAGCATCTTTTTTAGAATTAATAATTCTATCATCATATCCATAAGGTTATAGGGCCATCTATACCTTTTCTAAAGTATGCTTTTATTAATATTTGTATTCCTCTAAAAAAATACATGTCTATATTTTTCGGGATGAGGAATCTTTTGTAAATCTTGATTTCTCAGTATATAATTATATAAAGGGATTTTTGTACTACCTTAGGATTCTGTTATTTCAATAGGGTATTCTCCTTGTCTGATACTATAATGAATTGCTTTTTTTCCTATTTAAAATTGGCATATCAAAATAGTCTTTAGTTCCTAATGATAATTTTCTTTTTCGAATCTTCTTATATTCTTCTTATGAAAGGGTTAAGTGTTTACTATATTTTGACTGATTATCTATAATGTCTTCTATGTTAAGTTGTTGGAGTTCAATCATTTAATCTGAATATAAATATTCATTTAAATCATTATCATTATCATAATAACAATATTGATTTATAAGTTCTTCTTCTTGATCGATAATTCATAAAATTCTTCTTGAGTTGATTTCAAAATATCAAAGATGGGTTCTAGTTCTTGTTCATCTATAATTTGGATAGATTTTCTCCCTAAAACTTTTTTCTTTTGGACATTCATTAGCATAATGTCCTTCTTTACATAACCAACATTTGCAAAATTTTAGTTTTTGTTAAATTATTTTGTCTAAAGTTTCTTTTCTTTAAATTCAATTTATTTTATTTATTTTCTTAAAGAATTTTTTCTTTTATTATAGGTTGATCCTGCATATGAGGAAGTTGTATTGTTGGAACATCCCCATTGATGTGCTACAAGATCATTCTTAGCACAACATAAAGATTGTTTATATTTTTTTTTATTTTGTTGATGTAAATCAATTTTGTAAACTTCTAATTTTTCTTTAGAAATAAAACTCTAACTCCTAAGGTTATATCTATAAGATATTGTTGAAGAAATTATTGACCCATATTATGTTATATGGTTCGTGTAATTTGTAGAAGAATGTATCTAGATATTGGCTTCTATGGTTCAAGAATATCATAAAAGAATTGTTGATATTCACTCAGATTCATTTTAAATAACAAATATTGCAAAATACTAAGAACTGTGAGTTTTATTTTTGCAATTTTAGATTATTTTAGCTTTTTTCTTCTTTTGTAGTGAATCTAATTTGGTACCCTAAGAATTAACTTTAATGTAATCGATAAAATCTTACCCATTTTCCGGTGTATATTATGGTTTCAAATTTCTAACAAGTATTTTCTAATTTCTTTATTTTTGGTTTGAACTAAGTCCAAGAATCCATTTTATGTGATACCTATTGTATTGACAAAGTTATATGCATCTTCACCTTGAGATTATAATTGTAAATGGCTGGATATTTTATTGTCCATTTACAATAGTTTTTTGTATATTTTTTAAATATTAAATTATAATCTAATTGGTTCATGCAAAGATTTTTTGTGTATTAATGGATAATTTTTTATGGTCTAATTTTTAGACTATGTGGTGTATATTGAGTTGATTGTATCATTATGCTAAGATTTCATAATTCTTTCAAATATTTAATAATGGTCTATTTATATCTTTTTTTTATTCAGAAATTATGTTATGTAAATATAGTTATTATCTATTTTATATTATTAATTTATGATTTAATTATTGTTTTATTAATTCTGTTTGATATTTTTGTTTAGTTGCTGATACTAGAAAATTTTGTTTATTTTATTTAATAATAAATCTATATTAATATTTTAAAATTCTCTTATCAAATTTATCATGAAAAGGGAATATATCTTTTCTATTAGTTAGTTTCAAACCTTTCTTTCTTTTTCTTCCTAATTTTAGCATATGATGGGAAGAAATGTGTGCATAAACATGCATAATAGAGATCACTCAAAGTATTTTATTTTGTGGAGATCTTCCGTGATACCATTTTGTTGGGGTTCTACCTTATTTTTTTGTAGAATTTTGTTTGGTAATTTTAGGTAAACTTTTTCGAGATTCATTTTTTAAAGGTCTCTCTCTAATCCATGCCTATATTTTTATTAGATTATTTTTAGGTTTAGGTTTTATTTAGTTTTTATTTTATTTTATTTTGGTTTATTTTATTTTATTTTAGGTTTAGTTTTATTTTATTTAGGTTTTATTTTTAGTTTAGTTTTTATTTATTTTATTTTAGTTTAATTTTATTTTTATTTTATTTTCTTTTAGGTTTAGGTTTAGGTTTAAGGTTTAGTTTAGGTTTTTATATATTATTTTTTATTTTATTTTATTTATTATTTTTTATTTTTTTTAGTTTTATTTAGTTTTATTTTAGTTTTATTTTATTTTAGGTTTAGGTTTTAGTTTTTAGGGTTTAGTTTTAGTTTATGAGCTTTAGGATTTAGATTTAGGGTTTAAGTTTAGTTGATGGTTTAGGGTTTTGGTTTATGGTTGGCTTTATTTAGGGTATAGGGTTTAGATTTAGGTTTAGGTTTTTTAGGTTTTTAGGTTTAGGGTTTGGGGGTGCAAGATTTCTTTATAGGGAGAGTCTTGGTGGATCTTGCTATTGCACCTAATCCAAGAAGAAGAAAGCATAACATACTCACATCCTCTTAAACGATGCATACATGGGGTAGCTTACCAGCCACACAATAAGGCCTACCAAACAAACAAGCGCTCATCAGTGTGCAATGACCAAGGAAGGAAAGCATAGCATACTTGCATCCTTAAATGCAAGAAGACCCCTAGGGTGACACACTAGCTAGGTAGCAGAACATCCTGACCTAGAGCAACTACTAGGTGAGTGTCATTGGGGGCGTTATGTCAACTCAGAGTAGCCCGAGATAAAAGATATGGGTTTGTTTTGTATGTTTGTGTGTAGTTTATATTTATGTTGTGTCGATGAAGGATACGATGCCGCTCAAGTTCCTTACACCTACACTAAACACATTGTGGAGAATTCAGAAACAAGAATACTTTCAACATGGAAGAGATTGAATTCAAAATGGAATTTTCATTGATGATAATTATTTTCAAACATGATTTATAATATTTTTTTAAGTAGAGCCCATTGATTGGAATCTTTGGGCACTCTCCTTTATGATTAATAAGCTGATAAGATCCTCCTTGGTAGGCATTCTCTCCTCCAAACCTTCAAGCTCTTCTAACAATAACTTGGTGTTCTACTTTATTGTGATCTTACTACCCACAACCTGATGGGAATTGGACTTCTAATGGTAGAATGGCCGCATCCATACACTAAGAGGGAGTAGACCGAGTTGAGTTTTATATGTGGTGTGGTAGGCCCACAAGGCTTCAACTAACTTGTGTGTCTTCTTTAGTATTTGGATGAGAGTTTTTTAATGGCTTTGCTAAGCCATTTGCCCTCAAGTAGTTGATGGTAGAATATTCTCCAATCTATGTGTCTCGGCAAAGTTGTTGATCTAGGTGCTCTTGAATGCATCATTATCCATATAATTCATCAAGGCACTCAATCTATAATTCCTAAAACACTGGAGCACATGCTGAGCTATGAGCTCTCGAGCGTAATTGTTCCCATTTGGAAAAGTAGTCAGCCTAAGATGAACCAATGACCCTTGAAAAGGAGGATCAATCGACCCACTATGTCGCAGTACCCTCTAACACTTGAATGGCCATGAGGGTGTAGATGTAGAATGTTGGGTGGTTAGGGACCAGTGTATTTGACATTGGTGGCATCTCCTCATCCATACAATCTTTGATCATCAATGGCCAACAGTATCCCAGTCTCTTGATCTTGGCTTTCATCTTCAGACCAAATTGGTTGATTCCACATAATCCTTAGTGTACCTCGATCACGATTTTACAGGATTCATGCTTATCTAAACAACCTAACCACATATGATGAAAAGACCGATAATACACCATCCATAAGAGCATAGAAAGTGCTCTACTTCATTTGATGGGCTTGGGACTTTTCTTGAGGTACTTTTCTTTATTTAAGTAATCCATTAATGGTTGCCTCCAATCTAACTCCCTTCTAATGCCAACCTCCTTTCAAGAGAGTACTTTTGATGAGTTCAATATCAATAAGGGATAAGACTTGTTTATTTTGGACCTTTATTGATATGGACTCATCCTCCGACATGCCAACTCGCAAGCTTGGCTAAAGCATACACTATAGCATTCTCTTGAAGAATCTTATAAATGGTAATCTCTAAGATTTGGGCCAACAACCTATGGTGTACTTATGGTAGTGATGCTTTTTATAACCTTGTAGACCCAGAATTTGGTTGATAACTAGCTAAGAATCTTCAAGATGTTGTTGTTCTAGATGCATAGAGTAACGATTAACTCCATACCAACCAATCGTAGCTCATATTCACCTCATTGTTGGTGCAAGGATTGACAGATGATATGAAAATCTCATCACATCATGGTCCAGAGTTAAGAGATCTATATCTACCACAGCATTTTCTAGAATAGTAGATTGTGGTTCTTCTCCTCTTTGAGATGACACTGCACCATCAAAGTACATCTCCCAGTAGTGAGTGCTAGTATCTTGTAAGTTCATGATTTATTCATATGGTAGTCATCACTAAGTGGAGAGAGAGTCAGAAGTGTGCTACAAAAAATCTACTAGCTTGTCCTTTCATCGCATGTGAGGTACAAAGGTAATGTCAAACTGAGAGGGGCATGGACCATCGCCAACCGATAGCGCCGACCGTCATGAGATATTATAGTGATTGATCCTAGAGATTAAGTTCACCTAATGAGGAAGTATGTAGTGTAGCTTTTGGGATGCAAAGACTAAAGCTTTTCAATGGGTGGATAATTAGCCTTAGCAAGGATTAGAAGATGGTTAAAGAAGTAGTATAGTGCATTTTTCTTTCCTTCATCGCTGACTTGCCAACAAAGCACCAAAGAAGTCATCTAACGCATTAGTGTAAAGTATGAAAATTGCCGGGATAAGGGCTACTGAATCGGTGATGTCAATGTAATGCTTGATGTCTGGGCATGCTCACACTTGTCATTCCACTTGAACTTGGCATGCTTTTGACAAGTGTTGAGAATGGTCGACATCTTTCCAATAGGTTGGATATAAAGCGCCTTAGATGCCAACGCCTTGGAATGATCCGAGTTGAGTTAAACTTTGGGGGGTGGAATTTCTAATATCGCCTGATCTTCTCCATCTATTTCATTCCCCTGACAACAAACCCAAGGAATTTCCTTGAAGCTAGTCTGAATGCACACTTCAGGTGGATCATTTTGAGGTCAAAATGTCTTAACTTTTTGAAAACTACTCTCAAGTCAAGGATATGGCCTTCTTTCTCTCTACTTTTGACCACGAGATCATCAACATAGCACTCGACTTGATGATAAATGAGTTCGTCGAAGATTCGAGTCATAGCCTGATGGTATGTAGACCATTTTAAAGTCAAAGGCATGACCTTATAGCAATAGACTGATTGTTCTAAAGTAGTGTTTCTTTCATCTTGGGCCATCTTTATTTATATATCTAAATGAGCCATCCATGAAAGAGAAGACTGCATGAGATGAGGCAATGTCCACCATCTCCGGATTGGTAGTGGAAATTCATCTTTGGACATGCCTTATTTAAATCAAAATTGACGCATGTGCATTTTAATCATATTTGGAAATTCATCTTTTGGTCACTGACTAAATCCTTAAAATTGACTCACGCTAAACCCTAAACCCTAAACCCTAAAACCCTAAACCTTAAACCCTAAACCCTAAACCCTCATCCCAAAAGCTTAAAAACCTAAGAACCTAAACATAAACTAAATAAAACCTAAAAATTAAATAAATAAAAAAACCTTAACCTAAATAAAATAAAAAATAAAATAAAATAAAAACATAAACTAAAACCTAAACCAAAACCTACAAATAAAATAAAAAATAAAAGCTAAACTAAAATAAAATAAATAAAAATCAAAACTAAATGCAAAAATAAAATAAACCTAAATATAAAAACATAAATAAAATAAAACTAAATGAATGATAAAATAAAATAAACCTAAAATAAAATAAAATAAAACTAAAATAAAACCTAAACCTAAACCTAAAATAAAACCTAAAATAAACCTAAAATAAAACCTAAACCTAAACCTAAAATATAAAAATAAAAACCTAACTAAACCTAAAATAAATAAAAAATAAACCTAAACCAAAAAAAATATAATAAAAAATAAACTAAACTAAATAAAACATAAACCTAAACCTAAACCTAAAAATAAACTAAAATAAAAAAACCTAAACTAAAATAAACAAACCTAAAATAAACTAAATAAAATAAAATAAACTAAAATAAAAAACTAAAATAAATTAAAATAAACTAAAAAAAAGATACTAAAATAAACTAAACCTTAAACCCACAATAAAAAACTAAACTTTAAACTAAACTAAACTAAAAACCTAAACTACTAAACTAAATCTAAATTAAACTCTAAACCTAAACTAAACTAAACCTCACCTAACCTAAAACCTAAATAAACACTAAACCTTAAATCTATCATAAACCCTAAAAACCTAAACTATAAACACTAAACCCTAAGCTCCTAAACCCTAAACTAAACTAATCTAAACCTAAATAACCCTAAAACTAAACCCTAAAACTAAACTAAACTAAACCTAAACCTAAACCCTAAACCCTAAACCCTAAAGCCCTAAACCCTAAACCCTAAACTCTAAACCCTAAACCATAAACCCTAAACCATAAAAACCTAAAAACTTAAACCTAAAGAAAATAAAACCTAAAAATAAAATAAATAAAAAAGCATATACCTAAATAAAATAAAAAATAATATAAAAAAAAAACTAAAACCTAAACCTAAACAAAAAAATAAAATAAAATAAAAAACTAAAATAAATTAAATAAAAACCTAAACTAAATTAAAAAAATAAAATAAACTTTAGAATAAAAAACATAAATATGATAAAAACTAAACGTAAAATAAAAATTAAATAAAGCTAAACCAAAAAATAAACCTAAAAATAAATAAAAAATAAAGCCCAACCAAACTAAAAAAACTAATCCTAAAATAAAAAATAAAATAAACCTAAACCTAAACTAAAATAAACTAAACTAAATAAATCTAAACCTAAACCTAAAATATACTAAACCAAAACTAAATAAAATAAAATAAACTAAAAATAAACCTAAACATAAACTTTAAAAAAAACCTAAAAAATAAGCCTAAAATCGAAACCCTAAAAATCTAAAAACCTAAACCTAAATGAAATAAAACCTAAAAATAAAATGAATAAATAAACCAAAATCAAAATAAAATGAAAAAAATAAAAAACGTAAAAACATAAACTGAAATCTAAAGCTAAATCTAAATCTAAAAAGAAAATGAAAATTAAAAATTTAAAACTAAACTAAAATAAAATAAATAAAAATCTAAACTAAGCTAAAAAATAAAAACCTAAATAAATAAAAATTAAAGCTAAAATAAAAATAAAATTAGCCTAAAATAAAATTAAATAAAAACTATATAAAAACCCATACCTAAAATATAAAATGAAAAATAAAACCTAAAAATAAATAAATAAATAAAACCTAAACCCTAAACTAAAAAATAAAACCTAAACCTATAATTAAAATAAAATAAACCTAAACTAAGATAAACTAAACTAAAATAAATAAAACTTAAACCTAAACCTAAAATAAACTAAACCAAAACCTAAACATGAGCTAAATATAATAAAATAAACTAAAAATAAACTTAATCCTAAACTAAAAAAAATTCCAAAAAATAAACCTAAAATAAAAACCTAAAATCTAAACCTAAAAAAAATAAAATAAAAACCTAAACCAAAAAATAAAAAATAAAACCAAAACCTAAAAAATAAAATAAAAAATAAAATTAAACTAAAAATAAACCCAAAGCTAAACCTAAACATAAAAAATAAGAAAAAGAAATAGACCTAAATAAAAATAAGAAATAAAATAAACTAAAATAAATAAAAAATAAACTAAATAAATAAAAGAAACCTAAACCTACTATTTTACTTAATTTAAAAAAAATAAAAAAAAGAAAAATAAAATAAAAGCAAATAAAAATAAACCTAAACCCTAAACTCTAAACGCTAAACTCTAAAACCCTAAACCCTAAACCCTAAACCCTAAACCCTAATTCCTAAACCTTAAACTCTAAACCCTAAAATCTATAACCCTAAACCCTAAACCCTAAATCTAAAACCCTAAAACCTGAAATCCACACAAAATCTAGCAATTAAAATAAAATCTTAAATCATAAATCCTAAATTTAAATAAATAAATAAATCTAAATAAAAAAATAAATCTAAATAAATCAATAAAAATTTAAATCCTAAATCTAAAACTAAGTAAATCTAAATCTAAATAAGATAAAACTAAAATAAAAACCCCTAAATCCTAAATCCCTAAATCCTAAATCCTAAATCCTAAAATTAAAAAACCCTAAATCCTAAATCCTAAATAAAAAAACCCTAAATCCTAAATCCTAAATAAATCTAAATCTAAAAAAAACCCTAAATCCTAAAATCTAAATCTAAAAAACCCTAAATCCTAAATCCCTAAAACCCTAAATCCTAAATCCTAAAATCCTAAATCCTAAATAAAAAAACCCTAAATCCCTAAATCCTAAAACCCTAAATCCTACATAAATAAATCTAAATCCTAAATCTTAAATAAAAAAATAAATTCTTAGATAGATTTACTCTCTAGATAGCTATTGGAGTTTATCCTCTTAAGGATCTTGTAACCCTCTTTTTATGCCAATAAAATTCCCCCTATATGAGATTTCAAAAAAAAACCTAAACCCTAAATCCTAATCCCTAAACCCTAAACTCTAAACCCTAAAAATCTAAAATAGATAAAATAAACCTAAATTAAAAAATAAAAATAGAAAAATAAACCTAAACCTAAAATAAAAAATAAAACATAAAAATAAACCTAAAATAAAGACCTAAAATCTAAACCTAAAAAAAACTAAACCTAAACATAAAAATAAAAATGAAAATTGAAACCTAAAAAATAAAATAGAAATCAAACTAAACTAAAAACTAAAGTAAAAATATAAACTTAAACCAAAACCTAAACGTAAAAAATATATTAAAATAAAAAACCTAAATTAAATAAATAAACCTAAAATAAGTAAACTGAACTAATTAAAAATAAAAATCAAATTAAATCAAAATAAAAAATAAATGAAACCAAAATACATAAAAAAATAAACTAAATAAACCTAAACTTACTAGTTTACTTAATTTAAAAATAATAAAATAATATAAAATAATAAAAAAAACCCTAACCCTAATCCTTAAACCATAAAGCTAAAAAATATAACCCTAAACCCTACCCTAAACCTAAACCCTACCTAACCAAACCTAAAAACCCAAAACCCTAAGAACATAAAAACCTAAAGAAAATATAACCTAAAAATAAAATAAATAAAATTCCTAAACCTAAATAAAATAAACCTAAACCTAAAACTAAAACTAAAAATATAAAAAATAAACTAAAATAAAATAAAAAAAGACCTAAACTAAATTAAAAAATAAAATAAACCTAATAATAAAAATCCAAAATAAAATAAAAATAAGTGTAACATAAAAATAAAATAAACCAAAACTTAAAAAATAAAACCTATAAATAAATAAAAAATAGAACAAAAAAACTAAAAAAAAACTAAACCTAAAATAAAAGAAACAAACAAAATAAATAAACCTAAAACTAAACTAAAATAATTAAAACCTAAACCTAAATCTAAAATAAACTAAACCTAAACTAAATAAAATAAATTAAACTAAAAATAAACCTAAACCTAAACAAAAAATAAAACCAAAAAATAAACCTAAAATAAAATCCTAAAATCTACACCTTAAACCGTAAACCCTAAAAGGCTAAAAACCTAAACCTAAACTAAATAAAACATAAACTAAAATAAAATTAAAAAATAAAATAAATAAAAACATAAACTAAAACCTAAAGCTTAACCTAAACTAAAAAAGAAAATAAAATAAAAATAATAACTAAACTAAAATAAAATAATAAAAACTTAAACTAAACTAAAAAAATAAAAACCTAAATAAAATAAAAACTAAACCTAAAATAATTATAAAATTAACCTAAAATAAAATAAAATAAAACCTAAACCTAATAAAATAAATCTATAAATAAATAAAAAATAAAACCTAAACCCGAAACTAAAAAAAACACCTAAACCTAAAATAAAATAAAATAAACCTAAACTAAGATAAACTAAATAAAAAACCTAAACCTAAAATAAACTAAACCTAAACCTAAACCTAAACTAAATAAAATAAAATAAACTAAAAAACCTAAACCAAAACTAAAATAATACATAAAATATACCAAAAATAAAAACTTAAAACCTAAACCAAAAAAAAAATCAAACCTAAACCTAAACCTAAAAATAATAATTAAAAGTTAAACCTAAAAAATAAACTAAAATAAATTAACAAAACTAAATAAAAATTAAAATAAACCTAATTAAAAATAAAAAAATAAAAACTAAAATAAATGAAAACATAAAACTAAATAAAGTAAATCTGTCATTTAATTTAAAATAGTAAAATTTAAAAAAAAACTCTAAAAAAAACCCTAAACCTAAACCCTAAACATACTAAACCCTAAATGCTAAAATAAAACCCTAAACCCTAAACCCTAAACTCAAAGACTAAACCCTAAATCCTAAACCCTAAACCCTAAAATCTAAATGATAAAACCCTAAACCCAAAACCCTAAACCCTAAAAAAAACTAAAATATATTAAATAAACCTAAACTAAAAAAAACATAAAATAAACCTAAACCTAAACTAAAATAAAACCTAAAAAATAAACCTAAAATAAAACCTAAAACCTAAACCAAAAACTAAAATAAAAAACCTAAACCTAAACCTAAAATAAAAAAATAAAATTATAAAATTAAATAAAATAAAATTAAAGTAAAAATAAGCATAAACCTAAACCTAAAAATAAACTAATAAATTTAAAAAAAACTAAATTATAATAAAAAAAAATAAAATAAATCAAAATTAAAATAAACTAAATGAACTAAACCTACTTAATTTAATAAAATAAAAAAAATAAAAAAATAAAATAAACTAAACCCTAAAATTAAACCTTAAACCTTATACCTAAATAAACCCTAAACTAAACCCAAACTCTAAACCCTAAACCCAACCCTAAATCCAAAACCCTAAAACTTAAAACCTAAACAAACCACAAAATTTACAACCCTAAACCTTGAATCTTACCCCAAAACCTAAACATATAAACCCAAAGCCTAAAACCTAAAAAACATTAAAACCCCAAACCCTAAACTAAACTAAACCTTAAACTAAACTAATCAAAACTTAAACTAAACCCTCCTCCCCCCCCCCACCACATGCTCTTTTCTCTAGATTCTAATTCCATCTTGGTGCATCCCGAAGGGATCTCTGCATTTTCTACTTCAATTTGCAATTCAAGCTTAATCAACATCGGTCGATTGCGATGCTTCATCCTTTATAATTGCTGATTAGTTCAATTCTTTTAGCTCCACCTCAAATTTTGGATGCTTTGACTAGGGCATCCACTTTAGATTTGGCCTATTGCATCATCTTCTACTAAATACTTTAAGGAAGTGCTCTTTTGTAAGGCTTCGCACTCTATTAAATCAATTAATCTCATTTTGATCTCTTTTCATGGTTTGTCGGTGATTATGTGCTCTGATGTGGATGTTGAATTATTGATAAAACCTTTTAAATTCCCTCCTGTCAAAAAATTTTCTTTACACCGTCCAAATTTAGATAAGATCTGAACCTTATTTTCATAATCTTAAGCTAACGGATGCCTTTTCGATTGGTTTTATTAACCCTTGGCATATTTTGATGCAACTTTGTAATGTTCTGGATTATTCATGTGTTTTTGCACGTCATTCTTACCTCATCTTTAATTATCAAATGCACTTACTGAAGTGGTCACCCCTTTTTGACATTAAGGAGGAATCTGCTATTATCCCTGTGTGGTTATCTCTTTCTAATATGCACATCCATTTTGTTACTCATCATGTGCTTTTTACTATTAGGGCTCTATTCTGTCGGCCTTTACAACTCAATCAAGCTAGTGTTGAGCAATCTTGCCCCTCTGTGGCTTGAATCCTAGTGGAAATAGACATAATTCAAAAATATCATAAGGAAGACTGGATTGGCTTTGAAAAATACAGGTATTCACAAAAGCTTGAATTGGAGAATCTTCCAATTTTTTTTGTTTTCATTGTAAAATTCATGGCCATGATCATTCAAAATATTCTATTCTCCATCCCCATTAAAAAAAGCAAAATCCTCCCAAAAAATCTTGCTCTTAGTCATAAGCCGATCCCTACATATGTTCAAAAAATAGCCTTGTATCCTAAGAATGGTTTAAAGGATGCAATTGAGGTTGATTCATTGAATATCAAGGTTATTCCTATTGAACCAATTTTAGCTCCTACTATTGATATGGCTTCGGCTGATTTTCAGATTGGGAAGGATGAATTACCCCATATCTCTTCTTTAAAGTTGAACATTTTTAATGTGGAGAATAACAAATTTTCAAAAATATTGGACGATGATTCTGTTTCCTTTGATTCTATCTCTACATCTATCTTTGATCAATGAAAATGAAGTTTTCAATGAGGATTTAAATGATGTTGAGCATGCTAAAATATTTATCATCCATTTAACTATGCTTTAAATGGTTCTAAATCATCACCGTCTCATTTTAAATCTTGATATTCATGTTAATCCTACTGTTCAACTTAATCTAGATTTGAAAGTGTGTGAATTTTCCCATAAACACTTGGAGAAGTCTCTAAATTGGTTACCAATGTTACTAAATCTTACTCAGATGATGATTCTAGGGGAAAAGAAAATGATTTTCAAACTTATCATGTTAAAAAGAAAAAAAGTGTTAAAAATTACCCTCTCAAATTATGCAAAAACACTAGATCGTCTAAAGCCTCCCACTCCTCTCTTAATTAACCCTTGCTCACCCCTTTTTTTTTTTTTTATGATTAATTTTCATGTATGGAATGTTAGGGGGATTAGTACCCTCTCTATTCACAATCGCATTAGAAATCTTTGTTGCATTCATAATATTTCTTTACTAATTATTTTGGAACCTCTTATTCATGATAATAAAATTAACCATGTTGCTAGAATGATCGGGTTCAATAAATTTTACTCCAATGTTAACAATAAGAACCAGTATTTTGGAATAATTTCATTAAGGTTTCTATTATTGATAATTTTCAACAAGTTGTTAATGCACAAATTTTTTATGGAGACTATTGTGTTTTGGGTTCTTTTTTTTATGCATCTTGTTATAGATCTAGTTGAAATCTCCTTTGGGATAATTTGAGGAATTTTGCTACCTCGGTCAACAAACCATGGTTTGTGGGTGGTGATTTCAGTGCTATTCTTTTTTCTTCTAAATGGAGTGGTGGTTGCTCTCCCAATATTCGTTCTATGAAAGAATTTTCCAATATGATCCTTGATTGCAATTTGGTTGATATTGAGTTCTAATTACCCTTGGCAAAACTCTAGACTTTGGCAAAGGTTGGACAGGATTCTTTTTAATACTCATTGGATTACTCAATGGCCTATTACTTATATTGATCATTTAAGCAGAACCTTATTTGATCAAGCTCCTCTTCTGGTTTCTCTTAAAGATAATTCTAATAGACTTAATAACTCCCCTCCTTTTAGATTCCAAAATATGAGGATTCAGCATATTGATTACCTTGATGTTGTTGCTAAAAATTGAAAAGCCCCTTTACAACCTGATAATTCATTTAGGGGGATGAATAGACTTTGGATAAAACTTCAAAGACTTAAACAACATTTGGGTTGGTGGAACAAGCATTATTTTAAAAACCTTTTGCTAATATTAAAGACATGAACATCTTTGGTTTGTGATCTTGAAATCTTTGTTATGTATGATCCTTCTAAGCTTATAGATTTGACTGAGGCTAAAGATGAACTTGTCAATTTCCAAAATATGGAATAGACTTATTAGCACTAAAAAGCTAATAGTAAACATATTGTGGATGGTGACAAGAATACTAGGTATTTCCATGCTTTGGTTAACAAAAAGAGAGCCTTGAATAATATTCTAAAATTAAAAATTAAAATGGTGATTGGATTATGGAAAAATGATATTAAGGATTCGATGATTAATTACTTTATAAGTATGCTTAATAAGAATTTCCCTTATGAAGTGATTTCCAAATCACACTTGATTCCTTCTATAATTGATAATGATTTGCTTACCATCATGCCTATTGAAGATAAAATTTTTAAAGTTCTTAATAGTATGAATTGATTCTATTCGAGGGGTTTCACGACTCAATTTTTTCAGAAATGCTGGTTTATCATTAAAAATGATTTGATTGAGGTAGTGATTGATTTTTTTAATGGTAATTCTTTTCCTAGATATTTCTCTAGTACTTCTATTATTCTCATACCTAAAAAGGATAACCCAAACTTTCGAAGTTATTTTAGACCTATTAGTCTTTGCACCTTTTTCAATAAAGCGATTTCCAAAATCCTTACAAATAGACTTAGTCCTTTTTATAGAATATCTCTCTAAACTGGTTTTGTTAGAGGTAGATCTATTTCGACAATATTTTACTTTCCTAAGAATTAATTCATGATCTTGATGCTAAGACTGGACAACATTCTTTTAAAATTAGATATTACCAAAGCCTTTAATAACATCTCTTGGGATTTCCTTTTTCATATTCTAAATTTATTTGGGTTTTCTAGAAAATTAACTCTTCTTATTGAAAATTGTATTAATAATGCCTGGTTTTTGATTTTGCTTAATGGATAAGCCTTATTTCTTTCCCTCTTCCATGGCTTAAGAGATCCTTATCTCCTTTGTTTATTATTACTGCCAGGAGCATCAATGATTTATTCTTAAAAAATCCTAGTATGTACTATTGAACTATTGGTGGTCTCCCTGTTTCCCATCTAAGTTTTGACAATGATTCCATTATTTTTTTGCAATGCTCATCATATCAAGCATCTTAAGAATTATTTAAATAAATTTGGTAGAGAAAGTGGTCTTTCGATCAATGATAACAAAAGCTATTTTATCACATCCTCTAGTATCTCCAATAATAAAATCAATCAAATCTTTCATATCATAAATTTTAAACATCAACACTTACGTCTTAAGTACTTGGGTGCTCTGCTCTTTAAAGGCCTAAAACGATCCCACCTTTTTAATGAGTTAATTAAAAAAATTTAAATAAAATATATGTTTGCGAATTCCATTTACTATCCTTTGGTGGTACGTTCACTATCCTTAAAAGCACTCTCAACTCTATGCCTCTTTATTTGATTCAAACTATTATTCCCACTATTGCCACTCTTATCAGAATTGATTGTTTGCTTAACAAATTTTTTTGGGGCTCCAATAATTCTATCAAAATATTGCATTGAACATCTTGGCATAAATGTTGTGGTCTTTTGGGTGAACATGCTCTTGGTTACAAACCTATTTGTGAAGCTATCATTACTTTCTCTCATAAACTCTGGTTGAAATTTAGAAAGAATGATAGCCTTTGGGATAATTTTATTATGAAAAAATATTGTCAAGCAAAACACCCTCTTAACTATGCTTATAATGTTGGTGACTCTCCGGTTTGGAAAAGGCTTTGTTCCATTAAATGGGTTGTTGAATCATTAAAATCTTGGGGCATCCAGTCGGGTACTTCCTTCTTTTGGCAAGAGAATTGGATTGGCAATGGTTCGATTGACACACAATTTTGTACCCACTCTACTACTACTATCAAAGTTAATTCTTTTTGGCTCAATAATAATCAGAATGAAAACAAACTTGAGAACTATATCCCTATTTATCTTTTTGACAACTTTAGAAATATTCCCATTATTTCTAGCAAACCAGATCAAATTCTTTTAAACTTTCTCATAATGGTGATTTTGTTCTTAAAGACCTTCAGAACTTTATTAAAGATAAACAACACCCTTCTAATGTTTTTATTAAAATTTGGAACAATATCATTCCCATTTCTTATTCAATTTTAGCTTGGAGGATTTTGAATAACTATATTCCTTTGGACTCTTCCCTCTGGTCTAAATGGTTTTATTTACCTTCAAAGTGCTATTGTTGTTTTCATATTGAAAATGTAAATCATGTCTTTGTAAATGGTGATATTGTTTCAAAATTATGGTTTTAGTATGATGATTTATTTAATTCCAACTATTTTCATGGTTCCCTTTATTTATATCAACTTCTTGAAGCCTATTTCAAAAACACTGTGAAAGGTCATATAAAATTTTTAATTGCTATTACCTTTATCTGGTTCATCTGGATGGACAGAAATGATGCTAAATATCTTGGTATTCCTAAAAAGATTCTGGCTAGAACTACAGAAAAAATTCTTGCTTTTTTTAATACCAATCTTATTAGTAACATTCATTTTAGAGGTTACAAATTTGCAGCTAAAAAATTGGGTATCATTCTGTCTGATCTTGACTCTCAGAAAGGTGCTAGAATTATCCATTAGATTAAACCTAAAGGCAATGTGATTAAAGTTAATACTGATGGTTCTGTTGCTTCCAATAAATATGGTTGTGGTGGTATCCTTAGAGAAACTAAAGGTACTA
This sequence comes from Cymbidium sinense, assembly GCA_021442155.1. Lineage (NCBI taxonomy): Eukaryota > Viridiplantae > Streptophyta > Magnoliopsida > Asparagales > Orchidaceae > Cymbidium > Cymbidium sinense. Next base: position 199,051,783 of record CM038216.1, read on the forward strand.
ACATATGTGCTTTTGCCTACCCTCTCAAAGCCTGATCTGTTCTCTTTGTCAAGCTTATGGTTGTTAATAAAGCAATTGAAATTTGTTTCAATAGAAGTTTCCTCAACATCTGGATTGAGGTTGATGCTCTCTTGCTTCTTGATTTCCTTAATTCCAATAGAAATGGGAATGATGAATTATTTTATCTTCTTAATCATACAAAAATTCTGCTTTCACAAGTTTATTTTAAAATTTCCCACATCCTTTATGAAGGTAATGCTTGTGATGATTATTTAGATAATTTAGTTGCCAACTTGATTGAGTTAAGTTTATTTAACAACCAAACTTTTCCTAAATTATTAAGAAGTTTAGTTAACTGGATAATACTAGATTTCCTTATCTCAGATTAAAAATTCTTAGATTGGTTTTATCATTATTTTTTATGATCTTTTGTTTTTGTTTTGGCCTTGTTAAACCCTCTTTGGGTTGTGGTGAACTTCTAATTTTTCCTCTTTGGGGTTTTGTTTTCAACTCTTGTTTTTTATTTAGGCATGGTTGTTTCTCCTTGATAATTTTTGTTAGTGCAACCTGGGGTGTTTTGGATTTTTCAACTTGGTGGTTGCTAACTGTTTGGCTGGGATTTTACTCACTTTTTCCCTTGGCTATTTCCTATTTCCTTCTTCTGGGTTGCGGCTTTGGCTGCTGTAGGAATTTCTTTCTGTATGGTTTTTGCCTCTTTTTTGGCCTACCTACAAACCTATTATATCTACTGCTATAGTGGTTGACTATGTGGCTTGGTTGGCTGACAATTTTTGCTAACTAGGTTGGATGGATGGTTGTTCTAAGTGTTTTATCTCTGGCTTGATTTTGGCATGGTGGAGGTGGTTGGCAAACTATTAGCTACTCTATTTTGTTGACTAGGGGATGGTGGTTAGTTTGACTATTTTTGTTTGGATTCCGTTGGTTATGTGTTGGACCTCCTCCTATGCTATTGTGGCTTTGGGTTTGGGTATTGTTCTGAAATGGCAGTTTGATGGCTGCTATGTGGCTTTTATCGGGCCTTGGCAGGTGGTGGTTGGGTTAGGTGTCTTTCTTGCTGCTGTTTTTGTTGTTTGGCTTGTTATTTATCTAATTGCACTCTATATCTTTTTGTCTCTTGTTGGTTTTTCTACCTTTCTGGATTGGTTTTCTCTTTGCCTTGATTAAGTTTGGAGGTTGTTGTCTTTCTCTACCACTTCCAGGGCTATTTTGGATGTTTCTAGTTTGATGATTGTTGTTGGTCTTGAAACTGATGTTTTATATTTTGATAAGTTGGATCTTCTCTCATTCAGGTGGTTGGCTAGGAGGATTTCTTGCATGGCTGGTTGGACTGGTTGGAGGAGTGGCTGCTTTGGCTATTTTTTCCTACTCTTTTGGTGACGGCTCTAGGAACCTGCTAGTTGTCTTTTTGTGATTGTTTTCTTCTGGTTTCCCTTGGTTGGTCTCACCTCTCTTGACTGCAATAGAACACCCTTTTCCTACTTAGATGGTAGCCTTGCTCCCAACCCGTCTTGTTGTTAGGCTGGGTTTTTTAATTTGGTGGATGAAGGATCTTAGCACTTATGGTTTTCCTTTTCGCTATTGTTTGTCTCTTTTTAGTGTTGTCACCCATGTCATGATGCTTGCTCCTCTTGAATTGGTCATTCCTTTTGGTGGCTCACGGTGGTGCTCATCTTGTTTCTACTATCCTTGGGGTTGCTAAACCCCTAAACCCTAAACCCTAACATAAAACCTAAACCTTAAACCCTAAACTACCCAAACAAAACAAACCAAAAAACCTAAAAAACCTAAATAAGCTATTAACCTAAACAAAAGCTTAAACCCTAAGCTAAAATGTAAATAAATTTAAACCTTTCCACTAACCCTAAACCATCCCTAATCCCTTAAACCCTAAAAACCTTTACTCCTAAACCTAAAACTAACAAACTCCTACTGACTCCTAAACTAATAACTACTAACCCAAACTCTTCTGAGCTCTCTAAAACTAGGCCTAAACTATGATTCTACTCCTAACTGAGCTACTGAGCTACTCTACCACCAAAAGATCTTCTGAACCCTGACCTTGACCTCCTCCTACCCTCTAAATAACTCTAACTCCCACTGACCTACCCATAACCCAACCCACTCTTTACTCTAAACCCTAAACTAAATTGACCTACTCCTACCTCCTAAACCCTAAATCTAATAAAATATAAAACCCACCCAAAATCCTAAACCCTAAACCCTAAAAGACCTGACTAAAAACCTAAAAAAACTAAACCAACTAAATAAAACCTAAATAAAATAAATAAAAATCCTAAACCTAAATAAAATAATAATATAATATAAAATAAAACTAAACTAAAAATAAAATAAAATAATAAATAAATAAACTAAAATAAAGCAAAGAAAAAAACCTAAAATATAAAATATAATAAACCTAAGAAAAAATAAATAAAATAAAAATAAAAATAAAATAAACTTAAAATGAAATAAAATAAACTAAATAAAACTAAACCTTATCAAACCTAAAAAAAAATAAAAATAAAACTAAACCCTAAACTAAAAAAACTAAACTAAACTAAAATAAAATAAATAAATTGAAATAAATAAAAAACCTAAACCTATTAACTAAACTTAAACCTAAACATAAATAAAATAAAATAAAATAAACTAAAATAAACCCAAACCTAAACAAAATAAAACCTAAAATAAACCAAAATAAAAACATAAAACCTAAACCTACAAAATGAAATAAAACCTAAACCTAAACCTAAAATAAAAATAAAACCTAAACCTAAAATAAAATAAAAGTAAACTAATAAAAATAAACTAAACTTAAATTAACTAAAATAAAACCTAAAGCAATATAAATAAGCCTAAAATCAATAAACAAACTAAATAAAATAAATAATAAACCTAAAATACAAATAAAAAAATAAAATAAATAAAAAATAAATAAATTAAACCTAAACTGCTGGGTTTAAATTTTAAAAAACCCTAAACCTACCCTACTAAATATAACTCTACCATACTAAAACCCTACCATGATCCTAAATACCCTAAAATTAACTCCTCTTTAAACTCTAAATGCCATAAATATACTTACCTCAACCCTAAACCCAAAACCCTAAAAACTAAATAAAACTCTAAACCATACCCAAAACACTAATACCCAACCTACCCTAAACCCTAAAATCCACAAACCCATAACCTACCCATTACCCTAACCCAACCTAAAACTAAACCTAAACTATAAACCTAAAAATAAATAAATAAATCCTAAACTTAAATAAACTAAAACCTAAACTAAACCTAAAAAACTAAAAATAAAATAGTAAACTAATAAAATAAACTAACATAAAATAATTAATAACCTAAACTACACAAAATAAAATAAACTTAAGAATAAAATATTAAAATTAAATTAAAACTAAAGTAAAATAAAAGTTAAATAAACCTAAAATAAACTTAAAATAAAATAAAATGAAACTAAATAAAACCTAAAGACTAAACTTAGGTTTAAATTTAATAAAAATACTAAAACCATAAACCCTATACTAAAAAACTAAACCCTAAAATGACCACTAAACCTTAAAAACTAAAACTCTCTAAATCTCATGTAAATCATAAAAACTAAACATAAACCCTAAATCCTAACCCCAAACTCTAAACTAACCCTAAACCACACCATAAACCCTCCAAACCATAAAACTAACCCTAAACCAAACTAAAACCTAAACCCTAAACCCTAAACCCAACAAACCTAAAATCTAAATCCCCAATCTAATAAACCTAAAATAAACCCTAAACTCTAAACCTAAACTAAAACCCTAAAACTAAAATAAATAAAAAAAAACAAATCATAAAATAAAAATAAAATAATCCTAAAATATAATAAAATAAAAACTTAAACCTAAAAAATAAACTCAAAATTTAATAAAAAATAAAACATAAAACCTAAATTAAAAAAATCTAAATGTAAAATAAACAAAATAAAATAAACCAAAACCTAAACTAAAATAAACTAAACTAAAATAAATAAAACCCAAACTTAAACTTAAAATAAACAAAACCTAAACTATAAACTAAATACATTAAAATAAATTGAAAATAAACCTAAACCTAAACCTAAACTAAAAAAATAAAAGTCTAAAAATAAACCTAAAATAAAAACCCAAAAAAATTAAAAAATAAACCTAAACCTAAATCTAGAAAATAAAAAATAAAACCTAAACCTAATAAAATAAAAATAGAAATAAAACTTAACTAAAAAGTAAACATAAACCAAAACCAAAACCTAAAAAATAAACTGAAATAAAAAACTTAAACTAAAATAAATAAACCAAACTATATAAAAATAAAAAATAAACCTAAAAAAAATAAAAAATAAAATAAACTAAAAAAATAAAAAATATACTAAATAAACCTAAACCTACCGGTTTACTTAATTTTTTTTAAAAAAAAACCCTAAACCCTAAGCCCTAATTCCTAAACCCTAGAATAAACCTTAAACCCTAAACCTTAAACTTTAAACCATAAACCCTAAATTATAAACCCTAAGCCCTAAAAAATAAACTAACCCTAAACCCTAAACCCTAATCATATAATGTTAAACCCTAAACCCTAAATGCTAACCATAAACCTTAAACCCTAAAAACATAAACCCTAAAACCCTAAACCATAAACCCTAAACCCTAAACTTATACCATAAATCCTTAACCAAAACTAAACTTAAACCCTAAACCCTAAACTAAACCTAAACCTAAAGCCTAAACCTAAACCTAAACCTAAAACCTAAAAAAACCCTAAACCTAAAAAACTAAACCTAAACCTAAACTAAACTTAAACCTAAATAAACCTAAAATAAAATAAAAATAATAAACTAAATATAAATAAAATAAATTAAAAAATAAAATAAAATATAAAAATAAAACCTAAATAAATAAAAAATAAAATATATAAAATAAAATAAAATAAACTAAAATAAAATAAAAAAAATAAAAAAATATAAATAAATAATAAAACCTAAAAATAAATAAAAAAACTAAGAAGCTAAACCTAAAATAAACAAAATAAAATAATCCTAAACCTAAATTAAAATAACTAAACTAAAATAAATAAAACCTAAACCCAAACCTAAAAAACTAAACCTTAACCCTAAACTAAATAAAATAAAATAAACTAAAAATAAACCTAAACCTAAACTAAAAAATAAAACCTATAAATTAACCTAAAATAAAAACCTAAAACCTAAACCCTAAACCCTAAAAAGCTAAAAACCTAAAATTATGCTAAATAAACCCTAAAAATAAGATAAATAAAAATCCTTAACAAAAATAAAATAAAATAATATAATAAAATAAAAACATAAACTAAAACCTAGACCTCAAAAGAAAATAAAATAGAAAATAAAAGCTAAAGTAAAATAAAATAAATTAAATCCTAAACTAAATTTAAAAAATAAAAAACCAAAATAAAATAAAAACTAAACATAAAATAAAAAAAATAAACGTAAAATAATATAAAATAAAAACTAAATAAAAACCTAAACCTAAAAACTAAAAGTAAAAATAAAATTTAAAAATAAATACAAGTAAAACCTAAACCTAAAATAAAAATAAAATAAACCTAAACCTAAACTATAATAAATAATACCTAAAATAAACTAAACCTAAACCTAAACCTAAACCTAAACTAAAAAATAAATTAAAAATTTAAACCTAAACCTAAAAATAAAAAATAAAACCTAAACCTAAAAAATAAAATAAAAATAAAATCAAACTAAAAAGTAAACCTAAACCTTAGCCTAAACCTAAAAAATAAACTAAAATAAATAAACCTAAAATAAATAAACTAATTGAAATAAAAATAAAAATAAACTTAAAAAAATAAAAAATAAAATAAACTGAAATAAATAAAATAATAAACTAAATAAACTTAAATGTACCAATTTATTTAATTTTAGAAAAATAAAAAAATAAAAAACCCTAAACCTTAAACCTAAAACCCTATGGTGACTATTGTGTTTTGGGCATGGATGATTTTTCCAATATGATCCTTGATTGTAATTTGCTTCATATTGTCTTTAACGGTTCTAATTATACTTGGCAAAACTTTAGACTTTGTTTGAGCCGAACCTTTTAATACTCATTGGATTACTTAGTGGCCTATTACTTCTATTTTCATTTCAACAACCTTGTCTCGATCATGCCCCTCTTCTAGTTTCTATTAAAGATAATTCTAATAGATTAAAAAACTCCTCTCCTTTGAGATTTCAGAACATGTGGATTTAGCATATTGATTTTTTTGATGTTGTGGCTATTAATTTGAAAGCTCCTTGGTATCTTGATAATTCGATTATGGGGATGAATAGACTTTGGTTTAAACTTGAAAGAATTAAACAAAATTTGCATTGGTGGAACAAGCATTGTTTTAAAAACTTTTTGATAATATTAAAGATATGGAAAAATTAGTTTGTGATCTTGAAGTCTCTGTTATATATGATCCTTCTAAGATTAAGGACCTAGTTGAGGCGAAAGATAAACTTGGTCACTTCCAAAATATGGAAGACTTATAATGCTACTAGTAAAAATATTACAGATGGCGACAGGAATACTAGCTATTTCCATGCTTTAATTAGTAAATAGAGAGCTTTAAATAATATTCAAAAATTAAAGACAATAATGTAGATTGGATTACATAGAATAATGATATAAAGGAATATGTTATTAATTACTTTAGAAATATGCTTAATAAGAATTGCTCTTATGAAGCTATTTCGGAACCACATTTGATTCCTTCTATTATTACTAATGAAGATGAAATTTGTAAAGTTCTTAATAGCACGAACATAGATTTTGTTGCTAGTCTAGAGGGTTTTACTACACAATTTTTTTAAAAATGTTGGTTTATCATTAAAAATGATTTGATTGAGGATGTGATTGATTTTTTTTAATGGTAATATTTTTTCCTAGATATTTTTCTAGTACTTCTATTATTCTCATACCTAAGAAAGATAATCCACACTATTGGAGTGATTTTAGACCTATTAGTCTTTACACCTTCTTTAATAGGTTGATTTCCAAAATTTTACCAACAAGTTTGTCCTTACTTAATAGATCTATCTCTCAACCAAACAAGTTTTGTTAGATGTAGATCTATTTATGATAATATTTTACTTGCCCAAGAATTAATTCATGATCTTGATGCCAAGAATAGAGGTGGAAACATTCTTTTCAAATTAGATATTACCAAAGCCTTTGACAACATCTCTTTGGATTTTCTATTCCATATTCTAAATTTATTTGGTTTTTCTAATAAATTTATTTATTTTATTAAAAATTTTATAAAAAATGCCTAGATATTTATTTTGCTTAATGAGGAAGCCTTGGGTTTCTTTCCCTCTTCCCATGGCTTAAGACAAGGGGATCCTTTATCTCCTACTTTATTTATGATCATTGTTGAGTACTTATTTATGAACATTGATGATTTATTCTTAAACAATCCTTGTATGTACTATAGAACTCTTGGTGGTCTTCTTGTTTCCCACTTCAACTTTGCAGATGATTTAATTATTTTTTGCAATGCTTCTATCATATCAAAATCTCAAGAATTTTATAAATAAATTTGGTAGAGAAAGTGGCCTTTCTATCAATGATAGCTATTTTATCACTTCCTCTTCTCCAATAATAAAATCAATCAAATCTTGCATATCACTAATTTTAAACATCAACACTTACTTCTAAAGTACTTGGGTTCTCCTCTCTTTAAAGGCCTAGAATTATCCCATCTTTTGATGAGTTACAACAACAACAACAACAACAACTACAATAATAACAACAAGCCTTAAATCCCACTATGTGGGGTCGGCTACATGAATCCTTCATCTCCATTATGTCCTATTATGTGTCAAATTCTCATTTAATTCAAGTATACTAAGATCATTTTTTATACATCTTAACCAAGTCTTTTAGGTCTACCTACCTTTTAACATAAGGCAAATCTAATGCATCTACTCAATCGGTCATATAGACGCTTATGTGGCCAAACCATCTAAGGTGACTCTCCCTAATCTTATCTACCACTTACTCCAACTTTTTTCCCAAACATACTATTTTGCATTCTATCTCTAATAAAGCCACTCATCCACTTATCCTCATCTCAATAATTTAACTTAGTCTTATGTTTCTCTTTTATTGGCCAACATTCTGCACCATAAGTCATTGCAAGTCTTACCACCATCTTTTGATAAGTTAATTCAAAAAAAATTAAATAAAATTTCTACTTGGGAATTCCATTTCCATTCCTTTAGTGGTAGGCTCACTATTTTTAAAAGCACTCTCAATTCAATGCCTATTTATTTCATTCAAATTTTATTTTAGTTTATTTTTTAGGTTTAGGTTTATTTTTTAGTTGAGTTTTATTTTTATTTTATTTTTTAGGTTTAAGTTTTATTTTTTATTTTTTTGGTTTAGGTTTTAATTTTTTTTATTTTTATCCTAAGAGCCTAATCGTATCCAAGCCACACATAAAAACATTAATTATTTAAGAAACTATGAAAAGAACACACTCCTAATGCACAATGTAAACATAACATCAAACAATTATATAAACTATCATAAAATAATAAAAGGCCGATGCAGTTGGGTACCACTGCACAACCTGAAGAGAGAAAAGATGGGTAGCTGAGCTCTACCTTTATACAACTTAGTATGAGGGTCTTTTTTCTTCATATCTTTATTTTTGATTTGGATCCTTCTTTGATTTGGATGGTGCTTGCTTCAAAGGCATCACACGACACCCCAAGATAAAAACTTTTGGCCACTATTCATCCAAATTACCCATAGCACTAATCCTAATTCCTATTGAAAAAATTATATTTATGTGGGAAAAGTTAATCTAACTATACCTACAAAATAGAGGTTAGCTAAATATACATATAATCCTAAGTAGTTGTATTTATAATTTGAACTTAGCACCCTACACATGGGTAACTATGCCCACCTATCCTAACTTGGATTATGCTTCAAGATTTAAGCAACCTACAAAAAGAGCATTCACATTTATTTTTAAGCATCCCTTAAGCATAATCCCTACAGAAAAGATGATTAGGCCAATATTGGCCTAACTTCTAGTCTATGAAGCATACACCCTAACATCTAATCTAAAAATACATCATAAAACAAAACATACATCACATCATACACTATCCTAACTTAGTGCTAGAAGTGGTGACTTAATTCTAATGTGTGTATTAAGGCTTTTGTGGTAAGTCTTGTTAGGCATTTGTGTTGTATTTTCTAAGTGTAGAGGGATTCAATTTAATATGTAAGGTTGACTTCACTTGAAGTAGTTTAATTGATTTGAGAATTTTAATTTATGTTTTCTTTTGTTTCATTTGATTACACTTAGGAACTAAGTGTTATAAAGAGAGGAAAAGAGGATTTCCCTTTCATCCCTACCTTAAGTCACTTTCTAAAGTTTATTAATTTGATTTAGTTCTCTTTAGTGAATGGCTTATTAAATGGTTTAACTAATCCTAAGTTTAGGTTCACTTTTAAATAATCCTATACAAAATAAAAAAGGCATCTTAAGATTAATTTAATTGAATTACTACCACATGACATATATTAAATCATTCTATTCCATCACATGTAACATGCATATGATTTAATCTTAAGTGTATCCATACATGCAACATATTTTAGGACACTTAAACGATGAATGTATGTGTATGTTTAGAATCTATATTTTGTTTGATTGAATTATTTAAACATATTAATTTAAAACTTTATCCAAATTCTAATACAAAAAGGACATAAGAATGAAATTAAATATGCATGTGCCATTGTTAAACTAGATAAGTGAGGTAATGAAATGAACTCCTTGGAGCTAGCTAAAGCCTCATATACTTGGGATGTCCAAACTATATACTCATTTGCATTCAAATATATGTAAATTCATATACATGAACATAGTAAGTAAGCTCCAAATCATATGGATAATTAATTCAACCACTTAGTCAATTATGAATGCATGCAATTTTAATGTAAAATGGTATTTTCATTCACAAATCACATATACATATACATGTACAAAGATATAGGCAAGTACATGTTATTGTTAAACCAGGAAGTGATAATCAAATGACCTCCTCAGGGCTAACTAAAGCCTTGTATTCCCGAGATGTCCAGGCTATATACTTTATTTTCTTGGACACGCATGGATGTATACATAAATGAGGGAAAGAAAACCATGCAAAGAATATATTTTTTTATTGAATTAAACTCTATCCAAATTCTAATGTTGAAATACATAAGAATGAAATAAAATGGGTACGTGACATTATTAAACCAGGGAAGTGAGGTAATCAAACAACCTCCTTGGGGCTAGCTAAAGCCTCGTGTTCCCAGGATGTCTAGACTATATTCCCATTACCATTCAATCTTATATAAGTCAACACATGAATAGAGGAAAGAGAACACAATGTTCATACACTTAAGCTATAAGCACATGCATTTCTTATGTACTTATAACTAGCATCATAACACATATTATTATTCATTTATAAGCTATTGAAAAATACATTTGGATTTAATAGTGATAATATCCATGCATATTATAATTTATATCAACACATGCAAGCTTACATAAAGGAAATCCATTTAATTTTACTTGATTTTAAAAAGATGGATGCACGAATTCAAATGACATACCAGATTTAACATGATTGCAAAGAGGACAATAAAATATAAGCATGTGATTCATTCAACCGAAGTAGTTCTTAAGGATAATCAAATCAAATAAGATTATTTAAAGCAAACCAAAGCTTCCTTTTTAATTAAGTTTTGGATTTGATTTGATTTAAAGAGGAGAAGAGAAATCATCACTTGCTATTTTAAACCCATTCCCACATTATTGATTTGATTTAATTTAAGGAAATGTAATTAAGTTGATTTTATGGGTTAATTAAGTTGAACGCTTAATTATATGAATTAATTACCTTTACCTATGTCTCCTTAAAGTAATTAACTAAATAATTATGATCCAACATGATATGCATGGAAAATAAACTTGCAATGATCCTAGGAAGTAAAAGGGGCCTAATGCAATTAGCTCATGATTAATAGTTAATTAGATTAAGGGGCTTAATTAATTACTCTTATGGTTTTCCCACACATGTGGACTAACCATAATTTCATTAAACTCCTTTAGGTTATTAAACACCTAAAGATCTACCCTATGATTTAATTAATTAAGGTTTGATGTGATTATGATTTCAGTTTGATTAAGTGATTTAATTAATAAGTTAAATCTTAATTAATTTCATTTTAAAAAAAGGGTGAAATGAACTTAGTGAAAGGGGTCCCAACCTTATTCTTTAGTTCACTTACTATTAAACAATGATTAATATACTTAATTAACCAATATATTACTGTTCATGGCATTAATTAATCATTAATTAACTTAAAAGAGTAGTTAAGGTTTAGTTACTCAATTTTCTTAATTAAGTGAGCAATAAATCCCAAGAAAATCATGGGAAGTAGAGGTCATCCAATTTGGGATTAATTGCTCAAATAATAAGTAGTAATTAATCTAATTAATTTTCTAATTAAACTTTAATTACTATTCAAAATTAGTAAAGATCATTTTTAATTAATTCGCCTCTAAAATACTTTTAAAATGAGTATTTATTTACATTTTTTATTTCTCTATGATTAATTTATGATTTTATAAGTTTTAGCCATTAAAATGATTAATTATGTAATTAAAACTAATCTATTGGACATGGCCTGGACACGGCATGCTTTTCATATGGTATCATGGGATTGGCTACTTAAAACTTATCTGACTTAACACTTACGTGGCGGCGGCGGTCGTGTTTTCTCATCCACCATCTAATCTAAAATCAGATGACAACTATTAATCCCACAGCTTAATAGGATTAATTCAGATCGATCTAATAGATTTAATCACAACTATCCATTTTGATCATGGGAAATGGATGGTGCATGATCTAATGTCATGCAAGTGAGGGAGAATGGAGTTCATCCTCCATTGCTCACTTGATCCAAGCTTATCTGAGGTTGGATCAACTCAAAAAGGATCCCACACCTTCACGACATTAATCGAAGGGGATCCAACCATCAAGATCACACGAGATGCAAGTTTTCTTCAAAAGCTCCAACCCATTTTTGCCTAAGGATCGATTTTGGAAGCATACCTCATTGGAGCTCAAGATCAGTAGCTTGAACAATTGAGGAAGTTTCATCAAGTGGAGATGAAGCCCTTTTGAGCAACAATTGGATCAATTCCTTGACGTTCGCTTGGAAGGCCAAGAACTGATGATTTGGAAGTCGACTTTGATCGAATCCCACCTCTGATGCTCAAGAAGCTTGGGAGATGACTTGTTCTTACTCGACGAGGCTTAGGGAAGGTACGTGTAAAGTTAATTAGAGTTTGATGGAGAAATGGAGAAGTTAGGTCAGAAATGGGAGTGTCCTATTTTAGGATGGATGGGAATGGCATTTTATAATCAAGGAATGAACTTGGGAGATTAGAGAATGGCTCTAGCAGCTCATCTTAGGTAGCTAGGGTTCTTTGAAATGATTTTTATGTGTGTGTTTTAGTGGAAATGAGAGGGTGTATACCCCCTTCATCTTGATCGAATGGTGGGATCAGGTTTGGCTTCTAGTGGTCATCCAACCATCTCAGGGAGTCATGGGTGGTAGGGAGGAGGTGAGTTGGCTCAGCTTGGTTGGTTGAAGGTGTGGAGGTGGCTGCCAAGGGAAGATCATGGGTGTCCTATGGGTTTCAAATGCTCTAATGGGAAGGGTGAGGTGATTTCACCTCCCATGGGTCATGGTCGACCCAACCACCCCTTGGGTCAGGTTGGCCAATGTCTTGAGTGCCTAGGTGGACCATTCGGAGAGTACCAAGTGGCCAAGGAAGGGAAATGACCACTTACATAGGTGATTTATCTCATGTGATGCCCTCGACCCAAGGGTAGAATGATAATTTTGCATTAGAATTGATTTGGGAAGATTTGAAATGAGCCAAAAGTGGGTTAGCCCAAATTTCAGTCAATTAATTTGCTCAATTTAGGTTTAGGTCAATTGGACTCGGTCAAGTCAAATTGGGTTAAATTGGTCAATGATCATAGTCAAATTGGAGTTTGGTTAACAGATTTGAGTCATTTGATTCATTGAATTGGGTTAATTGACATTGACCAAATTGTGTGTTAGTTTGATTTAGTTAACCAATTGAAGATGATTGTAGGCTTTGATTTTAATTAATTTGGATTTGATTTAATTTACCTTTAGGTCACTTTGGGCTAGGTAGGTCAATTGGGTTCAATTGGGTCCAATCATGTCTTTGGTCAAGTTCAACAATCAATTTGGACTGAATGTGAGCTATTCATCGTAATCAATTTGGCTTTTATTTATAATTGACCCAATTTTGTCTTTTAGGTCAATTTGGGTCAACTTGGGTCAAGAGGGCCAATTAGGTTATGTTTGAATCAATTGAAGGTTAAGTCATATTCAAATATTGATTTTGATTTGGTATGGATCATTGGTTTCAAGGGATTTGGCTTAGGTTGCAATTTGGCTAGTTTGGGTTAATATAGGTTAAGGGGTTGACTTGGTCAAATGACCAAGTTGACTTGGTTTGACCCAATTTGTCACAACTGATCAACCCAGGGTGATCAGTAATCATGATGAGAGGTTTTGATGGACTTGGCTCAATCCAATTGGGTAGGATTAGAACTTTGCTCAAATAGGTCAAATTGGCCACTTTGGGTCAAGTGGACCAATTGGGTTTAATTGGCTTTATTTTGGGTTGAGTTTGATTTAGTTGAGTTTATATATATGGATTTGGATTGATATATAAATTCAATTGCAATTGGGTTCAAATGTGTTTTGGTTCATTTGAACATTTCAAGTTAAAAGGTTAAGTTGGTTTGACTTGGGTTGATTTTGGTTTGGCTTGATGATTATAGATTTCATTTATATTTGTGAATATGATTGAAGGTATGATTGATTCATGAGAAAATCAATTGAATTTGGGTTTTGGAATAATGGAATTTGGCTAAGCCCATGGAGTTGGGTCATGTGGCTTAGGTTTGGATTGTGATTTGGTTTTGATTTAGTTTTGATGATTTAAATGTATATTTCATTTAAATTTATGAAGATGATTGAAATATGATTGATTTGTGAGAAAATCAATTGAGTTTGACTTGATTTGGATTAAGATCTAGCTATGACCATGGGATTGGTCATATGGCTTAGGAAGGGTTTTGATTTAATTTGATTTAGTTAGATTTAGTTTTGATCATTTGAATGTAGATTTGATTTATATTTAGGAAGATGATTGAAGATATAAATTGATTATGAGAAAATCAATTTATTTTGGATTGATTTGGATTAAGATTTGGTTGAGTCCATGGGATAGGTCATATGGCTTAGGAAGGGTTTCAAGTTTGGGATTGATCATGGGCTTCAATCATTTGGTTTTGGAATTTGGGTTTGGATTTGGATTTGAATTTCATGTTTGAATTGAACTTGAGGTTTGGATTAAGAAGGTGAACATGGATTGGACTTGGGTTGAAGGGTAAGTGTTTACCTAATTGTTAGAAGTGTCTTTGACTAGGGAAGTCTTAGTGTCTAGAAGACTCTTAATTCTAAGATGGCAAGATTGAATTCACACTCCAAAAGAGAGGTCAACAGGCCTTAGGCTCCATAGTGTTGCCCTTGGAGATAGATGATCGGAAGACCAAAGCCAAGTTTCACATTATATACTCAAATACATCTTTCAATGCTTTGCTTGAGAGACCATGGATACTTGAGGACAACATAGTTCCATCCTCTCTACATCAGTATATGAAGTTCATGAGAGGTGGGATCTTCTACTGTGTCAAAGGAGATCTCAAGCCATTTATAGTTCACAAGGTCAGCATATATGAGGATGCAACTTACTACCTCCCTCAAAATCAACAAGTCTATTTTCGCAAACATGGCCAAAGTTTAAAAAACTATTCCTGCTATCATGGTTCTGCCCATTCTCAGGGTTTAGGTTTAGGTTTAGGTCTATTAGGTTTTAGGATTTAAGGTTTAGGTTTATAAGTTTTTAGGGTTTAGGTTTATTTTTTAATTTATTAGTTACTTTAGTTTTTGGTTTAGGGTTTGGGTTTATAGTTATGGTTTAGGGCTTTTATTTTATTTTATTTTTAACTCAAATGATTCCATAAAAAACAAGAAATTACTAAATCAAACAAGACATTATCCTTTAATAATAAATAAAATAGGATAAAATAAAATTCAATTAAAAAATTCACAAAATTATATTTCACAAAATGATTTAACTCCTAGATACAATAAAATTTTATTTTATAGAAGGCCAACAAAGCTTAGTTGAACAAGCTGAAACCCATATCATCATTAGATTCCTCATTAGGCTCTTCCTTCTTTCTTCTATTGCAGTAGCCGGAGAAGCAGTAGTAGCAGGAGTAGCAAAAGCACCAGGCGCAACAGCCACATTAAATTTACTAGGACCCTTCAAATGCTTCTTAACCTTCTCGGCCCATGGGTATGTGTAATCATTGGCAATCACGATGGAGAGGACATTCTTTTAAGGGTTGATGAACTTGTGGGGCGCTATAGTAAGGGTGGGATAAGATAGGGCTAATGAGAGAGAAGTGATCATTGAAAGGCATGCTGAAAACTTTTTGATGAGAGCATCTTCAATGAGGTCAAGCACCTCAGGAGTAAACATCGAACCATCATCATACACAGACTAGATGATAAGGCCATAAAAGAATGGCCTAATCCCAAGCTTAGCGAGGAGAGCATCCTCTGAGGGATAATTTCACAGTACCCTTGTTCATCTTAGTTGGGATGTTGAGATCCTAGAAGAAAGAAGTCTATGAAGGATCCATACCAATGTTGCCTGGAGGAACCACAACATTAATACGTGCAACAAGACCAATACAGGCAGGAGCACCAACTTTATTTTTTTCAACCTCTTCGCTGACTTCTTTAAGATCACCTTATGTAAAAATTTGCTCAACCGGGGTTTAGGGTTTAGGGTTTTAGTGTTTATGATTTTGGCATTAAGGGTTTAGGGTTTTGGGTTTTGGGTTTGGGGTTTAGGATTTTAGGGTTTAGGGTTTAGGGTTAGGGTTGTAGGTTTAGGGTTTAGGGTTACATTTTTTTTATTTATTTATTTTTTATTTTTTATTTATTTTATTTTTAGGGTTTAGGGTTTAGGTTTTAGGTTTTAAGTTTAAGTTTCAGGTTTTAGTTTAGGGTTTAGGATTTTTGGTTTTTTTAATAGAGAATAAAATCAGATTCAACATTTCTTCTTTTGATTTCATCAACCAAGTAACACACCATGTTTGTAAGACACAAGGGGTGACATAGATAAAAAATGAGCATGCATTGAGCAAATCATTAGAAAACTTGAACATCTATACTAAAGACAGTTCCATAAGCGGGATCGGTCATTCTTTCATTTCTCCAGTTCCCATTAGAACCACCCCGGCCTCTCGAGTAGTGGGATCCACCATCATATCCCCGATCTCTCCCTCCGCCACCACCACGGCTGTAAGCTTCATCGCTCCTCCTACCTCCATAACCACCACTTCTCTGACAAGCACCTCCATATCCACCAGCACCTCTAGATCCCTCATCACCACTACAATAACTGCCACCATTGCCTTTTCCTCCATCACTAGATCTAGACTAAGCCTGCTTGACAGTGATGTTCCTGTCATCAAGGTTTTGCCCATTTTTAGGGTTTTGATTGAGGTTTAGGTTTATTATGGACTTAGGTTTATTTTAATCTATTTATTTACTTTAGGTTTAGGTTTAGAGTTTAGGGAGTAGGCTTTAAGGTTTTTATTTTATATTATTTTAAACTCAAATGATTCCATAATAAACAAGAAATTACTAAATCAAACAGGACATTATCCTCTAATAACTAATAGAATAGGAAAAACTAAAATGCAATTCAAAATTTCATAAAAATAGTATTCAATAAATTGATTAAACTCCCAGAGATAATAAAATTTGATTTTATAAAATGCCAACAAAGCTTATTCGAACAAGCTAAAACCCATATCATCATCAGATTCCTTAGTAGGCTCTTCCTTCTTCTCTTCCACTACAACAGAGAGACCCACAGAAGCAGCAAGAGTAGCAGAAGCATCAGTGTAACAACCACATAAAAATTACTTGGATCATTCAAATACTCCTTATCCTTTTCATCCTATGGGTATGTGTAATCAGTGATAATTATGATAGTGAGAACATTCTTTTAAGTATTGATGAACATGTGGGGCGCTGCAATAAGGGTGGGATAAGAGAGGGATAGTGAGAGAGAAGTGATCATTGAAAGGCCTATCAAAAACATTTTGATGAGATCATCTTGATGAGGTCAGCACCGTGACTTAACACCAAACCATCATCATACACAGACTGGATGATAATGCCATAAGAGGATGGCCTAATCCCAAGCTTAGCAAGGAGAGTGGGCTCTGAGGATCCCACCTTATCACCTTTTTTAATCAGCTCAACCAGGGTGATAATTTTAATAGAACCCTTGTTGATCTTAGTTGGGATGTTGAGATCCTAGAAGAAAGAAGTCTGTTAAGGATCCAGACCAGTGTTGCCTGGAGGAACTACAACATCAATAGCAACAAGACCAACACGGCCAAGAGCACCAGGTTTGTATTTCACAACCTCTTTGCTGACTTCTTTAAGATCAGCTTTCATAAATATCAGATCAACCTGGGTTTAGGGTTTATGGTTTTAGTGTTCATGCTTTTGGGGTTTAGGGTTTAGGGTTTAGGGTTTAGGATTTAAGGTTTAGGGTTTAGGGTTTAAGGTTTCAGATTTTTTAGGGTTCAGGGTTTAGGGTTGTAGGTTTTGTATTGTAGATTTAGGGTTTAGTTTTAGTTTTATTATTTAGGGTTTAGGCTTTATGATTTAGGATTTAAGTTTTAGGGTTTAGGATTTTTTTATTATTTTAAATTAAGTAAGCCAATAGGTTTAGGTGTATTTGGTTTATTTTATTTTTATTTATTATTTATTTAGTTTATTTATTTTAGGTTTTTATTTTTTTTTTTAGGTTTAGGTTTAGGTTTAGGTTTAGGTTTATTTTTTAGCTGAGTTTTATTACATTTTATTTCTTAGGTTTAGGTTTTATTTTTTATTTTTAGGTCTAGGTTTAGGTTTTTATTTTATTTTCTTAGGTTTAAATTTTAGGTTTTCATTTTTAGTTTATTTTAGGTTTATTTTACTTTATTTTATTTAGTTTAGCAGATAGGTTTAGTTTATTTTTTTGTTTAGGTTTAGGTTTTAATTATTTTAGTTTATGTTTAGGTTTTTTATATTTTGTTTATTTTAATTTTATTTTAGGTTTAGTTTTTTTTAGTTTAGGGTTTAGGTTTTATTTTTTATTTATTTGTAGGTTTAATTTTTAGGTTTAGGATTTTATTTAGTTTTATTTTATTTTATTTTTATATTACATTTAGTTTTTATTTTATTATTATTTTTTATTCTTAGGTTTATTTTATTTTTTAGTTTAGTTTAGGTTTTTATTTATTTTATTATAATTTATTTTTATCTTTTATTTTATTTTTATTTTTACATTTAGGTTTTAGTTTAGGTTTTTAATTTATTTTATTTTTTTATTTTAGTTAGGTTTTGGTTTTTTTATTAGTTTTATTTTTCAATTTTATTTAGTTTAGGCTTAAATTTTTAGGTTTTTAGGGTTTAGGGTTTAGGGTTTAAGATTTATGGTTTTACAGTTTAGGGTTTAGGTTAGGGTTAAGGGTTTAGGGTTTAGGATTTAGCATTTAGGCCATAGGGTTTAGGGTTTTAGGGTTTACAGTTCAGGTTTAGTTTAGGGTTTAGGGTTTAAGGTTCAAGGTTTAGTGTTTAGGGTTTTTTGGGTTTAGGGTTTAGGGTTGTAGGTTTAGTATTGTAGATTTATGGTTTAGGGTTAGTTTTATTATTAGGGTTTAGGGCTTAGGGTTAAGGATTTAGGGTTAAAGATTGTTTTCTTATTTTTTATTTTAAATTAAGTAAACTAGTAGGTTTAGGTTTATCTAGTTTATTTTATTTTTCATTTATGTTTAGATTTTTTTATTCAGTTTAATTTATTTATTTTTAGTTTAGGGATTTTATTTTATTTTATTTTTTACATTTAGGTATAAGTTTAGGTTTATTTTTTTAGTTGAGTTTTAATTTTATTTTATTTTTTAGGTTTAGGTTTTAATTTTTATTTTTAGGTTTAGGTTTAGGTTTTTATTTTATTTTTGTATGTTTAAATTTTAGGTATTTATTTTAGGTTTATTTTTAAGTTTTATTTTTTTAATTTAGGTTTAGGTTTCCTTTTTTGTTTATTTTATTTTATTTAGTTTTGGTTTAGGTTTAGGTTTAGGTTTAGTTTATTTTAGGTTTAGGTTTTATTTATTTCAGTTTAGTTTATTTTAGTTTATGTTTAGCTTTATTTTTCTTTGTATATTTAGTTTTATTTTAGGTTTAGTTTTTTTTAGGTTAGGGTTTAGGTTTTATTTTTTTATTTATTTTTAGATTTTTTTTAGGTTTAGGTTTTTATTTAATTTTTATTTAATTTTATTTTAGATTTATTTTATTTTTACTTTACATTTACTTTTTATTTTATTTATGTTTTTTATTCTTAAGTTTATTTTATTTTTGTAGTTTAGTTTAGGTTTTTTTTATTTTATTTTTGTTTATTTGTATTTTTTTATTTTGTTTTAATTTAAGGTTTAGGTTTAGGTTTTAGTTTAGGTTTTTATTTAATTTTATTTAGGTTTAGGTTTTTTTATTTATTTTATTTTTTAGCTTTATTTAGTTTAGGTTTAGGTTTTTAGGGTTTAGGGATTAGGGTTTAGGGATTTAGGGTTTAAGGTTTTAGGGTCTCGAGTTTAGGTTAGGGTTTATGGTTTAGGGTTTAGGATTTAATGTTTAGGCTTTATGGTTTAGGATTTTTAGGGTTCAGGGTTTAGGGTTTAGGGTTTTGGATTTAAAGTTTAGGGTTTTAGAGTTTAGGGTTAGGGTTATTTTTTATTTTTTTAGTTTTTAGAGTTTACGGTTTAGGGTTTAGGTTTTAGCTTAGGATTTAGGGTTTCTGGTTTTTTTTAACAGAGAACAAATTCAGATTCAATATTTCTTCATTTTGATTTCTTCAACCAAGTAACACACTAAGATCTCTAAGACATAAGTGATGACATAGATAAAAGATGAACACCCATAGAGCAAATCAAAAATCCTAGATAACTAGAACCATCTCTAATGTATAGATAGTTCCATAAGTAGCATATCAGTTGGTCCATTATTTAGTTTCTCCAGTTCCTCCTGCCTCCATAACCACCTGCTTCATACACCTCACCTCCGGATCCTCACCACCACCATTGATGTCGCCTGCCTTCGCCTCCACCACCAAATCTAGAATGAGCCTGGTTGATGGTGATGTTCCTTCCATCAAGGTTTTGCCCATTCTTAGGGTTAAGGTTTAGGTTTATTTTTATAATTTATTTAGATACTTTAAGTTTAGGTTTAGGGTTTAGGGATTTGGGTTTAGGGTTTAGGGTTTAGGGTTTAGGGTTTAGGTTTTTGGGGCTTAGGGTTTAGGGTTTAGGGTTGTAGCTTTAGTGTTGTAGGTTTAAGGTTTAGGGTTTGGGATTAGGGTTAGTTTTAGGGTTTAGGGTTTAAGGTTTAGGTTTTAAGGTTTAAGTTTTTTTTTAAATTAACTAAACTTGAGGTTTAAGCTTACTTAGTTTACTTAATTTATTTCTTATTTATTTTAGTTTATTTTTTTATGTGGGTTTATTTATTATTTTAATTTAGTTTAGTTTAGGTTTTTCATTTTAGTTTATTTTTTAGTTTTAAGTTTAAGTTAGGTTTATTTTTAGTTGAGTTTTATTTTATTTTATTTTTTTGGTTTAGGTTTTTCTTTTTATTTTTAAGTTTAGGTTTAGGTTTTTATTTTATTTTTTTATGTTAAGGTTTTAAGTTTTTATTTTAGGTTTATATTTAGGTTTTATTTTTTAGTTTAGGTTTAGGTTTATTTTTAGTTTATATAATTTTATTTAGTTTAAGTTTAGGTTTAGGTTTAGTTTATTTTTTGGTTTAGGTTTAGGTTTTATTTATTTTAATTTAGTTTATTCTAGTTTAGGTTTAGGTTTATTTTATTTTGTTTAAATTTTTATTATTTTAGGTTTAGTTTATTTTTTAGTTTATTATTTATGTTTAATTTTTATTTATTTTTAGGTTTATTTTTTTGGTTTAGGTTTTTATTTAGTTTTTATTTTATTTTATTTTTGGTTTATTTTATTTTTATTTTACTTTTTGTTTTTAGTTTATTTTGGTTTTTTATTATTAGGTTTATTTTACTTTGTAATTTAGTTTAGGTTTTTATTTTATTTTTTGGTTTTGGTTTTTATTTTATTTTATTTTTTTAATTTATTTATGTTTAAGTTTTTTATTTATTTTATTTTTATGTTTTATTTAGTTTAGGTTTAGGTTTTTTGGTTTTAGGGTTTAGGGTTTGGAATTTTAGGGTTTAGGGTTTTAGGGTTTAGGGATCAGGGTTAGTGTTTAGGGTTTAGGATTTAGTGATTAGGCTTTAGGTTTTGGGTTTTTTGGCTTTAGGGTTTAGGGTTTTAGGTTAGCATTTTTTTAATTTAGGATTTAGGATTTTAGGGTTTAGGCTATAGGGTTTAGGGTTTAGTGTTAGGGTTTTTTTTTATTTCCTTTTATTTTTAGGGTTTAGGGTTTAGGTTCAAGTTTTAGTTTAGGGTTTTTGGTTTTATTTTTAACAAGGAACAATTCAGATTCAACATTTCTTCTTTTTGATTTCATCAACCAAGTAACACACCAAGTTTTCTAAGAGATAAGTGATGGCATAGATAAAAAATGAACACGCATAGAGCAAATCAAAAACCTTAGATAATTAAAACCATCTCTACTGTAAATACATAGTTCCATAAGTAGCAGATTGGATTGGCCATTCTTTAGTTTCTCCAGTTCCCATCAGAATCACCATGATCTCTCGAAGCGGATCCCCATCCATCTCCATCTCCCTCACTGCACCATGTAACCTCAGCTCCTCCCACCTCCATAACCTTGCTCCAACCACCACCTTCATATCCAACAACACCTCGGATCCCCACCACTATTATGATAACCTCTGCCTTTGCCTCCCACCCGGATCTAGGCCCGAGCTGGTTGATGATGTTCCTACTGTCAAGGTTCTGCCCATTCTTAGAGTTTAGGTTTTAGGGTTTATCTTTATTTTTTAATTTATTTTATTATTTTAAGTTTAGGTTTAGGGTTAGGGGTTTAGAGTTTAGGGCTTTTTTAACTCAAATGAATCCATAACAAACAAGAAATTACCAAATCGACCAAGGCATTATCCTTTAATAACTAATAAAATAGAATAAAATAAAATGCAATTTAAAAATGTACAAAAATAGTATTTTATAAAATGATTTAATTCCCAGTGACAATAAATTTTATTTTACAGAAGGCCAAAAAAGGTTTGTCGAATAAGCTGAAATCCATATCATCATCAGATTTCTCAGCAAGCTCTTCCTTCTTCTCTTCCACTACAGTAACTAGACCAGTAGCAGCAGTAGGAGTAGCAGAAGCATTAGGTGGAATAGCCACATCAAATTTGCTAGGATCTTTCAAATAGTCTTTAACCTTCTTGGGGGTTTGTGTAATCAGTGGAAGTCACGGTGAGGACATTCTTATATGCGTTGATGAACATGTGGGGCGTTGCAACAAGGGTGGGATAAGAGATGGCTAGTGAGAGATAAGTGATCATTAAAAGGCCTATTGAAAACTTCTCGATGAGATCATCTTCAGTGAGGTCAAGCACCTCAGGACTAAACATCGAACCATCATCATACACAGACTGGACAACAAGGCCATAAGAGAATGGCCTAATCCCACAGCGAGGAGAGCATCCTCAGGATCTCACTCCTTTTTAAATAGCTCGGGTGATAATTTCAACAGTACCATTTTTTACCTTAGTTGGGATGTTGAGAACCTAGAAGAAAGAAGTCTATGAAGGATCCAGACCAGTGTTGCCTGGAGGAACCACAACATCAATAGGTGCAACAAGACCAACACCTGCATCAACACCAACTTTGTATTTCGTAACCTATTCGCAGATATCTTTAAGAGCACCTTTCATAAAAATAAGCTCAACCGAGTTTAGGGTTTAGGGTTTAGGCTTTTACGGCTTATGCTTTTAGGGCTTAGGGTTTAGGGTTAAGGTTTAGGGTTTAAGGTTTAGGGTTTAAGGTTTAAGGTGTTTTAGGGTTTAGGGTTTAGGGTTTTAGGTTTAGGGTTATGAGTTTAGTGTTGTAGGTTTAGGGTTTAGGGTTTAGGGTTTAGGGCTTAGGTTTTAGGGTTTAAGTTTTTCTTTTTTTTTTAAGTTAAGCAAACTGATAGGTTTAGGTTTAATTAGTTTATTTTTTATTTATTTTAGTTTATTTTATATTTTATTTTTACTTAGGTTTATTTTTATTTTTATTTAGTGTAGTTTATTTTTTTATAGTTTAGGATTTTTATTTTACTTTACTTTTTAGGTTTAGGTTTATTTTTTAGTTGAGTTTTATTTTTATTTAATTTTTTAGGTTTTGGTTTTATTTTTTATTTTTAGGTTTAGGTTTAGGTTTTTATTTTCTTTTTTTACGTTTAGGTTTTAGTTTTTTTTATTTTAGGTTTATCTTTATGTTTTATTTTTTATTTTTGGTTTAGGTTTAGTTTTAGTTTATTTTATGTTATTTTGTTTAGGTTTAGGTTTAGGTTTAATTTATTTAGGTTTAGAATTAGGTTTTATTTATTTTATTTTATTTCGTTTAGGTTTAGGTTTAGTTTATTTTAGGTTTAGGTTTATGTTTATTTATTTTAGTTAGTTTATTTTAGTTTAGGTTTCAAATTATTTAATTTTCTTTATTTTTTTTATGTTTAGTTTTTTTTTTAAGTTTAGGTTTGGGTTTTATTTATTATTTATTTTTAGGTTTATTTTTTGGTTTAGGTTTTTGTTTAGTTTTTATTTTATATTAATTTAGGTTTATTTTATTTTTTATTTTACATTTATTTTTTACTTCTTTTTGATTTTTTATTCTTTAGTTTATTTTATTTTTTAGTTTGGTTTAGGTTTTTACTTATTCTATTTTAGTTTATTTTTAATTTTTATTTTATTTTAATTTTAGGCTAAGGTTTAGGTTTTAATTTAGGCTTTTATTTAATTTTGTTTTTTTATTTACGTTTAGGTTTTATTTATTTATTTTATATTTAGGTTTTATTTAGGTTAGGTTTAGGTTTTTAGGTTTTTAGGGTTAACATTTTAGGGTTTAGGGTTTAGGGTTTAGGGTTTTATAGTTTAGGGTTTTAGGGTTTAGGGTTAGGTTTATGGTTTAGGATTTAGGGTTTAGTGTTTAGGCTTTAGGGTTTAGGATTTTTAGAGTTGTAGGTATAGGGTTCAAGGTTTAGGGTTTAGTGTTTGGGTTTCTATTTTTATTTGGATTTTATATTTTTATTTTTTGGTTTAGTGTTTGGGGTTTTGGTTTTTTTTTTTAATTAAGTAAACCAGTAGGATTAGGTTTATGTAGTTTATTTTCTATTTCTTTTAGTTTATTTTATATTTTATTTTTATTTAGGTTTATTTTTTATTTTCATTTAGTTTTTCTTATTTATTTTTGGTGTCTTTATTTTTAATTTAGGGTTATTATTTTACTTTATTTTTTAGGTTTAGATTTAGGTTTTATTTGAGTTTTATTTTTATTTTATTTTTAATTTTAGGTTTTATTTTTTATTGTTAGGTTTAGGTTTAGGTTTTTATTTTATTTTTTAAAATTAATGTTTTAGGTGTTTATTTTAGGTTTATTTTTTAGTTTTATTTTTTAATTTAGGTTTAGGTTTATTTTTATTTTATTTTATTTAGTTTTGGTTTAGGTTTAGTTATTTTTAAGTTTAGGTTTTATTTATTTCAGTTTAGTTTATTTTAGTTTAAATTTAGGTTTAATTTATTTTTATGTTTGGTTTAGTTTTTTCTTAGTTTAGGGTTTAGGTTTTATTTTTTATTTATTTATAGGTTTATTTTTTGGGTTTAGGTTTTATTTAGATTTTATTTTATTTTAGGTTTATTTTATTTTTATTTTATGTTTATTTTTATTTTTTATTTAGGTTTATTTTATTTTATTTATTTAATTTAGATTTTACTTATTTTATTTTAATTTATTTTTATTTTTTATTTTATATTATATTTTACTTTCAGGTTTAGGTTTTAGTTTAGGTTTTATTTTACTTTATTATTTTATTTTTTTTAGGGTTTTATTTTTTTAATTTATTTTAGGTTTTATTTAGTTTAGGTTTAGGTTTTTATGTATTTATGGTTTAGGGTTTAAGGTTTAGGGTTTTAGGATTTAGTGTTTAGGGTTTAGCATTTAAGGTTTGGGGTTTAGGGTTTTAGGGTTTAAGGTTTGGGTTTTATGGTTGTAGGTTTATGGTTTAGGTTTAGTGTTTGGGGTTAGGGTATTTTTATTATTTTTATTTCTTTTTAGGTTTTAGGGTTTTGGGTTTAGGTTTTAGGTTTAGGGTTCAAGTTTTAGTTTAGGGTTTAGAATTTTTGGGTTTTTATTAATAGAGAACAAATTCAGATTCAACATTTCTTCATTTCAATTTCATCAACCAAGTAACACACCAAGTTCTCTAAGACACAAGCGATGACATAGATCAAAAAATGAGCACGAATAGAGAAAATCAAAACCCTATAACTGTAGTCTCTGTAAAGACATAGTTCCATAAGGTAGATCGATGTCATTCTTTAGTTTCGTTCCCATCAGAACCACCCTCTCGAGTAGCGGGATCCACCATCATATCCTCGATCTCTCCCTCCATCACCATGTAACCCTCAGACTCTCCCGTCCACCATTGCTCACCACCACCTCCATATCCACCAGCACCTCTAGATCCCCCACCACCACAATGATAAATGCTGCCTCCACCTTTGCCTCCACCACCATATCTAGATAGAGCCTAGTTGATGGTGATGTTCTTGCCATCAAGGTTCTACCCATTCTTAGTGTTTAGGTTTATTAGGTTTTAGGGTTTACATTTATTTTAAATTTATTTAGTTAGTTTAGGTTTAGGTTTAGGGTTTGGTGTTTAGGATTTAGGGTTTAGGGTTTAGGGATTAGGGTTTGGGGGTTTTATAAAAAAAAACTCAAATGGTTTCATAACAAACAAGAAATTACCAAATCAAACAAGTCATTATCCTCTAACAACTAATAAAACATGATAAAATAAAATGCAATTCAAAATTCACAAAAATATTATTTCACAAAATGATTTAACTGCAGAGACTATTAAATTTGATTTTATAAAAGACCAACAAAGCTTAGTCAAACAAGTTGAAACCCATATCATCATCAAATTCCTTAGTAGGCTCTTCCTTCTTCTCTTCCACTGCAGCAATCGGAGAAACACAATAGCGGCGGGGAGCGTGAAGCATCGTGCAATAGCCTCGACAATTTACTAAGATCCTTCAAATACTCATTAAACTTCTCAATGCATATGTATAGTGGCAATCATGATGGTGAGGACATTCTTGTAAGCATTGATGAACATTGGGGTTGTAGGGGGAGGGATAAAAGAGGGCCAGTGAGAGAGAAGTGAACATTGAAAGGACTGCAGAAAACTCCTAGATGAGATCATCTTCAATGAGGTCAAGCACCTTAAGACTGAAAACTGAACCATCATCAAACACAAACTGAATGACAAGGCCATAAGAGAATGGCATAATGCCCAGCTTAATGAGCAGAGCAGCCTTTGAGGATCCCACCTTATCGCCTTTTTTAATCTCCACAACTGGGGTGATAATTTCAACTGTACCCTTATTGATCTTAGTTGGGATGTTGAGAACCTTGAAGAAAGAAGTTTGTGAAGGATCCAGACCAATGTTTCTTGGAGGAACCACAATATTAATAGGTGTAATAAGACCAACACGGACAACAACACCAACTTCATTTTTTGCAACCACTAACTTCTTTAAGATCACCTTTCATAAAAATTAGCTCAACTGGGGTTTATTTTTTAGGGTTTAGGGTTTTATAGTTTATGATTTTAGGGTTTAGGGTTTAAGGTTTAGGGTTGTAGGTTTAGTGTTGTAGGTATAGAGTTTAGGGTTTAAGGTTAGTTTCAGAGTTTAGGGTTTAGGGTTTAGGAATGAGGATTTAGGGATTAGGTTTTTTTTTTTGAAAATTAAGTAAACAGGTAGGATTAGGTTTATTTAGTTTATTATTCCTTTATTTTTGTTTATTTTATTTTTTATTTTTATTTAGGTTAATTTTTTTATTTAGTTTAGTTTATTTATTTTAGGTTTTTTATTTTAGTTAACTTTTTTTAGGTTTAGGTTTAGTTTTTTTAGTTATTTATTTCACTTTTAGGTTTAGGTCTTATTTTATTTTAGGCTTAGGTTTAGGCTTTTATTTAATTTTTTTAGGTTTAGGATTTAGGTTTTTTTTTAGGTTAATTTTTTAGTGTAGGTTTAGGTTTCTTTTTAGTTTACTTTATTTTTTTTTAGTTTAGGTTTAGGTTTAGGTTTAGGTTTAGTTTATTTTAGGTTTAGGTTTAGGTTTTATTTATTTTAGTTTAAGTTCAGGTTTATTTAATTTTTATTTTAGGTTTAGGTTTTTTTTTTAGTTTAGGGTTTAGGTTTTTTATTTATTTTTTAGTTTATTTTTTAGGTTTAGGATTTTATTTAGTTTTTATTTTATTATATTTTAGGTTTATTTTATTTTTATTTTACATTTAGTTTTTATTTTATTTAGGTTTTTTATTCTTAGGTTTAATTTATTTTTTTAGTTTACTTTGGGTTTTTATTTATTTTATTTTAGTTTATTTTTATTTTTTTAATTTATTTTATTTTTATATTTAGGTTTAGGTTTTAATTTTGGTTTTATTTTATTTTATTTAGGTTTAGATTTTTTAATTTATTTTATTTTTAGGTTTTATTTAGTTTAGGTTAAGGTTTTTAGGTTTTTGGGGTTTAGGGTTTTGGTTTTGGTTTAGTTTTTGGATTTATGATTTAGGCTTAGGGTTTTTTTTTATTATTTAAGGTTTTTTTATTATTTATTTTTTATTTTTATTTAAGATTTAGGGTTTTTTAGGGTTTATGGTTTAGGGTTTAAGTTTTAAGGTTCATTTTAGGGTTTAGGGTTTAGGATTTAGGGTTTAGGGTTTGGGATTTTGGGTTTACGATTTTTTTTAATTAAGTAAACTGACAAGTTTAAGATTTTTTAGTTTATTTTTTATTTATATTAGTTCATTTTATTTTGTTTAGTTTCTTTATTTAGATTTCTTTATTATCTTTATTTTATTTGGTTATTTTATTTCAGGTTTATTTATTTTATTTTAGGTTTCTTATTTTAGTTTATTTTTTAGGTATAAGTTTAGGTTTATGTTTAATTTTTATTTTAGTTTTATTTTTAAGCTATTTTTTTAGGTTTAGTAATTTTAATTTTTAGGTTTAGGTTTAGTTTTTTTTTAATTTTTTTAGGTTTTGGTTTTTGGTTTTTATTTTAAGTTTATTTTTAGGTTTTATATTTTAGTTTAGGTTTATGTTTATTTTTACTTTCTTTTATTTTATTTAATTTAGGGTTCACGTTTAGTTTATTTTAGGTTTTGGTTTAGGTTTTATTTATTTTAGTTTAGGTTAATGTTTATTTTATTTTAGGTTTATGATTTTTTTTTTAGTTTAGGGTTTAGGTTTTATTTTTTATTTATTTTTAGGTTTATTTTTTAGATTTAGGTTTTTATTTAGTTTTATTTTATTTTATATTAGGTTTATTTTATTTTTATTTTACATTTAATTTTTATTTTCTTTAGTTTTGTTTATTTTTAGGTTTATTTTATAGTTTAGTATAGGATTTTATTTTATTTTTATTTTTATTTTGTTTTTATTTTTTATTTTAATTTATTTTTAAGAGTAGGTTTAAGTTTTAATTTAGGTTTTTATTTCATTTTATTTTTTATTTAATTTTAGTTTAGGTTTTTTTATTTATTATATATTTAGGTTTTATTTAGTTTAGGTTTAGGTTATTTACTTTTTTAGGGTTTAGGATTTAGGGTTTAGGGTTTAGGGTTTGGGGTTTAGGGTTTAGGGTTTATGGTTATAGGTTTTATGGTTTAGGGTTTAGGGTTTATGGTTTAGTGTTTTAGGGTTTAGTTATAGGGTTTAGGGTTTTAGGGTTTAGGGTTCAAGGTTTAGGGTGATAAGTTTAGGGTTAGTTTTAGGGTTTAGGGTTTAAAGTATAAGGTTTAGGGTTTAGGGTTTAGGGTTAGTTTTAGTGTTTCTTTGGGTTTATTTTTCTTTTTTATTATTATTATTTAAGGTTTAGGGTTTAGGGTTTTTTAGGGTTTAGGGTTAGTTTTAGGGTTTAGGGTTTAGTGTTTAGGGTTTAGGATTTAGGGTTTGGGGTTTAGGGTTTAGGGTTTAGGGTTTTTTTTAAATGAAGTAAACCAGTATGTTAAAGTTTATTTAGTTTATTTACTTTAATTTTTATTTGTTATAGTTTATTAAAATTTTTTTAATTTTTAAGTAGTTTTATTTCTTCTTTTTATATAGTTTAGTTTATCTATTTTAGTTTAGGTTTTATATTTTAGTTTATTTTTTAGGTTTAGGTTTATGTTTATGTTTATTTTTCAGTTTAGTTTTATTTTTATTTTATTTTTTAGGTTTATGTTTTATTTTTTATTTTTATTTTTAGGTTTAGGTTTTTTTTTTTAGGTTTATGTTTTAGGTTTATCTTTTAGGTTAATTTTAGGTTTTGTTTTTTTAATTTTGGTTTAGGTTTATTTTTAGTTTATTTTATTTTATTTTATTTTATTTAGTTTAGGTTTAGGTTTATTATAGTTATTTTAGGTTTATGTTTACATTTTATTTATCTTAGTTTATTTTATTTTGGTTTAGGTTTTTTTTTAGTTAAGGGTTTAGGTTTTATTTTATTTTTATTTCTAGCTTTACTTTTAGGTTTAAGTTTTTATTTAGTTTTTATTTTAAATTTTTTAGGTTTATTTTATTTTGATTTTACGTTAAGTTTTTCATTTTAAGTTTAATTTTTTTAGTTAAGTTTAGGTTTTTATTTATTTTATTTTAGTTTAGTTTTTATTTTTATTTTATTTTATTTTTAGGTTTAGGTTTATGATTTAGTTTAGGATTTTATTTTATTATTTTATTTAGGATTAGGATTTTTTTATTTATATTTTAAGGTTTTATTTAGTTTAAGTTTAGGTTTATAGGTTTTTAATGTTTAGGGTTTAGGGTTTAGAGTTTACTATTTAGCTAAAGATTTAGGGTTTTGGGTTTAGGTCCAAAGTAGTTAGGAGTTTCCCGTGTTTTGGAGGGAGGTTTAGTTTAGGGTGGGGAGTTTGGGTGGGGTTTAGGGTTGGCTAGTTTAGGTTAGTTAGGGTGGTGGGTGGGTCCAGTTTAGAGGTTTAGGAGTTTAGGTTTAGGAGGGTTAGGATTACAGGGTGTGGTAGGTTTAGGTTAGGGTTTAGTGATTGATTTTTGAGGTTTAGGAGGGGTTTTCATTTTATTTTATTTTAGTGGTTTTGGTTTAGTGTTCAGGGTTTAGGTTTTAAGTTTAGGGTTCAAGTTTTAATTTAATGTTTTGGTTTTAGGTTTAGGGTTTAGTTTAGGTTTCAAGGTTTAGTTTTAATTTTTTTAATTTATTTAGTTACTTTAGGTTTAGGTTTGGAGGAGGTTTGGGATTTAGATTTAGGGTTTAGGGTTAGGGTTTAGAGGTTTAGCATTTAGGGTTTAGGGTTTAGGGTTTTGGGTTTAGGGTTTAAAGTGGTTTAGGGTTTTTTTAGGGTTTAGCATTTTTTAGGGTTTATGGTTTAAGGTTGTAGGTTTAGGGTTTAGGATTTAGGGTTTAAGGTTTCTTCTGGTTTTTCTTTAAAATTAAGTAAACTCGTAGGTTTAATTTTATTTAGTATATTTAGTTTATTTTTGTATTTTTTAGTTTACTTTTATTTTTTATTTTATTTATTTTTATTTTCTATTTAGTTTAGTTTATTTATTTTAGGTTAATTTATTTTATTTTAGGTATTTAATTTCAGTTTATTTTTGAGGTTCTGATTTAAGTTTAAGTTTATTTTTTAGTTGAGTTTTATTTTTATTATATTTTTTAGGTTTAGGTTTAGGTTTTTTATTTTAAGTTTATTTTAGATTTTAGGTTTTATTTTAAGTTTATTTTAGTTTAGGTTTAGTCTTATTTTGTTTTGTTTATTTTATTTTTGTTTTAAGTTTAGGATTTTTTTTAGTTTATGGTTTAAATTTTATTTTTTATTTTTTTAGGTTTATTTTTTAGGTTTAGGTTTTTAATTAATTTTTATTTTATTTTATTTTAGGTTTATTTTATTTTTATTTTAACTTTAGTTTTTATTTTTTTGTAGGTTTTTTATTCTTAGGTTTAGTTTATTTTTTTTAGTTTAGTTTACATTTTATTTATTTTATTTAGTTTATTTTATTAGTTATTTTATTTTATTTTCAAGTTTAGGTTTAGGTTTTTGTTTATGTTTTAGTTTTATTTTTTTATTTTATTTAATTTTAGATTTTTTAAAATATATTTTATTTTTTAGTTTTATTTAGTTTAAGTTTATGTTCTTAGGTATTTAAGATTTAGGGTTTAGGGTTTAGGGTTTAGGCTTTTAGGTTTAGGTTTCAAGATTAATTTAGAGTTTATGGTTTAGGGTTTTATGGTTTAGGCTTAGGGTTTAGTGTTTTTAGGGTTTAGGGCTAGTTTAGAGTTTAGGGTTTTGTGTTTTAGGGTTTTGGGTTTAGTTTTTTGGATTTAGGGTTAGCTTATGGTTTAGGGTTTAGGGTTTTTTAAGGATTTGGGTTTAGGATTTAGGATTTATGATTTAGGGTTTTTAAAAAAAATTATGTAAATTGGTAGGTATTTAGTTTATTTTATATTTATTTTAGTATATTTTATTATTTTATAGGAATATTTTTTTATTTTTATTTAGTTTAGTTTATTTATTTTAAGTTTATTTATTTTAGTTTAGGTTTTCTATTTTTGTTTATTTTCTTAGGTTATATTTATGTTAATTTTTTAGTTTAGTTTTATTTTTATTTATTTTTTAGGTTTAGGTTTTAGGTTTTTATTTTAGGTATATCTTTAGGTTTTATTTTTTAATTTAGGTGTAGGTTTATTTTTAGTTTATTTTATTTTATTTAGTTTAGGGTTTAGGTTTAGTTTATTTTATGTTTAGTTTTAGGTTTTATTTATTTTAGTTTAGGTTTAGGTTTATTTTATTTTGTTTATTTTAGGTTTAGGTTTTTTTTAGTTTAGGGTTTAGGTTTTATTTTCTAATTATTTTATGGTTTACTTTTTAGGTTTAGATTTTTATTTAGTTTTTATTTTATTTTATTTTTAGTTTTTTATTTTTATTTTACATTTGGGTTTTATATTATTTAGGTTTTTTCCTTTTAGGTTTATTTTATTTTAGGTTTAAGTTTAGATTTTGTTTAGGTTTAAGTTTTAGTTTAGGTTCATTTAATTTTAATTTTTTATTTGGATTAAGTTTTTTAATTATTATTTTATTTTAAGTTTTATTTAGTTTAGGTTTATGTTTTAGGTTTTAGGTTTAGGGTTTTGTTAGTGTTTGGATTTAGGGTTTAGGGTTTGGGGTTTAGGGTTTAAGTTTAGGGTTTAAGTTTAGGTTTAGTCAGTTTTGAGGATTATTATTTTATTATTTTATTTTTGGTTTTATTTAGTTTAGTTTTAGCTTTTTTTTAGGGTTAGGGTTTAGTGTTTATGGTTATGGTTATGGTTTAGGGTTTAGGGTTAGGGTTTAGGTTTAGGGTTTGAGGTTTGGGTTTAGGGTTTGTTAGTAGGTTTAGGGTTTTAGGATTTGTATTTAGGGTTTAGGGTTTTAGGGTTTAGGGTTTAGGGTTTAGGTTTAGGTTTAGGGTTAGGGTTTAGGGAGTTTAGTTTAGGTGTCGGTTAGTTTAACGGTTTAGAGTTTAAGGTCAGGGGTTTTTTTATTTTTTTATTTTTTTATTTTTTATTTTTTACATTAAGTAAACTCGTAGGTTTAGGTTTATTTTGTTTAGTTAGTTTTATTTATTTTTTTTTAGTTTATTTTATTTTGTATTTTTATTTTTATTTAGTTTAGTTTATTTATTATGGGTTTATTTATTTTCGTTTAGGCTTTTTATTTTTGTTTATTTTTTACATTTTGGTTTAGGTTTAGGTTTATTTCTTTTTTAAGTTTATGTTTTATTTTTTATTTTTAGGTTTAGGTTTAGGTTTTATGTTATTCTTTTAGGTTTAGGTTTAGGTTTTTTAGGTTTATTTTTTGGTTTTATTTTTTAGTTTATGTTTAGGTTTATTTCTTGTTCATTTTATTTTATTTAGTTTAGGTTTAGGTTTAAGTTTAGTTTATTTTAGATTTAGCTTTAGGTTTTATTTATTTTGGTTTAGTTTATTTTAGTTTAGGTTTAGGTTAATTTTCTTTTTATTTAGGTTTATATTTTATTTTAGTTTAGGGTTTAGGTTTTATTTTTCATTTATTTTAAGGTTCTATTTTTTGGTTTATTTTTTAGGTTTAGGTTTTTATTTAGTTTTTATTTTATTTTATTTTAGGTTAATTATTTTATTTTACATTTTATTTTTATTTTATTTTGATTTTTTATTCTTAGGTTTATTTTATTTTTAAGTTTAGTTTAGGTTTTTATATATTTTAATTTAGTTTATTTTTATTATTTTATTTTATTTTATTTTTAGTGTTAATTAGTTAGGTTTTTTAGGTTTTTTTTATTTTATTTAGGTTTAAGTTTATTTATATATTTTATTTTTATGTTTTATTTAGTTTAGGTTTAGATTTTTAGGGTTTAGGGTTTAGGGTTTAGGGTTTAGATTTAGGGTTTAGGGTTTAGGAATTTAGGGTTTAGAGTTTTTAAGTTTAGGATTTAGGGTTAGTTTTTAGGGTTTAGGGTTTAGGATTTTGTGTTTAGTTTGTGGTAGGGTTAGGTTTAGGATTTAGTTTAGTCCAAGGTAGTGGGCATGGTTTAAGATTTTAAGTTTTAGGTTTAGGTTAGGGTTTAGGGTTTAGGGTGGGTTTAGGGATTTTGGGTTTTAAGTTACTGGTTTAGGTTGGATTTAGAGTTTATGGTTTATGATTTTTGGTGTGGAGTTTTTGAGGATCAGGTTAGGTTTAGGGTTTAGCATTTACATTTTAGGGTTAAGGGTTTAACGTTTAGAGTTTAGGGTTAATTAGGGTTTAGGGTTTAGGGTTTTATTTTTAGGATTTAGGGTTTAGGATTTAGGTTTAAGTTTAGGTTTAAGTTTAGTTTTTAGTTGAGGTTTTAATTTTATTTTATTTAGGTTTTTCTGGTATTTATTTTATTTTAGATTTATTTAAAGGTTCAAATTTTAGGTTTTAGGGTTTAGTTTTATTGTTTATGGTTTATGGTTTAGGAGTTTAAGGTTTGGGATGTAGGTGGGTTTAGGGTAGGGTTTAGGGTGTAGGGTTTTAGGGTTTAGGGTTTAGGATTAGTGTTTAGGGTTTATGGTTTAGGGTTTTAGGGGTTAGGGTTTAGGGTGTATGGTTAGGTTTTATTTTATTATTTTTTTTATTTTTTTAATTTATTTTATTTTATTTTTTAATTATGTAAACTAGTAGGTTTAGGTTTATTTATTTTATTAAGTATGTTTTTTATTTATTTAAGTTTATTTTATTTTTAAATTTTATTTAGGTTTATTTTTATTTTTATTTAGTTTATTTAACTTTTTTAGGTTTATATATTTTACTTTAGGCTTTTTGTTTTAGTTTATTTTATAAGTTTAGGTTCAGGTTTAGCTTTATTTTTTTTTACTTTATTTTATTTTTTTTGTTTATGTTTTTTTTTTTTTATTTTAGGTTTAGGTTTAGGTTTTATTTTATTTTTTTAGGTTTACATTTTAGGTTTATTTTTAGGTTTTATTTTTTATTTAGGTTTAAGTTTATTTTTAGTTTATTTTTTAATATTTAGTTCTCATTTAGGTTTAGGTTTTATTTATTTTAATTTAGCTTTCTTTTTTTTAGGTTTAGGTTTATTTTATTTTTGTTTTAGGTTTAGGATTTTTTTTTAGTTTAGCATTTAGCTTTTATATTTTATTTATTTTAGGTTCAATTTTTTGGTTTATTTTTTTAGGTTTAGGCTTTTATTTAGTTTTTATTTTGTTTTATTTTAGGTTTATTTTATGTTTATTTTAGGTTTCATTTTTATTTTGTTTAGGTTTTTTTTATTTTTTTCTTTAGTTTAGCTTTTTATTTATTTTGTTTTAGTCTAGTTTTTACTTTTTATTTTATTTTATTTTTTAGGTTTAGGTTTTAGTTTATCTTTTTATTTTTCTTTATTTTGGTTTAGGTTTATTTATTTATTTATTTTAAGGTTTTACTTAGTTTAGATTTAGGTTTTTAGCTTTTCAGGGTTTAGGGTTTAAGGTTTAGGAATTAAGGTTAATTTGGGGTTTAGGGTTTAGGGTTGTAAGTTTAGGGTTTGGGGTTTAGGGTTTAGGGTTTAGGGTTTAGGATTTAGGGTTTATGTTTTAGGGTTTTAGGGTTTAGGGTTTATGGTTTATGGTTTAGTGTTTTTAGGGTTTAATGCTTCGGTTAGGGTTAAGCTTTTAGGATCAGTTTTAGGTTTTAATTTTGCGATTTAGGAGTTTCAATTTATTTTAATAAAGAACAAATTCACATTCAGCATTTCTTCTTTTCAATTTCGTCAACCAAGTAACACACCAAGTTTTCTAATACATAAGTGACGACATAGATAAAAAATGAGCACACATAAAGCAAATCAAAAACCCTAGAAAACTAGAATGGTCTCTATTGTAAAGACACAATTCCATAAGTAGTAGATCGGATCGACTGTTCTTCAGTTTCACCATTTCCCATCAAAACCACTCGGCCTCTCTAGTAGCAAGATTCACCATCATATCCCCGATCTCTCCCTATGCTACCACCACGACTGTAACCTCCATCGCTTCTCCCACCTCGATAACCACCACTGCTCCGACCGCAACCTCCATATCCACTAGCACCTCCAAATCCCCCACCACCACTGCGATAACAGCCGCCTCTGTTTACACCTCCAATTCTAGATCTAGGCTGAGCCTGGTTGATAGTGATATTTTTTAGTTTAGGTTTTTTTATTTATTATATATTTAGGTTTTATTTAGTTTAGGTTTAGGTTATTTACTTTTTAGGGTTTAGGGTTTAGGATTTAGGGTTTAGGGTTTAGGGTTTGGGGTTTAGGGTTTAGGGTTTATGGTTATAGGTTTTATGGTTTAGGTTTAGGGTTTATGGTTTAGTGTTAGGGCTTAGTTATGGGTTTAGGGTTAGTTTAGGGTTTAGGGTTTAGGTTCGGGTTTAGGTGATAAGTTTAGGGTTAGTTTTAGGGTTTAGGGTTTAAAGTATAGGGTTTAGGGTTTAGGGTTTAGGGTTAGTTTTAGTGTTTCTTTGGGTTTATTTTTCTTTTTTATTATTATTATTTTATTTAAGGTTTAGGGTTTAGGGCTTTTTAGGGTTTAGGGTTAGTTTTAGGGTTTAGGGTTTAGTGTTTAGGGTTTAGGATTTAGGGGGGGTTTAGGGTTTAGGTTTTAAATGAAGTAAACCAGTATGTTAAAGTTTATTTAGTTTATTTAATTTTAATTTATTTGTTATAGTTTATTAAAATTTTTTAATTTTAAGTAGTTTTATTTCTTCTTTTATATAGTTTAGTTTATCTATTTTAGTTTAGGTTTTATATTTTAGTTTATTTTTTAGGTTTAGGTTTATGTTTATGTTTATTTTCAGTTTAGTTTTATTTTATTTTATTTTTAGGTTTATGTTTTATTTTTTATTTTATTTTAGGTTTAGGTTTTTTTTTAGGTTTATGTTTTAGGTTTATCTTTTAGGTTAATTTTAGGTTTTGTTTTTTTAATTTTGGTTTAGGTTTATTTTTAGTTTATTTTATTTTATTTTATTTTATTTAGTTTAGGTTTAGGTTTAGCTATAGTTTATTTTAGGTTTATGTTTACATTTTATTTATCTTAGTTTAGTTTATTTTAGTTTAGGTTTAGGTTTTTTTTTAGTTAAGGGTTTATGTTTTATTTCATTTTTATTTCTAGCTTTACTTTTAAGGTTTATGTTTTTATTTAGTTTTTATTTTAATTTTTTTAGGTTTATTTTTTTTTGATTTTACGTTAAGTTTTTATTTTTAGGTTTAATTTTTTTTAGTTATGTTTAGGTTTTTATTTATTTTTATTTTAGTTTAGTTTTTATTTTTATTTTATTTTATTTTTAGGTTTAGGTTTAGGTTTTAGTTTAGGATTTTATTTTATTATTTTATTTAGGATTAGGATTTTTTTATTTATATTTTAAGGTTTTATTTAGTTTAAGTTTAGGTTTATAGGTTTTTAATGTTTAGGGTTTAGGGTTTAGGGTTTAGAGTTTACTATTTAGGCTTTAACATTTAGGGTTTTTAGGGTTTAAGGTCCAAAGTTTTGCCAGTGGGTTAGTTAGTTTAGGGTTTAGGGTTTTAGAGTTTAAGGTTAGGGTTTTTAGAGGTCAGTTTGGGAGGCCTGGGGAGGGTCCAGGTTTAGGCCAGGGAAGGTGGTAGGGTTAGGTGATAGTGGAGGGTTTAGGTGGGGGTTTAGGGTTTATGATGGATTTAGAAGTGCAGAGTCAGTTTTCATTTTATTTTATGGTTTAGGGTTTTAGTGTGTTTAGGTTTAAGTTTAGGGTAAGTTAATTTAATGTTTGGTTTTAGTTTAGGGTTTAGTTTAGGTTTCAATGTTTAGTTTTATTTTTTAAATTTAATTTAGGTTTAGGGTTTGGGTTTGGGAGTTTAAGGATTTAGGGAGGTTTAGGTTTAAGTTTAGGGTTTAGGGTTTGGGTTTAGTGGGGTTTAAAGTTTAAGGTTTAGGGTTTATGCTTTAGGGTTTAGCATTTATTTATGGTGGTAAGGTGGCAGTTTAGGGTTTAG
This sequence comes from Cymbidium sinense, assembly GCA_021442155.1. Lineage (NCBI taxonomy): Eukaryota > Viridiplantae > Streptophyta > Magnoliopsida > Asparagales > Orchidaceae > Cymbidium > Cymbidium sinense. Next base: position 199,089,847 of record CM038216.1, read on the forward strand.
GATTTAGGGTTTAAGGTTTCTTCTGTTTTTTTTTAAATTAAGTAAACTCGTAGGTTTAATTTTATTTAGTATATTTAGTTTATTTTTTGTATTTTTTAGTTTACTTTTTTATTTTTATTTTGGTTTATTTTTTATTTTCTATTTAGTTTAGTTTATTTATTTTAGGTTAATTTATTTTATTTTAGGTATTTAATTTCAGTTTATTTTTGAGGTTCAGATTTAAGTTTAGTTTATTTTTTAGTTGAGTTTTATTTTTATTATATTTTTTAGGTTTAGGTTTTAGGTTTTTATTTTAAGTTTATTTTTAGATTTTAGGTTTTTATTTTAAGTTTATTTTAGTTTAGGTTTAGTCTTATTTTGTTTTGTTTATTTTATTTTTGTTTTAAGTTTAGGATTTTTTTTAGTTTATGGTTTAAATTTTATTTTTTATTTTTAGGTTTATTTTTTAGGTTTAGGTTTTTAATTAATTTTATTTTATTTTATTTTAGGTTTATTTTATTTTTATTTTAACTTTAGTTTTTATTTTTTTGTAGGTTTTTTATTCTTAGGTTTAGTTTATTTTTTTTAGTTTAGTTTACATTTTATTTATTTTATTTAGTTTATTTTTATTAGTTTATTTTATTTTATTTTCAAGTTTAGGTTTAGGTTTTTGTTTATGTTTTAGTTTTATTTTTTTTATTTTATTTAATTTTAGATTTTTTAAAATATATTTTATTTTTAAGTTTTATTTAGTTTAAGTTTATGTTCTTAGGTATTTAAGATTTAGGGTTTAGGGTTTAGGGTTTAGGTTTTAGGTTTAGGTTTCAAGATTAATTTAGAGTTTATGGTTTAGGGTTTATTAGGCTTAGGGTTTAGTGTTTTAGGGTTTGGGCTAGTTTAGAGTTTAGGGTGTTTTTAGGGTTTTGGGTTTAGTTTTTTGGATTTAGGGTTAATGGTTTATTTTTTTTTTTAAGGATTTGGGTTTAGGATTTAGGATTTATGATTTAGGGTTTTTAAAAAAAATTATGTAAATTGGTAGGTATTTAGTTTATTTTATATTTATTTTAGTATATTTTATTATTTTATAGGAATATTTTTTTATTTTTATTTAGTTTAGTTTATTTATTTTAAGTTTATTTATTTTAGTTTAGGTTTTCTATTTTTTTTATTTTCTTAGGTTATATTTATGTTAATTTTTTTAGTTTAGTTTTATTTTTATTTATTTTTTAGGTTTAGGTTTTAGGTTTTTATTTTAGGTATATCTTTAGGTTTTATTTTTTAGTTTAGGTGTAGGTTTATTTTTAGTTTATTTTATTTTATTTAGTTTAGGGTTTAGGTTTAGTTTATTTTATGTTTAGGTTTAGGTTTTATTTATTTTAGTTTAGGTTTAGGTTTATTTTATTTTGTTTATTTTAGGTTTAGGTTTTTTTTAGTTTAGGGTTTAGGTTTTATTTTTTAATTATTTTTTTATGGTTTACTTAGGTTTAGATTTTTTTATTTAGTTTTTATTTTATTTTATTTTTAGTTTTTTTATTTTTATTTTACATTTGGGTTTTATATTATTTAGGTTTTTTCCTTTTAGGTTTATTTTATTTTTAGGTTTAAGTTTAGATTTTGGTTTAGGTTTAAGTTTTAGTTTAGGTTTCTATTTAATTTTAATTTTTTATTTCGGATTAAGTTTTTTTAATTATTTTATTTTTAAGTTTTATTTAGTTTAGGTTTTTAGGTTTTAGGTTTTGTGGTTTGTGTGGTTTAGTGTTTGGATTTTGGGTTTAGGGTTTGGGGGTTTAGGGTTTGGGGTTTAAGTTTAGAGTCTAGGTTTAGGTTTTAGTTTATTATTATTATTTTTTATTATTTTATTTTGGTTTTGGTTTTATTTAGTTTAGTTTTAGTTTTTTAGCTTTTTAGGGTTAAGGGTTTAGGGTTTAGTGTTTATGGTTTAGGGTTTAGGGTTTAGGGTTTAGGGTTTAGGGTTTAGGGTTTGAGGTTTGGGGTTTAGGGTTTAAGGTTTAGGGTTATAAGTTTTAGGGTTTAGGATTTAGGGTTTAAGGTTTTAGGGTTTAGGGTTTAGGTTTATGGTTTAGGGTTTAGGGTTTAGGGTTTTAGGGTTTAGGGTTTAGGGTTTAGGTTTATAGATTTAAGGTGTCAGGTTAGTTTAACGGTTTAGAGTTTAAGGTTTTTTTATTTTTTCTTTTATTTTTTTATTTTTTTACATTAAGTAAACTCGTAGGTTTAGGTTTATTTTGTTTAGTTAGTTTTTATTTATTTATTAGTTTATTTTTTATTTTGTATTTTATTTTATTTATTTAGTTTATTTATTATGGGTTTATTTATTTAGGCTTTTATTTTTTTGTTTATTTTTACGTTTGGTTTAGGTTTAGGTTTATTTTATTTTAAGTTTATGTTTTATTTTTATTTTAGGTTTAGGTTTAGGTTTATGTTATTTTTTTTTAGGTTTAGGTTTTATTTTTTTAGGTTTATTTTTATTTTATTTTTTTAGTTTATGTTTAGGTTTATTTCTTGTTCATTTTATTTTATTTAGTTTAGGTTTAGGTTTAAGTTTAGTTTATTTTAGATTTAGCTTTAGGTTTTATTTATTTTGGTTTAGTTTATTTTAGTTTAGGTTTAGGTTAATTTTTTTTTATTTAGGTTTATATTTTATTTTAGTTTAGGGTTTAGGTTTTATTTTTCATTTATTTTAAGGTTCTATTTTTGGTTTATTTTTTAAGTTTAGGTTTTTATTTAGTTTTTATTTTATTTTATTTTAGGTTTATTATATTTTTTTACGATTAGTTTTTATTTTATGATGATTTTTTATTCTTAGGTTCATTTTATTTTTTTAGTTTAGTTTAGGTTTTATATATTTTTAATTTATTTTATTTTATTATTTTATTTTATTTTATTTTTAGTGTTACGTAAGGTTTTAGTTTAGGTTTTATTTTTTATTTTATTTAGGTTTAAGTTTATTATATTTTATTATGTATTTAGTTTAGGTTTAGATTTTAGGGTGGGTGTGGAGGATTTAGGGTTTAGGTTTAGGAATGTGGTTTAGAGTTGGATTTAGGGTTAGTTTTAGTTTAGGGTGGGATAGTAGGGAAGGTTTGGCCCAGGGTTTAGCAGGGTTTATCTGGGGAGTTAGGGTGTGGAAGATTTTAAGGTGGGAGGTTTAGGGTGTGGGTTTGGAGTGGATTTGGGGGTCAAGCCAGTGGTTAGTTTAGAGTTTATGGTTTATGATTGTGGTGGCCCAGGTAGAGGATCAGGGTTAGTGGTAGGGTAGATTTACATTTAGTTAAGGGTAAGTTTGAGCAGGTTAATTTAGGGTAGGGTTTATTGTGGATTTATTTAGGATTTAGAGTTTAGTTTAGTTTTAAGTTTTAATCATTATTTAGTTTTTTTATTTATTTATTTTAGATTTTATTTAATTTAGGTTCAAATTTTAGGTTTGGTTTAGGTTTTATTGTTTATGGTTTATGGTTTAGGGTTTAGGGTTTAGGGTATAAGGTTTTGGGATGTATTAGGGTTTAGGGTTTAGGTTTAGGGTGTGGTAGGGTGTGGGTTTAGGGTTTATGGTTTAGGATTAGTGTTTAGGGTTTATGGTTTAGGGTTTTAGCTTAGGGTTTAGGGTGTTTGGTTAGGTTTATTTTATTATTTTTATTTTTAATTTATTTTATTTGTTTTTTAATTATGTAAACTAGTAGGTTTAGGTTTATTTATTTTATTAAGTATGTTTTTATTTATTTAAGTTTATTTTATTTTTTAAATTTTATTTAGGTTTTTTTATTTTATTTAGTTTATTTAACTTTTTTAGGTTTATATATTTTACTTTAGGCTTTTTGTTTTAGTTTATTTTATAAGTTTAGGTTTAGGTTTAGCTTTATTTTTAGTTTACTTTTATTTTATTTTTTTGTTTATGTTTAGGTTTTATTTTTATTTTAGGTTTAGGTAGGCTTTTATTTTATTTTTTTAGGTTTACGTTTTAGGTTTATTTTAGGTTTTATTTTTTATTTAGGTTTAAGTTTATTTTTAGTTTATTTTTTATTATTTAGTTCTCATTTAAGTTTAGGTTTTATTTATTTTAATTTAGCTTTCTTTTTAGGTTTAGGTTTATTTTATTTTGTTTTAGGTTTAGGATTTTTTTTAGCATTTAGCTTTTATTTTTTATTTATTTTAGGTTCAATTTTTGGTTTATTTTTTTAGGTTTAGGCTTTTATTTAGTTTTATTTTATTTTATTTAGGTTTATTTATTTTATGTTTATTTTAGGTTTCATTTTATTTTGTTTAGGTTTTTTTATTTTTCTTTAGTTTATTTTTATTTATTTTATTTTAGTTTTTTACTTTTATTTTATTTTATTTTTAGGTTTAGGTTTTAGTTTATCTTTATTTTTTCTTTATTTTGGTTTAGGTTTATTTATTTATTTATTTTAAGGTTTAATTTTAGTTTAGATTTAGGTTTTAGCTTGGTTTAGGATTTTTTAGAATTAAGTTAATTTGGGGTTTAGGGTTTGTTGTAAGTTTAGGGTTTAGGGTTTAGGGTTTAGGGTTTAGGGTTTTGGTTTTTGGGTTTTTGTTTTAGGGTTTTAGGGTTTAGGGTTTAGGGTTTATGGCTTAGGGTTTTGTGGGTTTAATGCTTGGTTAGGGTTGCTTTTAGGATCAGGTTTTAATTTACAATTTAGGAGTTTCAATTTATTTTAATAAAGAACAAATTCACATTCAGCATTTCTTCTTTTCAATTTCGTCAACCAAGTAACACACCAAGTTTTCTTATACATAAGTGACGACATAGATAAAAAATGAGCACACATAAAGCAAATCAAAAACCCTAGAAAACTAGAATTGTCTCTATTGTAAAGACACAATTCCATAAGTAGATCGGATCATTGCTTTCACCAGTTCCCATCAAAACCACTCGGCCTCTCTAGTAGCAAGATTCACCATCATATCCCCGATCTCTCCCTCTGCTACCACCACGACTGTAACCTCCATCGCTTCTCCCACCTCGAGCAACCACCATGCCCGACCGGAACCTCCATATCCACTTGCACCTCCAAATCCCCACCACCACTGTACCTGCTTACACCTCCAATTCTAGATCTAGGCTGAGCCTGGTTGATAGTGATGTTGCTGTCATGGTTCTACCAATTCGTAGGGTTTAGGTTTACGTTTAGGTTTATTAGGTTTTAGGGATTAGGTTTATTTTAATTTATTTAGTTACTTTATGTTTAGTTTAAGGTTTGGGTTGGACTTTAGAGTTTGGGGTTTAAGGTTTGGGTGGTTAGGAATTTTTGATTTGGGGTTTATGTTTTATGGTTTAAGGCTTAGTTTTATGGTTTTTTTTTTTAGGGTTTTTTTAGGTTTAGGGTTGTAGGTTTAGGGTTTAGGCTTTAGAGTTTAGGGTATCGGATTTAGGGTTTAAGGATTATTTTTTATTTCTATTTAGTTTAGTTTATTTATTTTAGTTTAGGTTTTTTATTCTAGTTTAATTTTTAGGTTTAGGTTTATTTTTTTAGTTGAGTTTTATTTTTATTTTATTTTCTAGGTTTAGATTTTATTTTTTCTTTTTGGTTTTAGGTTTAGGTTTTTACTTTAGTTTTTCACATTTAGCTTTTAGGTTTTTATTTTTAGGTTGATTTATAGGTTTTTAGTAGTTTAGGTTTATTTTAGTTTATTTTATTTTATCTTTAGGGTTTAGGTTTATTTTATTTAGATTTAGGTTTAGGTTTAGGTTTTTTATTTTGGTTTAATATTAGGTTTATTTATTTTAGTTTAGTTTATTTTAGTTTAGGTTTAGGTTTTATTTTCAATTTGGGTTTAATTTTTTTTAGTTATGGTTTAGGTTATATTTGTAATTTATTTTTAGGTTTTCTTTAGGCTTATTTTTTTTAGGTTTACATTATTTTTATTTTATTTTAAGCAAATTTATTTTATTTTACGCTTAGTTTTTTTTATTTGTTCTCATTCCAGGTTTATTTTATTTTTTAGTTTAGTTTAGGTTTTAATTATTTTATTTAGGTTTATTTTTATTTATTTATTTATTTTATTTAGGTTTATATTTATTTTATTTTTTTTATCTATTTTAGTTTTTTACATTTTATTATTTTTAGGTTTTATTTAGTTTAGTTTAGGTTTTAGGTTTTAGGGTTTAGGGTGGGGTTAGGGTTTAAGATTTAGGGTTTAGAGTTTAGGGTTTGGGCCTAGGAGGATTAAGGGTTTAGATTTAGCTCAGTTTGTGGTCATTTTGGCTCAGCTTTGGCCTGGTTTTTGTTTTGTGCCCAGGTGCTAAGTAGAGATCAGGGCCCAGGATCTGTGGGGGCCCATGGTCCAGGCATCCGCACTGGGTCAGTGGGTGGTTGGAGGGTAGGGCTCAGGGTAGGGTTTAGGGTTTAGCATTTGGGCAAGGCCCAAGATTTGGGAGGTTTAGGGTTATCACTGGCATGAGTTTAGGGTTAGTTTGGGTCCTAGATTAAGCACCACAGGTTTAGTTTATTTATATTTTATTTATTTTATTTTATTTTATTTAGGTTTATTTTGTTTTATTTTATTTTATTTTAAGTTTAGGTTTGTTTTTTTAGTTTAGGTTTTATTTTAGGTTTATTTTAGTTTTCTTTTAGTTTAGGATTCATGATTATTTTAGTTTATTTTAATTAGTGGGTTTAGTTTAGTTTATTTTAGGTTTAGGTTTATTTATTTTAGTTTAGGTTTAAGTTTAGTTGATTTTTATTATTTTAGGTTTAAGTTTTTTTTATTTGAGGGTTTAGTTTTTTTTTTAATTTCATTTAGGTTTTATTTTGTGTTTATTTAGGTTTAGTTTTATTTATTTAGTTTTATTTTTTTAGATTTATCTTTTTTATGTTTAGGTTTTATTTTATTTAGGTTTTTATTTTAGTTTTATTTTTATTTATAGTTTAGTTTATTTTTCACTATTCTTTGCTTTTTTTATTTATTTTATTTATAGGTTTAGGTTTATCTTATGTTTAGGTTTAGTTTTAGTTGGTTTTATATTTTATTTTATTTAGGTTTAGATTTAAATTTAGGTTTATTTTTAGTTTAGGTCAGCATTTGGTATTTATGTTTGTGGTTTATGGCCCAGGGTTGGGTGGGGCCCAGGGATCAGGTGGGTGTGGCCCAGGGTTTTGGGTTTAGGGTTTAGGATCAGTTTAGGTTTTAGCCTGGGTCTGTGGTAGGAAAAGTGTAGGTCTAGGATTTAGGTCTGGGCCAGGGTTGGTTTTAGGGTTTAGGGTTAAAGTTTATTTTTTTATTTTTATCTTATTTTTAAGGTTTGGGTTTTGGTAGGGCATGTGTTTTAATGTTTAGGGTTTAGGGTCAATTTAAAGAGTCAGCCCAGTAGCTCAGTGGCTTTAGGGTTTGTGGATTTGGGTTTAGGTTTAGGGTTATTTTAGGCTTAAACCTTTTAAATAATTAAACCAAGTAGGTTTTATTTATTTAGTTTATTTTTCATTTTATTTTATTTTATTTTATTTTTTATTTATTTATTTATTTATTTTTATTTATTTATTTTATTTATTTATGATTTAGTTTATTTTTATTTTAGTTTATTTTTTTTATGTTTAGGTTTAGGTTTATGTTTATTTTAGTTTAGTTTTATTTTATTTTATTTTTTAGTTTAGGTTTTATTTTTTATTTTATAGGTTTATGTTTTTATTTTATTTTTTTAAGTTTTTAGGTTTTTCTTTCTTTATTTTAGGTTTTATTTTTAGTTTAGGTTTAGGTTTATTTTTTAGTATATTTTATTTTATCTAGTTTTGGTTTAGGTTTTATTTATTTTAGTGTAGGTTTAGGTTTATTTTAGTTTTATTTTAGGTTTAGGTATTTTTTGGTTTAGGGTTTAGGTTTTAGTTTTGTGTCTAGCATTTTTGATTTTTTTTAAGAGAGAACAAATTCAGATTCAACATTTCTTCTTTTTGAATTCATCAACCAAGTAACACACCAAGTTTTCTAAGATAAAAGTGATGACATAGATAAAAAATTAGCACGCATAGAGCAGATCAAAAACCCTAGATAACTAGAACTATCTTAATTGTAAAGACACAGTTCCGCAGGCAACAGATCGGATCGCCCGTTCTTCAGTTTCTATAGTTCCCATTAGAGCCACCCTGGCCTCTCGAGTAGCGGGATCCACCATCATATCCCCGATCTCTCCCTCTGCCATCACCACAGTTGTAACCGCCTTCGCTCCTCCCACATACCTAACCACCACTGCTCCAACCACCACCTCCATATCCACCAGCACCTCCAGATCCCCCACCACCACTGTGATAACTTTTCCCTCCACCTTCGCCTCCACCACCATCTTAAGCTGGTTGATGGTGATGTTCTATTCAAGGTTTACCATTCTTAGGAATTATGTTTAGGTTTAGTTTATTAGGTTCTGGGTTTAGGTTTTATTTTTCAATTTATTTAGTTACTTTAGGTTTAGGTTTATGATTCTTTTAGTGTTTAGGTTTAGGATTACGGTTTGGTTTACGATTTTAGGGTTTATCCTTTTAGGGTTTAGGTTTTTAGTTAGGGTTTGTGGTTTTATTGTAAGTTTAGTTTTGTATTTGGGTTTGGTTTTGGGTTTAGGGTTTAGGGTTTAAGATTTAGGGTTTATAGTTTTATTTTATTTTTTTTTGTTTAGGTTTAGTTAATTTTAGTTTAGGTTTTGGTTTATTTTATTTTTATTTTAGATTTAGGTTTTTTTTAGTTTAGAGTTTAGGTTTTAAATTTTATTTATTTTTAAGTTTATTTTCTTAGGTTTAGGTTTTTATTTAATTTTTATTTGTTTTATTTTAGTTATATTTTATTTTAATTTACATTTAATTTTTATTTTATTATTGTTTCTAATTCTTAAGTTTATTTTATTTTTTAGATTATATTAGGTTTTATTTATTTTATTTTAGTTTTTCATTTTTTAAATTTTTAAATTTAGGTTTAGTTTATGTTAGTTTAGATTTTATTTTATTTAATTTTTCTTTTATTTAGGTTTAGGTTATTTTATTTATTTATAGGTTTTATTTAGTTTTGGATTAAGTTTTAGGCTCATGGTTTTGGTTTGTGGGTCAGGGCCTAGTGTCAGCTTTATGGTCTGGGGATTTAGGGTTTAGGTTAAGCGCCTGGTGGTTATTTATGGTTTGGCCTAGGGTTTGGGGTTTAGTTCATTTAGAGCCTGGGGTCAGGGTTGGGCTGTGGCTCAGGGATTTGGCTCAGATTAGGATCAGTAGTTTAGGGTTTAGTGTTTAATGTTGTTTTTCTGTGGTCATTTAGATTTAATGTTAAGAGTTTAGTTTTTTTGGTTTAGGGTTTCTTTGGGGTTTATGGTTTAGGTTTAGTTTTAGTTTAGGGTTTAGTAGGTCTGTTTAGGGTTTAAGGGGATGGGTTAGGTTTTGGTAGGTTTAGGGTTTAGGGTTTAGTTTGTTTGTAGGTTTAGGTTTTAGTTTAGGGTTTGTTTGGGTTTGTTTTGCTAGGGTTTGGGGTTTTATTCAATTACAAACCCAGGTTTAGGTTTATGTAGTTTATATTTTATTATTTTTTTTTATTTTAATTTAAATTTTTTGTTTGGTTTATTTTTAGTTTTGGTTTTTTTTATTATTTTTTAGTTTTAGTTTATGTTTATTTTAGTTTAGTTTTATTTTATTTTATTTTTATTTTAGGTTTTATTTTATTTTAGGTTTAAGGTTTTTTATTTTATTTTTAGGTTTAGGTTTAAGAATTTATTTTAGATTTATTTTTTAAGTTTTATTTTTAGTTTAGTTTAGATTTATTTTAGAATTTTATTTATTTAGTTTTGTTTATTTTTTATTTTAGTTTAGTTTTTATTTATTTTTATTAAGTTTAGGTTTTATTTTTAGTTTAGTTTAAGTCTATTTTCATTTTATTTTAAGTTTTATTTTAAGTTTATTATTTAGTTTTTTATTTATTTTTTTTTATTATATTTTATTTTTATTTTGTTTTATTTTTTCAGGTTTTATTTTATTTATTTTTATTTTAGGATTATTTTATTTTTAGTTTGGTTTTATTAATTTAATTTAATTAGTTTTATTTTTTTATTTTATTTTATTTTTAGGTTTTTTAGTTTAGATTTTATTTTATTTATTTTATTTAGGTTAAGGTTTTATTTATTTATTTTATTTTAGTTTAGGTTTTAAGTTTATTTTGGCTAGGGTTTGGGTTTAGGGTCAGGGTTTTGTGCCTGGCTCAGATTTGGTTGTGGTTAGGGTTTAGGGTTTAGTTTAGGGTTGGCTCAGGCTTCTTTGTGGGTTTAGGTCAGGGTTAGGGTTTTGGGTTTAGGTTTGTGGTTATGGTTTGGATTGGGTTGGGTTTCTGGTCAAGGTTTAGTTTAAGATTTAGGTATGACAAGACTAGTTTTAAGATTTGGGAGTTTTATTTTAGTTTGGGTTAGTTTTTATTTTGTTTACTAATTTTATTATTTAGTTTATTTTATAATATATTTAGTTTAGGTTATTTTAATTTTATTATTTATATTTATGCTTTTATTTTATTGATTTTATTATTTTATTTCAGGTTTTTAGGTTTTATCTTTGGGGTCCAATTTATTTGGTTTTTAGTCTTGGCCTTAATGAAAGGCCCAGTGGCTGGTTGGTGTGGTCAGGGTAGTTTGGCTTTAGTCAGGTTAGGGCTCAGTGTTTAGAGGCTTTTGTGGCCTGTCCTTTTTGGTTCAGTGCAGTCTGGGGTTGAGTGGCCTGTGGCTCAGTGGTTGTGGAGGGTTTATGGTTAGCTAGGTCAGATTTATAGGCAGTGTTGAGGTTAGGGAGGTTTAGGTTTAAAGTCTTTTAAAAATGGCAATGGTTTAGTTTGTGGTCATTCAGTTTTAGTTTGGAGATTTTTTTTAATTATTTTATATAGATTTGGGTTTAGTTATTTAGGTTATTTTGTGGTTTATTTAGGTTTAGGTTTTTTTTTTTTTTTTTTAAAATTAAGTGATTTATTATTTATTTTATTTAGTTTATTATTTTATTTTACTTTATTTTATTTTATTTTATTTAGGTTTATTTTTTTTTATTTTGATTTAATTTAGTTTATTTATTTTAGGTTTATTTATTTTAGTTTATGTTTTATTTTATTTATTTTATAGGTTTAGATTTATTTTAGTGAGTTTTATTTTAATTTTACTTTTAATTTAGGTTTATTTTATTTTGGTTTAGGTTTAGGGATTTATTTTATTTTTTTAGGTTTAGGTTTTAGTTTTTTATTTTAGGTTTATTTTTAGGTTTTATTTCTTTGTTTAAGTTTAGGTTTATTCTTAATTTATTTCATTTTATTTAGTTTAGGTTTAGTTTTAGTTTATTTTAAGTTTAGGTTTAAAGTTATTTAATTTTATTTATTTTATTTTTATTTTAGGTAAATGTTTTTATTAGGGTTTAGGTTTTATTTTTTATATTTTGGTTTTATTTTAGCTTTTATTTAGTTTTTATTTTATTTATTTTAAGTTTTATTTTATTTTTTTATTTTTTTATTTAGGATTTTATAGGTTTTAGGGTTAAGTGTGGTTGGTTTAGGTTTAATATTTAGTTTTAAAGTTTGTGTGGTAGGTTTTCTTTTAAATTATAAATGGTATGTTTAGTTTATTTAGTTTATTTTATATTTTATTTAGGTTTATTTTATTTTATTTAATTTAGTTTATTTAATTTATGTTTATTTATTTTAGTTTAAATTTTATTTTAATTTATTTCTAAGTTTAGGTTTAGGTTTATGTTTCTTTTAGTTTATTTTATTTTATTTTATTTTTAGGTTTATTTTATTTATTTTATTTATTTATTAGTTTATTTAGGTTAATGTTTATGTTTTATTTTATTTTTAGGTTTAGGTTTTAGGTTTTATTTAAGGTTTATTTTTAGGTTTTATTTTTATTTTAGTTTAGGTTTATTTTATTTTTTATTTTATTTAGTTTATGGTTTTATTTTATTTTATTTTGCCTAGGTTTTATTTTATATTTTATTTGGGTTTAGTTTATTTATTATTTATTTATGTTTAGGTTTTTTTGGTTATAAGTTTTATTTTATTTATTTTTAGGTTTATTTTCATTTAGTTTCATTTAGTTTTATTTCATTTTATTTCATTTTTTACAATTAGGTTTGATTTTAGTTAGGTTTTATTTATGTTTAATTTATTTTTAGTTTTAGTTTAGGTTTTATTTATTGATTTAGTTTAGTTTATTTTTTCTTTTATTTTATTTTTAGGTTTAGGTTTTAGTTAAAGTTTTATTTTATTATATTTATTATATTTAGGTTAAGTTTTTATTTATTTTATTTTATTTTATTTTAGTTTAAGTTTAGGTTTTAGGTTTTGTGGTTTTTTGTGGCTTTTGTGGTCTAGTTTAATGATTTAGGGTTATTTTAGGTTTAGGTTTAGGTTTGGGGTTTTATTTATTTATTTATTAAATTCAAATTATTAGTTTATGTTTTAGTTTATTTTATTTATTTAGTTTTTATTTTTATTTTTTATTTATTTATTTATTTAGTGGCTTTATTTATTTAGTTTATTATTTTTTAGTTTTAGTTTTATTTTGTTTATTTTAGGTTTAGGTTTATTTTTATTTATTTTTTATTTTAGTTTAGTTTTATTTTATTTATTTTTTAGGTTTATTTTATTTTTATTTTTTAGAGTTTTTATTTTATTTTTGTGTTTGTAGTTTTATTTATTTATTTTTTTATTTAGGTTTTTTAGGTTTATGTTTTATTTTTTTATTTATTTTAGGTTATATTTTTAGGTTATTTAGTTTTTTATTTTATTTTTGGTTTATTTTATTTTTATTTTTCATTTAATTTTTATTTTATTTAGGTTTTTTATTTTTAAGTTTATTATATTTTTTAGTTTAGGTTTTTATTTATTTTATTTTAGTTTATTTTTTATTTTTTATTTTATTTTATTTTATTTTTTGGTTTAGGGTTATGTTTAGGTTTTGGTATTGATTTAAGTTTTAGTTTAGGTTTTTATTTTATTTTATTTAGGTTTAAGTTTTTTATTTATTTGATTTTTAGGTTTTATTTAGTTTAGGTTCAGTTTAGGTTTGGGATTGGGTTTAGGTTTTAGGGTTTTTTAGGTTTATAGTTTAGGTTTTGTTTTTGATTTATGCTTTAGTTTAGGTTTCATTTAGGTTTTAATGTTTAGGGTTTATGATTTTAAGGTTTAGGGTTGTGGTTTAGGTTTAGTTTTTTATATTGTATGATTAGTATTAGGTTTAGGCTTTATTTAGGTTACTTTAAAGTTTTGGGTTTAGTGTTTATTTTAGGATTTAGGGTTTGGTTTTATTAACAAACTAAGTTTATTTATTTAGTTTAACTTAGCTTTATTTTTATTATTTTAGTTTATTTTATTTTATTTTTATTAGGTTTATTTCTTTTCAAATATTTAGTTTAGTTTATTTATTTTTTTTATTTTATTTAGGCTTTATTTTTATTTATTTTTATTTTTTGTTTTTCATTTTTATTTAGGTTTCTTTTTTTGGTAGGGTTTATGGTTTTAGGGTTTAAAGTTTTAGGATCAGTTTGATGGTTAGCCAGATTTAGGTTTAGGGTTTATTTTCTTGGGTAATGTTAGGCTTTGGGTTTTATGGTTTTGTTTATTAGAGTTAAGGGCCTAGGGTTTAGGGTTCTTTGGTGTTTTAGCATTTATTTAGTAGGTCTAGTTTAGGTTTAGCATTTAAGTTTTAGTTTAGGGATTTATTTAGGTTTTTTTTTTTTTAACTAAACCGACAGTTGTGGTTTATGGTTTTTTAAATTAAGCAAATTTTAGGATTTAGGTTATTTTATATTTTATTTTAGTTTATTTTATTTTTTAATTTTTTTTATTTTTATCTTATTTAGTTTATTTATCTTAGTTTAGATTTAGGTTTTTAGGTATGGTTTTTTGAGTCTATTTATTTTATTATTAGGTTTTTAGATTTTAGGTCCAGGGTTTTGGTTTAGGTTGGGTTTGGGGCCTAATTTGTGGTCTAGTTTAGTGGGTTTGGGATTTAGGGTTAGGTTTGGTAGTTTAGGTTAGTCAGTGGTGGTTTGGTATGGTTTAGTTTTTAATGTTTAGTTTATAGGGTTTAGGGTTAGGATTAGGGTAGTTTATGGTTAGGGTTTGGCCCAGGCCTAGGGTTTAGTTTAGGTTTTGTGGTTTTTTTGACCAAGCAAACCAGTGTTTTGGTTTATTTAGTTTTATATTTTATTTATTTTAGTATTTATTTTATTTTTATTTAGGTAGTCTTTTAATCAATTAGTTTAGTTTATTTATTTTAGTTTAATTTTTTTATTAATTAATAATTAGGTTTAGGTTTATTTTAAGTGAGTTTTATTTTTTTGTTGTTTTTTTTAGGCTCAGGGTTTAGTTTGTGGATTTGGGTCAGTTGCTTAGGTTGTTTGTGGCTCAGGCTCAGTAGGTTTAGGCTCAGGAGTGGTCCAAGTTTAGTTTAGTTTTTAACATTTCTTTAGGGTAGGGTTTGTTTAAGGTTTAATTAAGCAACCCAGTAGTTTTAGGTCTTTTTAGGGTTTATATTTTTAAATTAAGCAAATCAGGTTTAAGTTTTTAGATTTATTTATTTATTTTATTTATATTTATTTTATTTAGGTTTATTTTAATTTTATTTATTTTAATTATGTTATGTTTATTTTGTTTAAGTTTTATTTATTTATGTTTAGTTATAGGATTTTAAGTTTATTTTATTTATTTTTGTTAAGTCAGGGTAGTTTGTGGTAGTTAGGATTTAGGGTCAGTATTTGGTTTTTTTATTTTGGGCTCAGGTTTAGGGTTGGGTAAGGTTTTTGGGTTTTTAGCTAGGTTTGGTTAGGATTGTGGATTTAAGGGTTTATGGGTTTAGGGTATTTTTTTAAAAAAATTAAGTAAACCAATAGGTTTAGATTTATTTAGTTTATCTTTTATTTGCTTTAGTTTATTTTATTTTCCATTTTTATTTAGGTTTATTTTTTAATTCTTTATTTTATTTATTTTAGATTATTTATTTTATTTTTAGGTTTTTTATTTTAGTTTCTTTTAAGTTTAGGTTTACATTTTTTTAGTTTAGTTTTATTTTATATTATTTTTTTTTAGTTTTATTTATTTATTTTTAGGTTTAGTTTGTATTTTATTTTTTTTTAGTTCGATTTAGGTTTTAATTTTAGGTTTTTTATTTTATATTTTATTTTAGGTTTAGGTTTATTTTAGTTTATTTTATTTTTAGGTTTAGATTTTATTTATTTAGTTTAGTTTTTTTTTTAGGTTAGTTTAGATTTATTTTATTTTATTTAATTTAGTTTAATTTTTAATTTAATTTATGTTTTTATTTAATTATTTATTTTTTTATTTTTTTATGTTTATTTTTTAAGTTTATTTTTATTTAGTTTTTATTTTATTTTATTTAAGTTTATTTTATTTAATTTACATAGTTTATTTTAGGTTTATTTTATTTTAGAGTTTAAGTTTTTTCTTATTTAGTTTTATTTTATTTATTTTATTTGGTTTAGCTAGTTTTTATGTTTATATATTTATTTATTTATTTATTGTTTAGTTTATTTATTTTGTTTTTTATTATTAGAAGTAGGTTTGGTAGGGAGGACAGTGGATCAGGTTTTAAAGATTTTAGGGTTGGGCTCAGGTCAGGTGAGCTTTTTATTTTTAGGTCTGGAGTTAAGGGTTGTATAAGTTATAGTGTTTATTTATGGCTCAGTGGCCCAGGTTAGTTGTGGCTTGGTTTATTAGGATCAGATTATTTACAAGATTAGGTTGATTGGGTAGGGTATTTATTTTAGGCTTGTGGTTTATTTAGTGTTTATTAGGTTTAGGTTTTTTGTTAGGTTTGTGGTTTGTGTTTAGGATTTTTTTTAGTTTAGGTTTATTTTATTTTATTTATTTTATTTTAGGTTATTTATTTATTTATTTTGAGTTTTTATTTTTAGGTTTATTTTTAGGTTTAGGTTTTATTTAGTTTTTATTTTATTTAGGGTTTGTGCCACCATCCTTCAAGATCATTGAGGGAAACCCATGATAACACATCACATTATTTTAGTTTGCAAACATTTAATCAATGCTCCTATTTCTCCTTTTCAAGTAGTGTGTGTTTCATTTGATTTGTACGTCGAACTGCCCAACGGTTCAATGAAGACTTTGTTGAGTTGGAGCACCTCTTCATCAAGAGGTTTATTTGGCTTAGAGAGGGTAAATGCACCTCATTGCAGAACAAACTCAATGAATCACTTGTTGATTACATTCTCAGGTGATGCAACCTGAGCATTAAAAGTGAACTAAAATTATCCGTATCGCATGCCATTAAGATTCTTCTCAAGAATATCCATGTCAGCCTCTTTATGCTTTATCAAAAATTTTTTAGAAATTAATCAACAAGGTGACTAGCCTATAAGAGGAAGCTAAACAGTTTCCCTTTTCTGACCAATCATCTAGGCCCAAGCAGCATAAGGTGTTTGGGAAGAAGCCAAGGATAGTGGTGGATGTAGCCAACAGAGTTCAAGATGAGAGACTAACATTGCCCCTTTGCTCTTCCACCACCATGATCATCATATCGGCCACCGCAGTCGCCATAATGACCATTTCCACCACCTCAGCAGCCTACCCAGTAGCGGTATTCATACCTATCGCTAGGTAGTTACTTTCCACCTACTCTTGCCGATAGATTGAATAAGCCATATTCATTTAAGAGGGAGGTAGTTAGGAAAATATTTAAGAATCTCTTAAATAAAATGTGATTTTTAGTTACCAGAGCCTAAGAGGATAGAGGAAGTTGGCAAGAGTGATGATCTTAGCTATTGCCCCTACCACCGCATGTTAGGCCATGTCTTAGGGGATTGTACTTCTTTTAAGGACTAGCTTGAGCATAAGTACAAGTTGGGAGCCATAATTTACCTTTATGATCCTACCTATTGTAGTTCTGATCCTTTCCTTTCTGATTTAGAATTGAACTATCCTTCTCTGAATCAATCAAGTTCACCTCTTGGAATTGACTTGGAGCCAACTGACTCTGAGGATCCCATAGGAGAAGTTATAGGTATGCTCGATCAGAAGGTAGAACTTTCCACAAGCTCATCATTCCAAGAAGTGAAGTCAACTTACACGGGGCAAAGTTCTACCTCCTAAGGTAGCACCTCAAGATAAGGGTAAGCAAGTCATTGGTTCTAGTGAGCAGATAGCCCCTCCACAGGATGCTCCACCCATAGATACGCTTGTGGAGGATCAAGCCAGAGATGATTACAATGTCCTAACTCACCTTACAAAGTTTTCAGCTAAGTTAAGCATATAAGATGCCTTGTCTTATCTAAAGAGATTAAGGAATTTCTAATCAAGGCCTTACATGATCTAGAGATATACTTAGCTTAGTTGACCACTACTAAAGAGAATGCATGCCACTCGAAGGACATCTTAGGAATTAAATTTAGTGATGAAAACATACTCCTAGGGATGACCGAGCATAATCACCTCTTTACATTACAGTGGATGTTGGTTGATATAGGCTATCCAAAGTTTTGGTTGACCTAGGTGTACCAGTCAACATTATGAGTCTAAGAACCCTTGCCTACTTGAGGATCGACATCTCAAAACTCTAAAAAGAAAGAATGATGGGAGAGGATTCAATGAACAAGATGAGAGGGCCTCATGTTATTTTATTTTTGGAATAAGAAGGGAAATTTCTAGGTGATCAGTACTACATTGAGGTATTATCTCAAAAGATAGAGACATCACCTACAATGGACCAAATCATGTAATAAGGACTCTAAGGCATGATG
The DNA here is from genome assembly GCA_021442155.1 of Cymbidium sinense. Classification (NCBI taxonomy): domain Eukaryota; kingdom Viridiplantae; phylum Streptophyta; class Magnoliopsida; order Asparagales; family Orchidaceae; genus Cymbidium; species Cymbidium sinense. The sequence goes on from CM038216.1 coordinate 199,107,558, forward strand.
GGTCTAACGCAAAATTTTTCCCTACTTTACATGGATGAATAAAGTAGGTTTATATTAAACCAGTTCTTAAGTTCTATGAGGCAAGCCTCATAGTTAATTACATCTTAGCAAATAAAATTTCCTAAGAATACTCGATTAAAGTAGACAATTATCATCTCCAAACATTTCAAGGTTAGACTATCAAAGGATTAGTTGTATTTGGAAAATCAATTTGGGAAAGTTCAAGGAGAAGACTTATTTTGGAATACAAATGGAATAAGTAAGAAATTCTCATGACACTAGAAAGCTTAGTGAGCATTCCAATCTATCCCATGGTTGGGCTTTATAAATTTGAGGTTGAGGAGATTTATATGTTTTGAGTTAAAATTTTATTAGATTATTGTGGCTTATAATCCACCAACAAAAGGTTGTGGGAATGCTTAAGAGGTGAGGATTTATGCTTATAGCCTAAAGGAAATAGCTATCTCAGATCCTAAATCAAGGGAGCTTTAGTATGAGCTAAAGCATGACCTAAATCTAAGCATGTGGACATTAGGGTTTACAAGTGAGAATAAATTGTCCAACTTCTGGACTTATAATCGCTTGGAGTGGCCGCTAGCTAACTCCTCCTATGATTTTAAAACTAAGTAGTCTAGTTTTATGAATTGCAAGATAGCCATGGTAGTTATTTAATTAGAAAGAGACTAAAGTCCTAAACACACTCCTAAGAGACTAGAGCATGAGTTGAGCATATGACTTAATCTATAGATGCAAAATCTTTTCAAATTTTATTTCATTTTAGACACATCATTTTGACAGAGGCTTTAGGATTTCATATGCATAAATGCATGAGGAAATAGTTTATGGGTCAAATCAACTAGAAGAAGGTGTTCTCCGCCACAATGGATGCCCTCATAGGCCAAGCATTCCTTTATGGTGGATGGAGATCCTTCATGTTCAAGAGAGAAAGAATATGCATGTGTGAAACATACAACCATATAGCTAAGGGGTTGATAAATCTTTTAATTATCTTATTTATGTCTTAGGCTTTATAATGAGGTTATGAATTGTTTAAAATTTAATTATGAGTGATTAGTTGGGAAAAAAAGTTATTTTTATCCTAAGAGCTTAATTGTATCCAAGCCACAAATTAAAGCATCAATCATTTAAGAAACTATGAAAAGCATGCCACCCTGATGCATAATGTAAACATAACATCAAATAATTATATAAACTATCATAAAAGAATAAAAGGTCAGTGCATTCAGGTACTACCGTACAACCCGAAGAGAGAAAATATGGGTAGCCGAGCTCTACCCTTATACAACCGTGAGTATGAAAGAATAATTATAATTGTATTAAATGCTATGGGGGTCTTCTTTCTTTGTATCTCCATTTTTGATTTGGTTCCTTCTTTGATTCGGATGGTGCTTGCTTCAAAGGCATCATGTCCAGACAAAGCCTTCGCCACTACTCATCCTAATGCCCATAGCACTAATCCTAATTCCTATTGTAAAAATTACATTTATGTGGAAAAGTAAATCTAACTACACCCGCAAAAAATAAAGGTTAGCTAAATATACATATAATCCCATTGTATTTATAATTTGGACTTAGCACCCTACACATGGGTAACTAAGCCCACCTATCCCTAACTTGGATTATGCTTAAGGATTTAAGCAACCGGAAAAAGAGCATTCATATTTATTTTAAGATCCCTTAAGCATAATCTATAAAACATGATTAAGCTAATATTGGCCTATCATCCGTCTATAAAGCATACACCCTAACATCCAATCTAAAATAATACATCATAAAACAAAAACACATCACATCATACACCATCCTAACTTAGAGCTAGAAGTGGTGACTTAATTCTAAAGTGTATTAAAGGCTGTGTGTTTCATCTTGTCGCATTAGTGTTGTATTTTCTAAGTGTGAAAGGATTCAATTTAACATGAAAGGTTGATTTCACTTGAAGTAGTTTAATTTGATTTGAGAATTTTAATTTGTGTTTTCTTTTGTTTCATTTGATTACACTTAGCAACTAAGTGTTATAAAGAGAGTAAAAGAGGATTGCCCTTTCATCCCTACCTTAAGTCACTTTCTAAAGTATATTAATTTGATTTAGTTCTCTTTAACAAATGGCTTATTAAATGATTTAATTAATCCAAAAGTTTAGGTTCACTTTAAATAATCTTATTCAAAATGAAAGGCATCTTAAGATTAATTTAATTGAATTACTACCACATGACATATATTAAATCATTCCTTTCCATCACATGTAACATGCATATGATTTAATCCTATGTATCTATATACATGCATATATTTTAAATCACTTAAATGATGAATGTATGTGTTTCAATTTATATTTTAT